>OY744558.1:21790-621790 GCA_963556235.1 Cryptophagus acutangulus | reverse complement strand
TACGTTTGCGTAAATGACCAATTCTGTCTAAAATAAACAAAGAAGCACCCAATGTTTGCTAATTTAATCTTTCATATTATGCTAAATAAATATCGACAGTTTCGGTTTCCAAACATGGATAGCTAATTATATTTTGACTATAGTAGTGTTTGCTTTGAAATTATAAGCCCCCCAAAAGGTATTCTATTCGTCACCTACGCACTAGGCAAGTAAATTGTGCGGAATTGCGGAATGTACCTACTTTGTGAGGGTTGTGTACGTTGTAATATTGATTTGAAAAACAGCTGTGGGTGTTGCGCAAATGTGTAAAGCCTTTTGGTTGCGCCGTTACGCAGGTACGGGATTCTCCTGGTATAAAATAATAGTAGGTAACGGGGAAGGGCTCTATTGTGAGCTGTCTCCGTCCCGTCAGTGTCGAGTACCAGCCATGGTCCGGGTGGCGATATCGCCTCACCCGTTGCTTTTGGTCATGGTGGTTGTAGCTGTTGCTGCAATTCCCCATGCAGTCATGGCCATAGATCTTAGCCGATTATATGGACACATCAGTTCAAAAAGAGGTGAGTTTTCAGCTATTTCTCCGCCCAACAACCATATGTATGAGTAGAAAGCACTTGTTGGTGCCAGTTTCAACAGTTGTCGCAGTATAAGTCGATCGATATATTTTCAGATCTGGCACTATATTCTCTTATCTGCTTACATTTATTTCCTTTTTCTTTTTAATCTATTGCGCTTTTGAATAATTAACATAGATCGTGCTACGCTTTTCACATTCACCGCTATATTTCACTCGATAAATTAATCCTTTGTTAATGTTGCACAACAATTCGAATTCTCTGCTTCTAACTAATAGACATATCATTTTGAAACCTATTTACATTCGTAAACAAAATGGGTGATGTGCATTCACCGAATGCGGCAAATATATGTAGAAGAGATGTTTTAAAATTTTGGCGAACGCGCCGGGGATTTATGGTTCCGCTTTCAGTACTTTAAACATGTCGCGTTTTTCTGTTCATTTACCTGTTGAATACAATACTCACATAATTATATGCATGATTTCATACCAATGCAGTTCATTTTAATAGGATTCGAAACTTATTTAATGCAACTATAATAGCGCGTTCGTATAGTGCAAACTTTTATGTTGAACAAGTCTAATAAAATTGAATCGTACATTAAATTTCATATGCAATGCAGGTTTAATAAAACTTAGGTTCTAGTTTGGATTGTAAGTGATCGTTTATTTGATTGCTTTCGTAATTGCTAACAGTAACAATGCTAATCAATATAAAAAAACTATTTTTGACCGTGAGAGCGCAAGGTTCATTACACTCGAGGTGTAAATTAATTGGACGGACATTGCCATGTATAAAATTCAGTCGTTCACTTCAATTTAAATTAATTTGTGATAAAATTCTTCTAACAAATTACAAAATCAATAATAAAAGTCGCATGTAATTGTATTTTCTCTGAATATCAATTTCATTATGCATTAAACAGTGTACTCGGTCATTATGTTTTCGATTTGAACCGAAGATAGTATCTAACTACAATTACGGTTAATTTTTTTACTGGTTTTTGTTGTTAAATTTGATTGCGACTTTTTACATTAAACTAATTAATTAAAATAATTATTGCACTTATAAGTCTAGTACCATAAATGTTATTCGAAAAAGTGGGTTAACAAACTTTTAGATGACCTTCGTTTAAGCTACTATTGTTATTTTCCGGGTAAAAACGGATATTATTCCAAACCCATAAATATTGATTGTATTAATCCGACAAGTATCCCTCGTGCTCAACAATTTTCCTATATAATTTGTTTACTTTCCACACTACGCACTTTGCAGTCACAATTATTGGATAAAAATAATATTATTGATAAAAATAATTCTCAGAAGTGTTATTTTTTCAAACAATAATAATATTTACGTATTTTTTATTAAGGCATTTAAATTTAAACTTTATTTTTCGATGGAGCAATACAAATCACTAATTAGGTCAGCTTTAATAAATGATTAAATGAAGAAATTTATTACATTACGATATTAACGCTGACATTAAAAAGGAAACATTTTTTTTTTCATGAAAACCCGGATAATGCGGAATACGAAAATATAATGATGCTTTAAAATGCCAGTTTAATTATAAAAAGTATATTATGCTTCCCAAAGGAATAAAACCTTGTTATGTATTAAATAAATTGTTCTACTTAATATGGTCGCTTAAATTCATGGCTTTATATAAAAAATATTCCCTCGAATATTCCTGACGACAATTCCCTAAAGGCACAAGTCACCAAATTAAATTTCATTGTATCAATCGAAAAGATTCTTTCGATTCGAACAGCGTACTTTCCTTTTTAGACACATTTTCTAATAAACTGAGTTTGGCAAATAAAAACTAATTCAATGTTTTATGGCTCCAAGCTCAGAATACTAATAAAATTTTATGAGAAAGGTCTATTAGATTTTACAATGATTTATTTACCTTCTCGTATACTTATATGCTTTTTTAGTAACATCCAACACATGCACAATAAATTGAAACTAATATGAGTACTGGATCGTACACATATATGCACTTTGTTTGTATTAAATAACCATTCTATTGACTAGGGGATGCATGTCATCCGTACGAGCCATTCAAATGTCCTGGGGATGGCGCCTGCATCTCCATTCAATATTTATGCGATGGTGCTCCTGATTGCCCAGATGGGTATGACGAGGACTCACGCTTATGTACGGCGGCAAAACGGCCACCAGTTGAGGAAACTGGTAGTTTTTTAAAGTCGCTTCTAGCAAGCCACGGGCCAAACTATTTAGAAAAACTGTTTGGCAGTAAAGCCAGAGATGCACTTAAACCATTGGGAGGAGTGGACAAAGTGGCAATTGCTCTTTCAGGTTTGTTTGAGGTGTTTGAGTCTATTGCATAAAGTATATTTGAATTGAACATATGCAGAATCACAAACAATTGAAGATTTTGGAGCTGCACTGCATCTGATGCGCTCCGATCTGGAGCATTTGCGTTCAGTATTTATGGCCGTGGAAAATGGCGATTTAGGAATGTTAAAATCGCTCGGTATCAAAGATTCAGAATTGGGCGATGTGAAATTTTTCTTAGAGAAACTAGTCAATACTGGATTTTTAGACTGAACCTTGATAGACCCTGCTGCTATATATTTTGCCCATCCCCAACCCCATCAACCTCTTAGCAAATCATTCTACTCCTACCTACCTTACTGAACATCTGTCTGTCTGTCTATCTTGATCAAGCAGCAGAGTCCGCGTTATTCCGTCCCTAACATTTGATCCCTTCACCATAATTTCCATATTGGATGTCAGTTCGATCTCCAACATTTATTTACTACAATTCAACTGCATTATTATTAGACATATAAAACATATCAAAGTTTAGACTGCTCCTTATTGTCTCAAAGTGTGGAGTCTTTCAACACATCAGAACAGATAAACAACGGCCAACTTATGAATACATATCAAATACCTAAAAATTAAGTAAGTAACTATCTAAGTAAGATTCAAAGGATTGTACTTTGGAAGAAATCAACACATATCATTGATGGGTGTACTTATTAGAAAAGTAAAACGTGTGATCACATTTAAGAAACACAAATTAGTTAAAAATATATATAGTTTCTTATAATGTTCGAATCTCTCTAAATGTATTTAATCAAGCTCTAACACAAAACGCAAGTTGTTGTTCCACTAGCGTTTAGTGATACTAACGATTAACAAAGAGTTGTATTTAAATTTGTGATCACTATTTATATTAGTATTTAGTAAAAGATACGACTCCCAAAACAATTATTGTGGCACTAATTTAGTACGTAAGTTTAAATTAAAATATTAAAGAAAATGTTACATATACAGGCAGTAAGTAATAACACACACGGAAAATGTAATATCAACAAGTTAAAAATCACAAATTATTTATATATACATATTAATAGCGATAAACATGAAATTTTGGAAGTAGATAAGTTCTCGTGCGGTTGCACTTGGTGCAGGGCAAACCATGGGAATCAATACTTTGCAAAGTCGAATGTTGGATATTTACGGGAATTGTTGCAACTCTAGAAGAAATTGAAACGAGAGTAACGGATACTAAGTAGTTTTGCCTATTGTATGGCCTATTGAACTAGTAGCGCACTTAAGGGCCTAGTGCTCCGTGTTCAACATGAACATCCAATTTGTACAACTGCTCGGTACATTTGAAGAAGTATGTGATCTTTTTGTACATATCATGAAAACAAAAAAACCAAAAAATTATTGAAAAAACTAAAAAAGGGTGGCGGGAGTTGCGTCTACTGCATTGATAACGACCTGACACTTGCCACCATAGCGGTTTAGATGCAGTTGTTGCCACCCCATATAGAAAATCAACAAATTTAAAACGCCGGCACAATCACATCCGCACGCGAAAAATATAGTCTAAGTCAATAAAATATATATTATATATATACATTAACATATTATATATATATATAGAGTATACAAAATATATTTTTTCGACTGGTAGTGGAGATGTTTGTGTTTGCGCAGGGTGCGATCTATTAAACTTTTTGAAAGTTACCTCAATCGCTAGCGACATATGAAATATTTTACATAAAAGGCTGGTATATTATGTATACATACATATCATGTTTAGTTTTTAATTGAATATACCGACAATGCAAAAAATTATTTGTGAAGTGAAATTTCTAACTAAATAAATATATTATCAAACTGTGCTTTATTTATTTCCAAACGTATTTCATACAAAAACCTTAAATTCATTATTTGCAAGCTTACCGTTTGTGCTGGTAATATTATATTATTTTTTTAACTAACGAGATTATTAGCGGTCACAAACGGTAAGCTCGCAAAAATGAGCTTGAACGCTATCTAAAATATCTTGAACGCTACGCCACTGACGTAATCATTGAGTATTTTCAAAAAATGGCGGAGTCGCCAGTTTATGTTGTATATTGTAATATATTATTATTTAACGCCAAAATTAATTCACATTACAACTACTTTATATTTCATCGATTCATTTCATTATAGAAAATATATAACTATTAACAATAATAGCACAAGAAAACGGAAAAATTATGATTTTTTTAATTAAATGGTTCAATACCATAACTAATGTAGCATTTCCTCAGTAAACAGGAAGTACTTATTGGATACAATCCTTCAATTTTAATTTCCCGGATCGTTTACGCTATGCAGCTATATTTTCCGCCCAAATACGTGCACAAGGAGCAACTATTGATTTTTAAAAATTGAAATAATATTTAGACATTGGCCCATCAGAATAAAACAATCAAAATAGATTTGTTCATGTTACGACCAGTAGCATTTCAATTTTTAGTCGAAAATATTTCAAATTTTTCAATGAATCATTAAGGATGCGAATTTAGTAAAACTCTCGGTAAAACTATTAGTCCAATCAAATTAGATCCAAAAGTACCTAACATCTACAAAATAGGTCAACTTTTTGACAGGACGTTAATGATCCTTAATGAACCCTGAATCGCAAAAATCCCTCAACTTCACATCAGCCGCTCTTTTTTGAAAAATAAATATATATTTTGATATATTATCATGATGTTACTAGTACCAGTTTCAATTTTGAAAAGTACTACATCTTTAAGAAAATTTTCCGAAATATGCGACCAACAATACAGCAGGAACCCATTTTCTTCAGCCGCTGAAATTCAGATTGATGCCGTTGCATTCTAATCATGACAAGGAACGGCTCAACCAATCAAACGCCATGTCGGAATGACGTCAGTGCTGAACTAAACATTGTGTATGCCAACAAGTATCGCTATCTGTTGAATCGATGGACGGGTAACTGTTACGTCATCCGAGCAACGGTTTTGATTGGCCGCAGCAAAGTTGAGCGGTTCTTTTTATTTAACAATTCCTGTATTATTCTAATACAAATATCAATTTAAAAGAATGCGAAGCTAAATTTAATAAAGTTGAATAATAATCTTAATCTGTAATTTCATTGTTATCTTTCAGTTCTATATAGATAGTTCATATATTTATAAATTGCATTTACTACTCAGTTTGTTTTATTTGTCTTTATGCGGAATTTAATTTGTTTCCGATTTTTTATTAAAAAAGGCAATCTTATTTTATGAGGTGATATTCAATTTCGTAAAGTTTTCAATATCAACGCACAGTTAAGTTTATTTGAATGTTAAGCGACAAACCTGGGAGACGACAAAAAAACTGGAATAAAAGACCAAACTAGACCGATTCTCTTCGGCAATGAGAGTAAATTTTTTGGAAAAATATTTCCAAATAAAGCTACTTGTTGCTCAAAAGGGCAATTGCTATTAGGTGGGCCAGAGTACATATCGATCCTATTTTTGTAAGTTCTGTATGCAACAAGTACGCATGCGCTCTGAAAAATATGTTTTCCATTTCAGCGTTTCAGACACAAAAACGGAAAAGAGACTTTTTCAGTTAGACTCATCGCTATCATGGTGCTGGCTGTCGCCTCCATCCGTTCTCCACTATAAGATGTAAGTTACTAATTTTTTCTCTCAAACCTTGATAGAATGTCAATTAGACTGGCATCAGAATGCAAAATTACGTGTTATTCCTTTCAAGAAAAAGCTGTTTTTTTTATTTTAAAGCTGCATTTCGTTTTTCACATTTGAATTTTGAATTTAACTATTGAGTAGTTGGCGTTCTTGTCTAAATTATTTATAATTTGTGATCGCTAGGAGAATGTCTTCACGTCGGACGTTTCAAATAATTTGCTAATTATTTATTAAAGCCATTACTTTTGGTTTTACCGAAATTAATCGAATACTTATGCTAAAGTTTTATTATTATAGCAATATTTGTTTTGAATATTTTCTAAAACAATGAGTGCTGCGAAACTTCGTTGTTGCTTTTTACTTTTTCAAAGACAAGTATCGAATTATTTGATCAATATTCTCTAGAATTACGTTAATCCAAACTTTGCTGAGCTGTGTTCACATCATACAAATCGAGCAGCATCTTATTTTCATTTTCAATAAAGTTTAATGTTATTTATTTAGTCATATTGTATGCAGTAGAAATCAAAGGATTTGCATTTGATTTCAGCAAATATGACGATGAAACGGATTATTTGTAATTATTTATTGATTGCTTAATAAATAGCATTAGCAATTGAAATGTAATTATTATTGAGTAAATTGTCACAAAGTGGCAAAGTGCAGACAAGTGGAAAATTAGAATAAATGAAACGTATTGGATCATAGGAATAATTAGTGAAAGACAGAATGCTGCATCAAACAAGCGTATAAATTATAATGCAGTCAACAGATTTCGATTGATTAATGAATTAATGAAGCTAATAATCATCTGCGCCGTTCGGCTGCTGCAAATATATACCTACAGTCAAACAAAGTTTCGGTAACAGAAAAGCGATTTTGCACAAACTCCCAGACTATCCATAAAAATAATTCTTTATTGCAGATACGTAGTTTAGTAGATTAACTTTGACTGGCTTGGCGTCCTGTTAAAATTTACTATGGGAATTGAAAAAGTTTTTATATATAGATATAATAAAAAGTAACTTTATGAACCTCACAAGTTCAAATCTTTGTATTTTTTCGTCTCTCGAAGAGGAAGTATTGTAAAACTGAACATTTTTGGCATTCGTATTGTCGCGCCACTTCTAATTCTCAAAGACCTGCGCAATGCGGACCAAAAACATGCCAAACTTGGCCAAATCGGTAATAATTACAGAAGTACCGTGGAATACCGTTTCAAGGGTTTTTTTTTTGTTCAACATAAATAATGCTTGTGGGTTTATATACCTTAGTAGCCTTTTAGATGTATTTTTAGATTTATTGATTTGCATTGAAAAAACGACAATACACACTAATTGGAAGTTAAATATTTTTGTTGCAAGAGCTTAGATCTTTTAAAATCAAAATTATTCTTAGTAAACATGGATCGCCATGTTCCTTCCATATTATGACAAGGATTCATTGTATTGTATTGTGTAGGATCTATAACTTTATGTTTATTTGTTTGAATATATATGGTTATATCAAAAGAAAATAATGTGCAAGTAAAATATTTAATATAGATATATGTATTTTCTTTGGATATTATTGTTCCATTATATCAGTTGCAAACTTAAAAAAAAACAGTTTATATTTTCTTTATTTAAAATATGGTTTGACCATATTTCCCCAGGCACATTTCCCCACGCGCGTGCGATAAGACCGTCTTATCCCACTCATTTTGTGTGGCATAACAGTCTCTTATGTATTGTCTAAATCAAGTAAATTGCTAGTTTAAAACCGTTTCATCGGATCATAGGAAAAATTAAGCGGTTATTCAATGAATGTAACCTTTTTATAATTCGATTTGTCGCGAACTTCAAGCTTGAAGAACTTGGTGACAAAATATTATCATTATCTGCTTTTGAATGCAAAAGTGATTATTTTCTCCGCATAACTAGTTATTTAACTGGTCATCAGACTACATTTTTTTTTTTGGTTTACGTCATACTTCGTCATACTACGATGATGTTTATTTTTTGACGTAGACCAACCAATTAATCCTGCGACAAAATAAATTGCAGAATGTGCTTCTTGAATTATTGATCAGTTGGCGTACAACATACTTTTGAAGCCAGTATTCATTAAAAAGTATATTTTTTGAAATAGATACTTCAGGAAAATGTTAGATGATATGATAAAGGTGCACAAATTGATATTGGAATAGCGAAGCACATTGAAGTAGCGCGGTGGATGATGATTTATTTGTCGTAAATTTCGCGAAATAAATAAATTGAAAGATGAAGCGCTACTCAGATTATCCGGTCAGATAATCTGATATATTGAATCGTGAAGGATCAAGTTGTATAAGATATCAGAGTCAGATGCCAGATACACTGACCGGAACTTTTACGAACTGAAATTGAAAATTTTAAAAATTCATTTCCTTACGGCGGCTAGCTGCTGCGAAATCCATTACGTTTTTTCTTCGAAAATGGGAACACAAACTGCATTTATATTTTAAACACATTTACTTCCATTATTTTCAAGCCAAATTTATGTTTGTTTAAAAGAAGTCGAATGTAATCTTTAGGCTGTTTCAAATAAATATCCAAACCATATTTTACGGTTTATATAAAAACATTAATGTTAGAACTATGCAAACTTCTCATTGTATACCTTGCGTTTCATATAGGTCACAAAACACATTTCCTGTACAAACAGAATATTTTAAAATTTTAAATAAATTAATTTACAATTCTATTTTTGCATATAAAATTCTGTTTATGAAGAATACTAAATAATTTTCAAATTTAGTAAAATAAAAACTTCTAAAATGATTATTACATTAAAATGTTCTGAAATCGTTGGTTCGAAACTTTAGTCTTCCTCAAACGACTTGAAATTAGCAACTGATGTTATAATTTAAATTCGGTTTAACAACTTTGATGAAAAAGTTGAGTTTTTGACTTTGTTGCAGTATTGCTCCAATTCTGATTAACAATCACTTATCTGGGTTAGGATTGTCCCAGTCGAATCAATGCATTGCTCCATAGCAACTACACGTATACAATTCTGTGATTGTTTTCAATAGAAAATCGTTAAACTCGAAGAAACTTTTATTTATTAAGTCATGTGAGAAAAATTCTGTAATTAAAATCAACAAGCACCACTTAGCAAATTTCTTATTTGAGTTTATAATTATGGATGTAATTGCTTTTGCTTTTGCAAGTGACTTTGTAAATGTGTCTGTCACTACATTTTTGGATAAAAGTAAATATGTTTCTCGACTTTAGAATTTTGTTTCGAATGGACTTGAGTCGCAATTAAAAATTATATGCAACACCAGTGAAACTACCAACCCTTAAAAAGTTACAACTTCAATTAAGCAGAAATTTAAAGTTTAAAGTTCTAATAAGAAAACACATTTTAAAATTTAAAGTTTTAATCAAAAAAGTCATTTTTTGTTTGGTTTTTAATACTTGAACTTATATGAAGTTGAAAGGAGCGGACGACTTAACAATAACAATTATCCGGCTCTATCGAAAAAAGTAATATCGGCTTTGGTTTGTGTTTGTCATAGGATTTCATTTTCTACATCCCGCTTTAGATAGGATAAGAAAATGAACGACATTTTCTCGGAAAATTTCTAGTAGTAGCAATAAATACTAATTGCAATTAAAGAAAAATGTTTTTTTAAGAAATTCTAATTAGTTTTCTTCTTACTGATGCATGGCTATTAGTATCTGTACAAAAGGCCGTGTTTATCGGCACGTACCGTCTTCGTTTTTCCGACGGAAAAATTGAATTTGCATAACAAACGCAGTTTCGCTTTTTCACCAATAACTTTCCGTTGGAATAAATTGAATTTATTCATTTCAAAGGTAAATGGGTTTTTTTTTAAGCAGGGTTGCTTAGGGCCAACGAATCCAGGATTAATGAATCGATGTTACATTTATACTTATTTATCGATTAGAAATTTAAGAAATTTAAATGTCTTTAGGAATTATCGTGAAAGAAGGATCCAAATTTGGTTTTGATCGACCCGGTAGTTACCGAGATTTTGTGGTTTAAAGCAATTAATAGACCGACGGAAATTAGTAAATATAATCTACGCATAAAATATGAAAAACAATTAAAATTTGAATATGATAAATTTTTTATTACTACAATAATTTCTCTAGTAGAGAAGTCCATAAAATATTTATGTGTTAATAAATGTTAGTGTTAATATAAATATTTATGTGTTAATAAATATTTTGTTCCAAATGAAGGGTGAGGGAAGTTTGCCTCGCTTAGTAACATTCAAAATAAAGTTGCATAATTAAAATTGAATTTGATTCATTGGATTTGTAATGGAAATTAAAATCTAAACAAACACAAAGAAAGTGGAAGTAGCTATTAAAAGCACTAGGTATAAAACATTATACTTAGTACTTGTTTTTGTTTGTAAAGGCTTTATAAATCAGCAGAAACTTAATTCGATGTCAATGTTAAATAGATAATGAGAAACCGTTCGTTCATTGTCTTTTTCGTAATGAAATTTTAATAATTCCCAATAATGAGACTCAATCCAAATATCTAATTGTATTATTTTATTTCATTGTAATAAATAATACATTAATAACCATTATATTTCTATTAAATCCATCCAATCGACATTTGGAATTAAAGCCGCGTTTTCCAAACTATCGCATCAAACTATTTAGTTCGTTGTATTATTTGTATGATTAAATTAATATTCGACCCTTGACACACCCTCTCAACGCTTAACGCACCCATTTCCATTTTATTGCTCGAAATTTGGTATCTATTTCAAAATTTAATGATTACTGAAATTAGGCTGATGATAAATGAGATTCCACGGTTGGAATTCCCCAAAAATGCTTGGAGCCAACGAAATTTCAAAAAGTTGGTCAAAATCGGTTGGAAACTTTGGAAGAGGAAGTTGCTCCACCAATTTTTGGCATGTTTTTAGTCCGTAGTGCGCAGCTCTTTAAAGATTGTAAATTTTGTCGCAATGCTTCAAAATTTGAACATTATACCTATTATTATTATGATATAAAATATAGTTATCGTACAACTGAACATTCTTTCAGTGATTAATCTTTTACAGCGCTTAGTTTGATTCTTGTTCCCAGTTCCCCGACGTTCTGTTTGAAGCTTTAATATTTTATTAGATCTTTTGACCCATATTGCTACAAGTTTGCCTTGAAGTATGTTTCTTGTCCTAGTCATTTCATTTATGTACAAATCATCCAGTTCAAATAATTAACGTTTCAGCACCTGTGGACCAGAACTTGTTTAATTTCGTCATTTTGTTCCTGAGTCTCTTTTGTCTTTTCATTTCTTAAATCTTGAGGTTGCCCGACCACAACCAAATTTGGTCGATATTTCGTGTCCTCCAAGGACTCCAATGCCAAAAACATTAGAGCACTTGTTCGATAAAAGGAAGAAGACAGACCGACAGACTAAGAGTCCTTTGTCTAAGAGTGAACTAACTATATTTAGCACCGTAAAAGCTGAGTCAACAAAAATAAAATATCCTGCAATATAATTATGCTCTCGGTCGCGGTAAATTATTTAGTTTGAAATAACCAATCGATATGAAGTTAAGTAATTTATAATTCGATTAACTACTGATATTGTCTATATGCATACTATATTAGTAGAATTTAGCTAGTTTGGTAACATCGCTATTTGCGTTTCATATTTAATTGCTATTACGCATAGCTTCTAGATAGCATCAGGCTCAATTCACTTCGCATTTCCATATTTACCTGATACTCGACATTGTTAATCTCGCTGAGCTTGTAAGGCTTGCATTATAAAAGTTTAATTATCTTAGATAATTTCGCTTTTGCAACAACGCTATTTTACGGTTTCATAAGTCGAGAGCATTACAGATTTTAAAACTCTCGTTTTATTTGTAACTTATAAAATACGCTTTTGGATGCTAGATGCTAATTTTTAGATGCTAGGTTTACCTGCAATATGATATTTAACGAAACAAATTGGTATTTATAAATTTATCCGTATTTCTCTGTTACACATCAAGCAAATCAATATACAACTCATCAATTAACTATAATTCGTTTACTATTTAATCAATATAATGTACCTGAATTTACGTTTATACGAAAGAACGTTTTGTTTTTAAATAAACTTTCCTCGTTCGTGCATCCACAATTAAATTTACATCTATCCAAAGCCATATTCCAATTCAGATGCATTTAGTCAGATTCAGTGTAACTTGATTTTTGTTTGGAAGTTAATCCTTAAATCTCATCTTCGTGTTTGTCTTTCATCAATGCTTTGGTTTGTGAAACTTATGAGGAGTTGAAATAAAAGACATAAAAGCTTAAACGCTAAGTAGCTTTCTGATACACTTTCACATCCACTAAGCAACTTTCATCTCTTTGATTGGTCTGCTATTCAAAATAGACGAATCAGAGAAATCAACAGTATTGGCATACTGAAAAATCTATAATATTGGAGCTATAGACTAAATTATTTGACTTTGACAATCAAGCTTTCCTTTCATATAGCTCGACAGTATTTGCGGTTTTGTGGTCTATAGCTTAATGCGGCTTTGCAGCGACTCTTTGTCAACTTTGACAGATGTCTTCTGACAGTGTGTACAGCTCGCATGCAGTTGATGAGTTGGTTTTTTTTCAAAGCATCCAGCTCAGTCATCGATTTTCCCTATTAGTATTGGGTAAACTTTTACATATTCAATTTTGTTTCTATACTTTCCAACTGTCTAAATCTATAGATGATCGAATGAACAAAATGTTGCTGAAAATGAACCGCAAAGTAGCACAAAATAAAATTTAAAAATTCAACACTTCTCTTTGAGCGCCACTTTGTATGGGAGGGAGAGCTTGAAAGAGGTTTGCTTGTTTTGGTGGATGCGCCAGTAGGCAGTAATCAATTAGTTGTTTTTTTTTTCAGGCAAACAAAATTCTGACAATATGCTGAGCCCCAAGATGCAAAGAACCATTCGTGTAAATGAGAACCAACTAATAATGTTATCAGAACGAGCACATTATGATCATTCACAAGCTGGTTACCTGCACAAACGTTCAGCGGACAGCACAAAATGGCAACTCCGATGGTTTGTGCTCTATCAGGTAAGACTTTTTTTTATGTGATGCCAATCAATATTTTGTAAATTGCATTTTTAATTTCATTTATAACCGAGCTTTGACTCAATTACGTTGTCTACGTCAACAAATTCCAATAATTTAATTTCGTATCAAATGAAATGCGCAAAACTTTTTCACAAAGTATCCATGAAAATATAAATTTGACTTTTAAATATATTTCGGCCCAACCCCTTTCGTTGTAATTCGACGAATGTAGTAGAGAAAGTAAAACACAAAATAATTTTACATATACATACAAACTGGAAGGTGATAAATAATAAGTTTCACTTCTATTCAAATTAAAAATGTATCTTCATTTTGCAAAAAAAAAAAAATGTAACAGTATTTATGTTAATTGCATTTGAGCTCGTGCAGCAGATATTTTGCATAAAATAGCGTGACTATAATTATTCTAATATATTTCAACTTTGTCTGTAATAAATAAATACTGAGAATCATTTTATACGCGTTTTTCAATTTAAACCAACATTTAGGTGAATAGGACTCTCTTTTTCGATTAAATAAAATGAAAATCGCTGTCTTGGTCATTTCCAGAACTTGCTGTTTTACTACGATTCCGAAAACTGTCATCGGCCCTCCGGAATTCTACTTCTGGAAGGATGCTACTGCGAACGATTGATAACAACAGGAAGTGCCTCGAAAAACAAAGATGGTTCTGACAAACAGGTAGGTGCATCTAATTACTGAAACTTCGAATCAGCATATAATTTCACTTTACGAGAGGTTTAGCATCACAAAAGTTTTTAGTTTGAGTTTACAGTTTCATGTGGAAGTTCAAGTTGAAATATTAGAGGTGCGACCTTTAAGGCTCCTTTCAGCTTTAGTTAAACGATTGTTTTGATAATACAGTTTATCTTGCTTGTTAATCTTAAATAAGAACGCTCTCATCCTTGTATGCGGAAATAATAACTATAAAGTATTTTTATGCACATTTATGAAGACTATTAAAAATTTCAACAATAACAACGCTTGAGTTGTCATTCATGTCAGCAACCAAGAGAATTGAAAAAAACAGTCTGAAACTACAAAAGACTGTCGATCAGTTGGTTGAAAACTTTGTGAAAAAAACTGACGCCTGGTAGTCAGAAAAATGTGTTCCTATAAAAGGGGCAGTCATTGCGACATGTTTCAAAACTTATTCGTTCAAAGAAAAAGAATAATCTTTTTAAATAGTTTCCTATGTGTATATATTACGCCAACACTTGAAAGATTGCTTCTCACCGCAAGGGAATTCGTAAAAATGATAATTTTTATGAATTATGATGAGTGAACTAACTGAACACTCTTCCCACCACATCCTGAATCAAAATCTTAATAATTTCAGCCTTCCTTAAATAATAAGTTACGGAAGGACGAAATACTTCGCATCTAACCTTCCCACTATCTTAAGGTTGGGTGCTCCGTGCTGCGCAAAATGTTGCGCACATGAATAACTGTTCTTATTTGCGCCCATGAAATAATGGACTCTCTGATCATTTTTGAGATGTGTATAAAGCATTCAAAGGTTCCCTTGCGTAATACGTTAATGAATATGTATCAGCAACGTACCAATAGTTGCAAACATTTGTTATTTTATTTGTTTTTTGTTATGTTTGTGTTGTTTCCTGTTTACATATTATTACTATGTTCATTTCTATGAACTTCTGAAGGACCGCGGGCATTTAAACATTTTATAAAATGCTATATTATTTTGTGTAATTATTCCAGCAATTTTATAAAATCTCATTTATAGAAAATGTAGAACCTCAAACCATTAGTAAGAGATCTGTAGAATGTCTAAGGTTGATCCTAGCTGGCACAGATTTACTTTTGCTTGGTTCTTCCTCTTTAACTTCTTAGTTTCTCATTATAATCGCCAATAATAAAAAAGCGAAATTAATTTTAGAAATTGATAATTCCATTTAGTATATGGAATTGATGGCTTGATGGATAGTTCATCAATAATTTATGAGCATATTTTGTAGCGTTCTAGATATTTAGTATGGAATGATTCAAAACAAATAAATAAAATAGTAAAAATGGATGATGAAGTGTGATCAATAATTTCAATTTATTCCGCCTGACAAATTTCAATCTATATTTGAATATTATCGCGATTACAAATTTTGTTTTACATGCCTGCAATGTGATTATATTTCTAAGAGAAGATTGCCTGCAAAATGCAATTCAATTGAATTTTTTCGAAATCCAATTATAAGATCGTAAAGAATTTACTTTTTTGTTTGCAGTTTTGTTTTGCAATATCGTATAGAAGAGAGAATATTCGGCATTATGAACTCCGAGCGCTTAACGAAATGGACTGCAAAAATTGGATTGAAGCTATTAGGGAAGCAAGGTATTTTTTATTTGTTTCTTTTGATATCGCGTAAACAAAAAGCTTTCAAATACAGTTTTCAAATACAAAACATTCCTTTTAACGCGCTTACTTTAATTATATTCAACTAATTTATTTGAGTTTGTTTATTCACTTTAAATTGAATTGAACTGTTTTTATTGGTTTAATCAATCAAATTGACTTAATTACGTTTACTGTTTGTTAGTAATACATAAACTTATTTTATCGGAATTTCACGTATCCAAATTGAATTGAAATTCCGAGTAGCGAATGTTTATGTCAATATTCTCGAATTACAATTAGTTTATTCAATACGAACAAACTTACGAAATGCTTCTTTTTACAGTTTTAATAAATTGCTTTTGCAAAAAGAAGAATTGGAACAAAAGCATTTGCATTTATTACAAATTGTTGAATCCGAAAAAACTGCCAAATGGCAGTACACCCAACAATGCGAGGAACTGGCGTCGGAAATTAAAAAACTTCGAGCGGAGGTAGAATAATCTAAATAACAAATTTTTCGAAAGACAGTTGACTACGCCTTCTCATTTTTGTGTTATAGTTATTTGCATTAAAAAAAGAAAGAAAACCGGTGTCGTTGCACCAATCGACCAGCAGTTTGGCATCGAATCAAATGACATCCACATCAACAACATCTACCCACTTTGCAAATCTGGATCAAGATTCAATCGAATTGCGGAAAATAAAGAAAGTACAAAGCTTTTTTCGTGGGTGGTTGTGCCGACGTCGGTGGAAGCAAATTGTTGAACAGTATATTAAAAGCCCACATGCTGAAAGTATGAGGAAGCGCAACAGTCTGGTGTTTCGTATGGTCGAGGCCGAGGAGGAGTACATGGAGCAAATGGAGGTTCTAGTTTCCTGCTTCCTACGACCATTCAAAATGGCAGCTTCATCGAAAAAGCCACCCTGTTCACATGAAGATGTCAATTCGATTTTTTTGAATAGCGAGACCGTTCTGTTCCTACATCAGATATTTTTGAAAGGTTTAACGTCGCGATTGGAAAATTGGCCTACATTAGTTTTAGGGGATTTATTTTCGATGTTACTACCAATGTTGAGCATCTATCAAGAATATGTACGCAATCATCACTACTCACTGCAAGTTTTAACGGAATGTAAGCAGTCGCCGCAGTTTTCGGCGCTGCTGAAACGACTCGAAAGCAAACCGTCTTGCCACGGACGCTCTCTCGAGACTTTCCTCACATATCCCATGCATCAAGTAAGTAATATCTACGTCTACGTGATACAACTCCTACATAAATTACAATGCATAGGTTCCACGCTATATCATAACTCTTCATGAATTACTTGCACACACTCCGCATGATCATGTGGAACGGAAAAGTCTACAAAACGCACGTCAACAATTAGAGGATTTATCACGGCAAATGCACGATGAGGTTTCCGAAACTGAGAATCTACGCAAAAATTTGGCTGTTGAACGAATGATAGTTGAAGGTTGTGATATACTATTAGATGTTAATCAAGTTTTTGTTAGACAGGGTAAGTCATACTTGTGGGTCTCTAAAATTGTGAAAACTGAACATTTCTCATTTTCGGATTTGAAACATAATACGATTTTCCAAACTTAGGTAGTCTCATTCAATTGCCAAACGAGAAGCCAAGAACACCAAGAAGTAAACTTGCATTCAAAACGGAAAAGGAGTACTTGCGTCAATGTTTTTTATTCTCGAATCACTTAATCATAGCTACGAGGTACTATATTATTAAACAAATATGAATTATTAGTAATATGCTAAATATTTCAATATTAGAACATCGAATGGCAAATTACATCTGGTGCCTGAGATTGGGCGCATTTCTTTAGCGGACGCTTTACTTATTGAGGATCCCAGTGAGAATGCGGAAGACGAAGGTAGTAGTATAATTTTTGTAGATGTATTGTTTTAATTAAATGTAGCTGCAGAGCTCACTGTTCTATATTTAGCTGGTCATTTTGTCTTTATTGCGCTTCATTTTTCTTAGAATCATCAGTGTGCTCCGCATCGAGCCAGTCTTCTGGAATAAGTGAAACGTCTGCTGCCATTTTTCACAACCGAGACTTTAAGATAATCATTGAAACAAAGAATCTCGCACATCCGGGTCAGGTTGGTGTGCATTGGCAATAAATACTTGTAATGCCGATAGATGCGAAAGTAATTTTATTTAGATTGCAGTTCATTTGGTTGCGCCAACCGTTCAAGAAAAGGCGGCATGGATCTCAGACATTAGTCAGTGTTTGGATAATGTACAGTTTAATGATATGATAAGACCAACAATATCAGATAGTAGTTCAATTAGTTTGCCGCAGTCATTGAAAAATGATCCAAAACTTTTCAAGGATGAAGCAGATATTAGATTTAGTCGAACATTAAATTCGTGTAAAGTACCACAGATTCGGTATGCAACACCGGAGCGGCTACTTCAAAGATTAACTGGTAAATGAACAATTGGACACGTTTATTGTCTTTTATAATTAAAGCATCGTTCATTGAACATTTTAAAATCCATTTAATCTGGAGGTTTATTTTTTGTAATTTGTTCTTATCTTATAATGCATGATTTCCCATTTCCTGATCAACTTTCTACTTATCATCCAAAGGTATATCTTTCTAGTTGACACCAAGTAATGAATAAACAGTTTAGACATTTGCAGATTTACGCTTCTTGTCAATTGACTTCTTAAACACATTCCTTCTCACATATCGTGTCTTTACTGATGGCGTGACCGTTGTCGACGCTCTCAAAAAAGTATTCTACAGTGTTGACCTGGAGTCGCAAGGCTCTGTTATATCTCTCGAAACTTACAATATAAAAGATGAACATACGCTTCACTTGTATGACGAAAGACGAAGGAGTAGCTTCTCTCCACGTCGTACGAGTGGTGCTAGTTCCGTTTCAGGATACGGTTCAGAAATGAGCGATAGAGATAGATCTCACAGTTATGACTCGCAAGGCCATCGATATTGGAAAGCAACTCTTCAAAAATGTAACTAATCATCAAATTCCTCCTATTAGATTCTATTTGAATGTGTCTTTTCAATTCAGATGAAGAAGAGTCACATGAAAGCGACAAGCCAAAAGTGTTTAAACAAAGTCCAATAAGTCATCAAAGAGTTGGTGATACTTTATCCCCACCTACCTCAAAAGCCGTATCAATACGAATTGAAACTACAAAAGATAGCTCAGATACATGCCATTTAACCATTCCAAAAGTACCTGCATCCAGTAGCAGTGAAACATTAACAGGTTTAAATTGGTGTTTGTTTTAATGTTAACAGCGCATTATCCAAATGATTTATAGATGCTACCATACTAAGTGCACCATGTTCACCAAGCAATTTAAGCTCTGTTACCTTAATGGGATCATCATCCTCTGATAATGGCAATTTAGCTACCAGTTCCAAATTTCT
The DNA here is from genome assembly GCA_963556235.1 of Cryptophagus acutangulus. Taxonomy (NCBI): domain Eukaryota; kingdom Metazoa; phylum Arthropoda; class Insecta; order Coleoptera; family Cryptophagidae; genus Cryptophagus; species Cryptophagus acutangulus. The sequence goes on along the minus strand of OY744558.1, from coordinate 602,326 downwards.
GTCCACATCGCCAAAATCATCACCTAAAAGGGAATTATCTCCCACTAAAGACACTGCTCATTCCTCAAAATCTGATATGCACCGATCAAAATCTTCAAAACAAAGTGAAAAGGCCAAAGTGGAAAGATGTGTTTCCGAAGAGTCAGAGGGTAAAATCTATTAGATTCTTTAGAAAAATCCAAATTTGTCTAAAATTCTTTTAGATCAAGCTGATGATATGACGCTTTTTAACGCATTGCATCGAGCTTCGTGCAATTCTTCTCGATCTGCTAGTATTTCCACCACGACCACTAGTGCTGTTTTACAGGTTAGTTGTATCTTCTTATGTAACTTATGTTCATAAATGGTGTTATAGAATTATTACGGCTCGCGGAGATCGATGCAAGATGGTGATGCTTCTTCTACAGCTCGGTCCAGTTTTCAGCATGATTCGCCGCAGAAGCCAAGCAAAGCGGGCGTTGTGATAACGTCTTTTCGACAATCAAAAAGAAGGTGCTGTTACGAGTATTGTTTTAATAAAGAATGATTGTGAATGTAGTTTGTTTATAGAAGTAGCACGTCAAGTGCAGCAGCTGCATTTGCAATTGCAACATCAGGCTCAAGTAATCCGAGAGATTTGTCTCCAAGCAGCCGAATTGACGGAAAACCAACGTCAGAAGCTGAAGATTTTGCCATGGAGAAACATCGATTGAAGGAGACTGTTATGTCTACAGCTTGCACAATGCGAGTTTTAAATGTTTTGCGACATTGGATTTCAAAACACGCTCAAGATTTCGAGAATGATCAGAAACTAAAAATGTTAACCATTGAATTTTTAGATGATATCATTTACAGTCCAAATCTTTTGCCAGCTGAACATAAAGCAGCGGCACAATTATTGAGACTTCTTACAAAAGATGATTGTGAAAGCTCCAAAATTGATGTTCATCGATTAATTGCTTCGCCTTCAACGCCAAGCAAGGAGAGCATTGAAACGCTATCAGCTCTCGAAATTGCCGAACAGCTTACATACATTGATCATCAAATATTCATATCTATTTCGAGCGAGTTCGTATTTTCATATCCAAAAAGTTTAGCAATTTTATACAGTAATCATCATTTTTGTAGAGAGTTTTTGGGACAAGCTTGGATGAAAAATGATAAAACCAGCAGAGCTCCACATATATTGTCGATGACCAAGAGATTCAACGACGTATCTCGTTTGGTTGCTTCTGAGATATTACGCAGAACATCTGTGGCTAGTCGAGTGGCTGCAATTGAAAAGTGGACTGCCGTTGCAGATATTTCAAGATGCCTGCATAATTTTAATGGCGTCTTGCAAATATGTTCGGCGTTCACCAACACGTCGATCTTCAGATTGAAGCGAACTTGGGAGAAGGTTTCCAAAACCGTACGTATATTATACTGATATATTTTGTGAAGTTGTTAGATATTTAGAGGTATTTTGGGTTTCTGGAACTGAAAGACTAGTTTCTTTACATAAAACTCTTATGGATCTTCCTAACTTTACCATCATCTATGATTGTTATAGACTCGCCAGACTATTGAAAAGTTGCAGAACATTGTATCATCTGATGGAAGATTCAGATCTTTAAGAGATGCGTTACACCGATGTGATCCACCTTGCATTCCATATCTTGGCTTGTATTTAACGGATTTGTCATTTATCGAAGAAGGAACTCCGAATTTTACTGCCGAAGGCTTATTGAATTTTTCCAAAATGCGAATGGTAAAGATTTTCGAAATGTCGAAATGTTTGCTGAACTTTGAATTCGTTCCAGATTGCACATGTGATTCGAGAGATTCGTCATTTTCAGCAAACCCCATATAAAATCGAGCTAATTAAACGTGTGGCCAACTACTTATTGGACACATCATTGATTATGGAAGACGATGAATTGTATACCACGTCATTGGAGGTTGAACCGAGAACTTCGCGTTTACAGAGCTTAGGTCAATCCACTACCAGTATGAAATCTTAATTTTTTTGAATTAATTCTCCTTCAAAAAAATGGTACATATTTTGTACTGACTTCATTATGATACATGACAATCTACTATTCCAGAGAGCAAATGATCTAATAAAACAATCTACATACTACTAATAAATCACTAATTTTCAATCGATATTTTGGATACTATTTAAATGTTCTAAGTAATCATTATATCTTAATCTCGTATACATACATACACAATCTATCAATATTTATATGCCAATTTAAAATATATCCTGAAATCTCTAAATGCATTTATGTGACTCGTCAGTTTATAAAATACAAATTTATCTGTGATTTTTTTCCTATATAACTAACTATATTGAAAGTGTTTATTTACGTTATGAGGCAATTGTTGAATTCTATCGGAATATATTTAATTGTTATTGTTAGTATTTTTACATACACCTACTTTAGATTTTACATATTAAATTTAAGGACTTTTTCTGCAAGAACTATTGTGATAAATAATAAGTGACAAAGAAATAGAACTGAAACTATGATAACCTTCACATCATTAGCAAATATTGAAATATAAATTGGCAATATGTAACTTTCTCAATCTCTTTATATACTTAATCTTTGACTCTAAGTATCTAATAAAATATAAATCATATCATTACTATGTTATTAATAATGTAATTAATCAAAACTATTGTGCACAAATTGTTTACTATATTTAAAAGTTGTTTATCAAAATTATAAGGGTGATAAATTAGAAGTTTCGTTCTTTGTTAATCATAAACGTAAATAATAATACTCACCACAAACAATCAATTATAATTAAGCCAAAATATTTTTGAGAATATTTTTGAACAAATTTTAAGCTATTTGATAAAAAAAAAACAAGTAGATCAGCATAAATCTAGTTAACTATTTCTTCTTACATAGTAAACTAATAAATAAATAGCTATTACCAAATTAAGTAAAATCGATGTAATTCGCAAATTTCTGTTCAACAAAAATTCAATTTAAATGCTACAAAAAAAAATCATTGAAAATAACCAATTTTTACAAAGTAGAATCTACTTTCGGTAGATTCAAAACGCACATTGCATGCAACTATGTAAAGTTAAACTAGCTGTGACACTTTATAAACATAAACGTAATAGTTATATTTTTGTTGCTACATTATTCTGAGAGTTATCTTTAGCAAGTTGTACTAGTTCAATTAAAATCGTATTGAAATCTGTTGTTTAATCAATGTAAATATAATAAAAGTATATTTCTTTATGATATCGTTTTAAAAATAAAACATTTCAAATATTGTTTAATTTGTTATTAATAATTCCCAACTGAAATCCTTTTTGTTCCATTCAAAAATTGAACATTACAAAAGTTTCAATAAAAGAAGTCAAAATTTCTGGTATATTTTAAGTTATCAACGTTAGTGTTCGTTCCGTATCCGAAAGCTGGATCCTGTATTTCTGCCTGAAACGAGCTTTTAAGGTAGGCAACCGACTTCACATTTGTAAGTTGGGTTGCCCGCACTACGAAGTAGCAAACTGATAAAAAATAATATCAATGAATTTATCCAAAATAACCATAATTTTTGGAGGCCTTTCCATCAACAATTAATTTGTAACGTCAAAAATTATCGTTATTGGTGCGAAAATCGTTAATTTAATCATCCGTTGAGATGCAGTATTAGATTCAATGGTAGAGTTCTCTAAAAATGCAACCGGCGTCAGAATATAGACGACTGGACTAATGAAGTGCTTTGCTATTTGCATAGAGTTGCTTGCTTAAACAGTTAAACCAATAAAAACATTTAGTTTAAGTAATTAGTAAAAAATGATAAAAACAGTTAAATGCTCAACTGATTTTAATTAAAAAAGCTAGCAATGGAATATCATCATCGTCATGGCATGATTGAGAAATCATAGTCGATAAAGTTTGTTAACTCTAGATAGGAGTACTAGATAATCAAGTCGATTCTACATTAGCTTTAATCTAAACTAATTAATTAGTTCGTACCGCTTTGGATATCTTGGAAATATCAACAAGACATGATGGTGAAAAGCGAAGGAAATTATTAGAAATTCATAGCACAGATACCAGCAGCAGCAGCAGCGCCAAAATGACTACAATCTATATGTATGTTAACCACCTTTTATGATTTTATAAAGGGGAAATATGTATTTTTTTTCCTATCTAAAAATGTAATTTTAAATTATTTTACATAGTATAACTATCACGCTTCTGCACAAGTATGTTATTATGAAAATTTCATTTGCAGTTTCTCCTATGTCACGTCACTGCATTATAGTTTTAAATCACGACAATAGGAAATTGCATTTTTTCCATGTTTAAACAAACACCTCTGGCAGTACACTAGTAGTATACACAATGGAACTAAACTATTTGCTTTGTTGTTGCAACAAGCAAGCAAACACATATCCCAAAAGAATCGAAAACCTACTATGCGAACAAGTTACCGCAAGAAAACTCAGCAAGCAAATCGGACCTTTGGAATAACGCCTTTCAAAATCGTTCCAAATAAAAGTCTTATTGAAGATCGGTGACGATCCAAGGAACAGACCTCAAGTTCCTTGGAAAAGAGGAAGACGTCGATGTCCTGACTCAAAAAGTCTCAAAATGAGTTAAGGAGTTAATCCTAATGTCTGATTTGTTGTTAGAATCTCAACAAAATTGAGTTCCACATGTCAAACATCAACAAGTATTTACCGCAGAAAAACATGTACTATATACTGAATATAATCGAGGAAGGAAGGATGAAAAAAAATAGTAGTATAATGTTGGTTAAGCATAGTTCCCGATTGAACGTGTGTTAGCAGCGAATGTACCGGAGGGAACGGTTAAAGAAGGAGTTCTGATACCGTGTTGGCCACGACGTGCGCTCCTTTACAACAAGGAGTGTCGGTATTGTCTCAAGGGAAATCAGGAAGCGCCTTGTTATCATGCTAGAGAGAGAACAGTTTATACACCACTAAATATATAAATCTCAATTAATTATCTTCAATAGTATAATATTTACTCGAGTCTTTGCGCGTTTTGCACTATTCAGCATCACGGTAAACCACCTATTATTAATTCTTTTAGCCGGTGTGACAGACAGTGCTAACGTTCCACTTTATTTGTTGTTAATTTCATTTCAGCATAATGTTCAAAAGATGGCTTTGACTTGAAAGGGATGAAAGTATATGTAGGTAGGCTTTGAGTAGAAGCTGATGAAAAAGCAATGCCTCTGGGAATTGAAAAAGATAATGATGACGTAGAGATTGTAAAAATTAGGCCTTTGGGATATTCCTGATGGTGTTGCTTTGTAACAATGACGCAACTTTAAATTTCTGTTGTAAAAAATTTAGGTAATTAGTAGATAGATATAAATATTAAATCCTGCAGTATAATAAATTGGCCGTTAAATTGGAATTTGCTGTCATTCTCGTTAAAGCATTCTAAACGCACAGAAAACAGCTAAATTTGTAATACTACTTCATGCAGTTTTAATGTTTTACTTACTTTCTTATGATTAATAATAAATATAAAATTTTTATGGTTTATGCTTTCAGTTAAGAGTTAATTTTTTATTTCTCTAGACGACCAAGCCCATTGAAGTTGTACTACCTAAGACCTAAACCAGCTGCTAAGCAAAGATTTGCAATTTATAATTATGAAAGTAGAACCATTAAACTTTATAAAGCAAAACTTGTGAAATCAATTTTTTTTTATTGCTGGTAGCTGTTTTTTTTCATTTCTCTCATTCATGTAATCGAGTTACTTCATTCGGCATGCAAGTATGAGGAAAAGTACATTCTGCAACATCTTAATTATATAATTAATCTTGGTTACATTTGGCTCATGTAAATTCTACGCAAGCTTGGCAATCTAGAGTTTATATATTAATTATAAGAGATGCTTTTCCAAGCTGCTCTAAAACCATATTGCTTTTGTACTTTGGAAGGGTAGTAGAGGCGCCTTTCCAATCCTTTCATATTTGACAAACGAGTCTGCTCTACAGACTATTAGATTTACGAGATATCTTTCATAGCCAACTAACATAACTACAAATCTACCACCTTTTATACATTTGGCCGATTAATGTTTTGCTAAAGTTCAATTCTTAAAAGCGACACTTCGGGGTAGGTACCGAAAAGTTGACCAAAAATAACATAAAAACAGGTATATGTTTGCATTAGCTCTGGGCCTTTAGGCTGTAGCATTACGATTATACAATAACTCAGTTTCAGGACATAAAACCTTGTTATCGAGGCTAAAGGATATAAAACACACAAATGTAACATCTGGTATAGGGCATACTCCATACTCCTATAATATATAAATACAGACCTCGTCCAAATGCTGCTGCATACGTTCTAAGTCGTTAGACGCACATAAAAACTTTACCTACTCTAAAGAAACACACACACCACACAGTAAAACAAACTGTAAGATATTGCAAACAATATTTCGAGTAATGCATAAAAAATATCCAACTTATACATTATTGGATCTACATAGACCTGTGTGTAGGTGTGTACAGTAAACACTTTTCAAGTGGCGCATTCAAACACATTCTACGAATATTATGTAGTGTGACAATACCTTTAGTCTCCCTTTGGAGACATTTCGTATACAGCCCAAATGCGCCAAAATATTTGCCCCGTACGCCTGTGACCATCAACATTTTTTTAAAAACATTGATTGCTGCTTCTAACTGTACTTGTGTTCAGATGCTTTAATATGCTTTAGAAATCGGATGTCATGTTTGCAGATTGCAATTGCAACTCTTAATGTCTTTGAAATTTTGTTTACTATCAAACTTGCGACTGTAAAAGTCAATAAAGCAATTTGATGAGCATTCAAAGCAGCAAATCTGAGCGGCCATTTAAATAAATACTTCAAGTGTAACAAACTCGTATATTGGAAGCAGACTAGTACCTTCTATAATCTGTACTTTATAAATAGCAATACAAATGTCTCTCAGCGTGTGAAAAGCGCATGCGTCAATTTAAATAGCGCATGCTCAGTTGATTGCGCTTGAGGTAGGAGTCTCTACCTCAAGATAAGCTTTGTATTATATACATTATGAGAACAAAACTTTCAGATTGGACGTGTTAACAAATTAAATGAAATAATCGGGTGGAGGCAGAGGTGTAGGAGAAACCATTAGAAGAGCTAATTTCGACTGAGATTTAAGGGGATTGAAACAAAGCAGAAAGAAAATGAAGTAATCCTTGTGATCCAGTTAAATATGTAAATATGAATAAAAAATTATTATGCCGAGTGTTGTTTTGGATACGCTGTATTGTATTCTGTAAGCGTGTGTGAGGTTTTAGAGTATCTGTTTAACATACATTGGAGACCGCGCTCTGCTGTACTAAGCTCTTTTGGTGAAGGGTCCTTTCATATACCGGGTTAGTTGGCATGCTTCACCATATAATATATGGAATAATAAGTTAAGTTAAATACAGATCTCGGTATATTATAGAGCTGAGTATTCATCTTGCACTTCAACTCATCTGACGTCTCTAATAAGTATGATCCCAATTCCTCATTATGGTAAAACTTTGGGGGAAACAGTAGGAAACTGAATTCCTTTCCAAAATTGCACCTTTTAGCATTTTCGCACTATTACAGATTGATCATAAAAATAAGTTGGAAACCGGAATCGAAGTTAGTAGGGTAATAAAGGAATTGTATACAAAGTCATTGAAATAGTGGCAATTCACAGTTTAGATGATTTATGTGGAGAGTTAAGAACAACATAGCTAATTTAGAACAGGGCGCATTGCAATTACAAACGTTTCTATTGTCCATTTCGGTCAAGTTATTCTAGTTATGTAAAGCTTTAACGTAGCTTATTCACTAAGACGTCTACGCCAATTAATTGAAGACCTTGGTTGTACAGATCATTTGCATAACTATGCTTTTAGTCAGTTTCAATTCCACTGATAACAATGGACTTATGCACACAAATTCAATATGAATACATCACCATTAGATACTTCAGAATTTAATGAACACATAACTAGTACTTGTACTTCTAATACTACAGAATATCGAGATTTGCTTTCAAGATGTGGGAAATGACCAACGCAACATCCGTGTACTGAAGCCTTGACTTCCGGATGAATGCGATTAGCACAGTATAAAGGATATTGCAAAATGTCTTCGCTTAATTATAAGGCAAACATATTCCGTTTTTGGCTTGCATTTGATCCGACCAAAAGTAGCAGTGATCAATAAAAGAAAGCTGAAGATAAAATTTTAAACTTACTTAGAAATGACCCTGTACATTTATTTGGCAAAACCAAAGAATATATTTAAATTGAAGAAAATTTTACTGGTTAGTCTAGAAAATGAATAAACCCTAGTAGAGAAATTATTCACAATCATGTAAAATATAATAATAATTAAGACATATAAATTGTAAAAGTTTCTGAACTAAAGCTCGTAAAGTTGACAAACGAAACCACTGGGAAAATATCAAGTTGATAGTAAGTTTTGTTTTTATAGTCCGAAATACTTCCCGTCTAAACTATTAATATTTCAAAAAGGATAAACTTGTGTTAACAATAATTACCGTCACGATATGAAGTTTCCTAAAGGATAAGCGTATAGGATGAGAAAGTTACCACGAGTCATGCAATATGCCCATCAATAGTATTACTCGGTATTCTGTTTTCGCCTAAAAAATCCCATTTGTAAATTTGCGTTTTATATTTCAAAGCATTTTATAAATTTTAAACAAAACAACGGTTTAATTATGTTTTGATAAAAACTTTTGTAATAGTTTCGAGATAAAGCCTATACATAAATAAATATACAAGATCCGATTAAAGAAACTTAAATTGGTTTCGAAAAGTCTCCATCTGTATTAATTCCAAACACACAAAGATTGAGTGCAGCTATTCCAAGTTCCTAAACTTTGGAATAATGGAATACGTATTAAATACCTGTCTATTATTTCTATACAAAACTACATTTCTCCAATATTCACTCTTGAAACATTCGAAATAAATAACTGCATTCAATACAGAACATATTACTAATTATTTCCCGAACATATTAATGAAATATTTTCATAAATGGATGGATGGATTTTCGTAGTATAATAGAATGTAGATACGAGTGTTTGTTTGGCAATAATTTCAAAAAAATTAGAGCCAAAAACATGCCAAAAATAAACCACTAATTTTTTAGCTTAACTAACCAACCAATCAGATGCAAAAATTAGAAGTACTCAGAGATTAAAATTAAATCCATTTGCTTAGAATCGTGTATTGTTGAAAAATAATCAAAATACTGCAAACCTTTTATGTGAAGCACGCTATCTAAACGGTGCATTTCGTTTCAACTAGAAGCACCTAAATATTGATGTTAATGGTCGTTAACTTAATTTGGGATTTTTTTTCCATTAATATAACGGTAATCCTATTAATTTTTATGCGAATCGCAACATCATTTAATTCTGAGAAAAATGATACTGAATAAATTTGTTTAAAATAATTTTATAGACTGTCCTTGGCTTATTCAGCTAAACTTTCTGTCAATTATATTAACTTTTTGTGGGTATTGAGAAATGCTATGGACAGATATGAGGAATCTTTATGTAAAGTTTATTAAAGCACTGGTTTCGTTAAATAAATCCATTAGACTTTGAAGCTCGTTTGACTGAAATAGAATAAGAGTGAAACATAATTTCATCTATTTTGCAAATAGGCTGGCCTAACGTCTTTGAAGCTTAAATAACCAAACTAGGTTTTTAGGTACGTGGTTATAATCACCGAAGAGTGAAGTACAAAGAGGACAGATCCTTTTTGTTTATAACCGAGTTACAGGACACGCGTTTAGTATTTCGGCTACCAACGATAGTCATAGTGCGACGACACTTGTGGTGATTGCAAATTCAACAAATATCATTTTCCACATACTTTTAAGCGTAATCGAATACTCTGTCATATCAATATAATTCCCCTTCAAAATCTTTATGCACGCAAATGATGCCACAAAATTGCTTCACATTTAGTTAAATGCTTTGCATAGTTAAACAAACCGTGCTAAAGTAAAGCAAGTACAAGTTCCTGCAATAATAGTTTATATTGTTGATTCTAACCTCAAATATATCCGGCCCGGCTCTATTTTGCGCTTCACATACCATACGCTTCCATAATCTGCTGGATACTGTTTCCCTCGTAGAGGTTTTCTTTCATATTAATGATTAATAAGGGCCTCAAACACACTTTCACATTTTAACAATCACTTTCACTTACACTTTTCACGTTGAGAAATATGACTTGTTACTAATGTGTGCATTGTACTGTAGTTGGCGGCGCAAGCGCACTGCAGTTGTGGGGCTACGCACGGGGGAGTACTTGTGATAAAATTTCACACTAGAATGACGTAACTTGCATGCTCAATTACAGTGGCTAGCGCCAGGCGCCAGTGTGTGGTTTTTATTGGGGTGAATGACACTGACACGGCGTTCAGGTGCATGAGTACTCCCCTGCAAAATATAAAATTGCTCGGATTTTGATGAAACTTGGTAGGTATATACAGAAAAATATGTAGAATCCAAGAAAGCATTCAGATTTATTATCTAAGTTTAAATTTAAATTAAATTATTAATAATAAATTAAATTATATATTTTTTTGAATTCATTTAAAATTGGCTATACCTTTCTGATACCACCCTGTATAATTTTACAAGGTATAATAAAAAAAAGTACTTACCTATTTTACATGAACAAATGTATACTAAAAGCATATACATTACATAATTCCTACGTTATAAAAGAGCGCCAAAACCTGATCCAATTATAGATTATGCTTTAAAAGTATATGTGCAGTAATAAAATACTATGGTGTCTATGGTTTAATTACTATTTTTATACAAAAAAAAATTGCATGATTAGTACAGATTGAAACAACTATGTTTTCCCAATTCTCACGACATAGCGTACTTTTATTTTATAATCACGAGACATTTCTGTTATTTAGTAGAAAATTTACATAAATTTACGTGTTTTTTAAAATAAAAGCGAATAATGCTTTACACAAACATATATTTTACAAACATTACTTTTATTGATTTCATAAATTATCTTCTTACTGATAACCTTTTATAAGGCTAAACTAATTCTTTTATATACTGGGAGCACAGCAGGAAGCAAGGATATCTCTACTCAGCATCGAAAATATAAAATGTTTGTTTTTACGATCAAATAAAAAGACATTTTTAAATCAACATTTCCTTTACTTAACCAAATTAACGACCATGTTTTCAATATCATTTTAATCTCATCCGAAAATTAATATTTGAACTTCAGAAAAAATTATTAAAAATTCAACTTAAATAAAACTTTTCTTTAAAATTGTATGACTTTCCAATAAATATTTTTTTTTGCTTAATTGTTTGATAGAACAAAAATACTTCTAGAATCTCGATTAACATTAACTAATTCATTGCGCTACTTCCGAACGGTTCTCTTGGAGCGCTAGCTACCTTACCGCATTGGAGGCAACATAGGACGAACAGGAATGCAATTGCTATTTTTCTGTTCAAAGAAGTGTCGTGTTTTCTAATTAAAAATTTAAGCGATAAATAAAGCACGATGAAGTGTTTTAAATAGTTTCGTCGAATGAAAGCTCTCAAATATACTCACTCGTACATATCGTAACATGTATTGTGAGAAACTGAAGAAAGATAGCTCAGATTTACGTCGGTAGTATCTGTTTGCTCAAGTTTGACTGCATATATGAAGATGTAATCTCCGAGCACATACACATAAACTTGATCTTACTTTTGCACCTCTACATGCGATTATCTAAAATTCTTATTAGTTAATGAGTCCTGCTAATAATTTTGAAATATTAGCCTTAACTGCAACGATTGAACATGTTCTCTGTAAATAGACATAAAAAAATGAAAAGAACTCATATTTTTGATGTATTACTAGATTATCATTTGTAAACAGTAATTTGTAAACTTTTTCCGAGTCGCCGGATTTACGATTTAGTGTAAACCACGAAGGGTTACTGGAGCTCCTTTTCGTGACAGTTAATAGCTAAAAAAAAGTTGTCATCTAAATCGATTGTCATTCAGCATAAATGGGGTTTCTATCAGCAAGGAAAAAAAACGTATTAAAAAGGTGGTGCTAAAATCAATTTGTTCACATTATGGATAAATGGTCGATACAAAACATGAGATTTTATAAAATGGTGAATACAGACAACACGGGAGGGCGCTACGTTTGTTGATATTGGGGATTCGTAAAGCAGGCGTCGCGACGCCCGTTTAGTGTTGCGAAAATCGTGGTGCACGTCAGACGGTTTCTACTGCTCCCGATCGTTACATCGTGTGTAGAAAAGTTTTCCAACACGCAAATTGCAATATCATGCTTCAATCTAATAAAATATATTCAATTTTAAATCAACGTTCACTCATCATCTAAGCGATTTACTTAAATCCAAAAATTATAGATAGACCTTACTTAAATCTGAGTTTACTTAATTATTCCGTCGATTGCCAGTCGTCTTTAATTAAGATGCATTTCTAAACAATTAAAACTTTTATGACAAGTTTATTTCCAGTGTGGCAGATTAAACTGTTTGATACTGAATTGAAGTTGTATTAATTTTGTGTACTATATTAGTGACGTAATGTGATTGGTGTCAATTTTATCAAAATTTTCCACAATGTCGCAACAATCAAGCTCCTGGTTTTTGATATTAATTATTTTCTTCAATCATTCAGGTAATTTTGGAATTTTTCTTGACAATATTTTTTTTTATCTGCGATTTGTAGACCAGTACAATTTTATTCATGGAGCGGTACACAGTAGAAAGACGTGGTTGCACTTTTTAAACTTATTTTAAAGGAGCCCTATGGTTCTTTTAGATTTTGCACAATTTGGGATTATTTTGGTCTACAGATTTTGTACACCAAAACAATTTGTCCATCTATCGACGCACACGTTCTGGTGTTTTAGCATCTTAGATAGACCCTGCGGATTCAAAATTTCTCCTACCGTTGGACGATTTTGTGCACCAAAACAATCCAAATTTTTCGATTGTGTCAACAAAAACCAATATAAATAAACATTTTTAACTGGGATACGCTAAATCTCGAATCCGCAATTTGTAGAAAAAAAGTATTGCACAATAATGTGGATAAATGGCATTGAATGTATTTAATTGTGTGATGTGATTCAATATAATGTTTGCATTTATACATTCATACAGATGTGGACCATAATGGTATAATTCGAATGAAACTGTATAATATTAAAGTAAATGATTATTATTAATTGTGAGATCGAAATGGTGAAAATGTATGCAATATACACTGTTAATTTTGAGTGCGCTCTGAAAACACAAAGGAATATTTGAAGCTAATTTTCAGTTTTGGTTAACAATACCATACATCTACATAACATTAAAATAACTTATTCAGTAATTTACCATGTTCCAATAATGTTCTCTATACACTTATATTTCGAATATCGAAATTCCGATAAAAATATCAATTCGATCAGTATAATATATGTTCGAAATAGCATTTTTGAAACTATAATTCCATTTTATTCTTGTTAATTAGCAACAGAACCAACCATATTTGTCAATACGTTATTTATCTCTGCAAAATGTTTTTACTTTAATTTCAAACTCCAAATAAATGCTAATGAGATTCTGCAAATGTTGTGAGTTAGTACTTTTCTCAATATTAAACAGTAGTAATTAAATTAATGACATTGGCAGTGGTAAACAACTATTTATTCGTTCTATATTATCTATTTCCATTTTAATCACTAAATTCGAAATAAAACTAACTCAAGCTGAAAACAATAACAATTTCGCAATAATCATTATCTGAGAATTACCTTTGAAACTGAATATAGTTGCTTTGCTAGTAAAATAAACTAAAAGCAATTTTGATTATAATTTAAACAAACATAATATTACAAAGTACTTTGAATAAATTATTTTTTACTTACAAAACAAAAGTCAATAGATTCAGAACTACATTGAAGTAGTTTCATAATTTTTCAAAGAACTTGAAAGACATTTCAAAGTATAAGTATGCGTTTTTGTTTTCGAAATTACTCCTCATATACCAACTTCGTAAAATACATCTCAAAGAATAGTGAATCACTAAACAAATTTGTTTTCACTGACATTTAATAAACATTCTGTTGTTTACTGAAATAAATTTTGCTCATTGGCTGTTAACAGCTAACAAACCCATAATTAAATAAAATACGTAGCAAAGTAGGTAGCCTGGATTTAACGGGTTCAAAATCAAATTTTTTCTCCGTTAAGATCCGTTAGCCCCTAAGACCAATTGCAAACCAGTCGCCTTCGCCAAATTCACGGATAAAAATATCGTTTTCAAACTAAATTAATATATTTTATGAAATATGTCAAACAAATATAATATATAATATTAAACTATGTGTAACATTTATCAAAGAAAAAAAAATGAAGCAAAATAATTTGAGTGTCTATTAATATCGTTGATATTTCCGAATACTGGAGGAGCATATACGTGTTGTATAAATAGAATAAGTTTAGGTTGTTTAAAAGAATTGAGAGACTTGAGACAGGTTGATTACTTAGGGAATTAGTGCTGGCAACTTTAAGCTTATAAATTATACAATTTATTAATAAGATATTAGTGCTTGTGATCATTTAATTTAAGGCACTGCACTGATAAATAGTTGGAAAGAATTTCGTACTAAGTATTTTATTTTATGCTTTCACAATAAAAATGTGAGACTAAAAGCTCTTTATAGGGATTTGAACTTTTGTAAAAATCATTTGTCAAAGTCTCAGTCTGCAATCACAGATTATTAAAAAACTTTCGATGTTACTTCTGGTGTTCAGTTCTGGATTAATCAATCAGTTCAATTTTAATAAAGTTGAAATTAATTTTTTTCATTTTGCATTAAAATGCACACGTCTTAATTAATATTTGATTCCATTACAATTTTTATTACATGTCTGTTTCTTGCATTTGAAATAATTTTTCATTTCTAAATACGTCGTACTACTAGCATCTTTAGCACCAAATTAGCATTAACACACAACAACGCTGACGCTCTTCTTAATTTATGTTCTATAATTAAATTAATCCAACCTCCGTCATTAAAATGCCTCGTCAACACTACTTAACGCAAAAACATTGCTTTTTTGTTCCAAAAAAAAATCAACAAAAACTTCATTATAAAATCAATATTCATGTTAATTTAATAATTTGCATTTATAAAGAATAATTTATAGAAAGTAATTCTTAAGCGCATTCAAAACAAAATTCGCAAATAATTTCTTCGGATAAACAAACGCGCAAATACATTTTTTTTTATAAAAAGGATTTTTTTTACATTCTTCTTCAAATCTCTGATCTAACAGTCTCATTCTGCGAAAGACAAAGTTCGTATAAAAATTCTGTACAAACTTCTGGAGGATTTGTACCATCCCGACGACGTCCTGCGACGGAGTGCTTCATACAAGTAGCACTCTCTTGGACTCCCCAATAAATAGGTACTAATATTGATTTACAACTGACTAAATGTCTAGACCATTCCTTATCCTAAGGCTTCTCCACCACATTTTATTTCAACTAAGTAAACATATTAGTGTGTATAATTGCAACTTATACGACTAAAGCTACAAATTATGCTCATATTCAATCTCCCAGTAAATCTGTAGATATCACTTTATACTCTCATCTAACATCTTACGTTCGTGAATCCTTAATTTCACTAGGGACTATTAGCGCTTTCGCAAATTTCTGCTTTTAGTATTAAATATATAACCTAACCAAGCCCCTTATTATACTCGTATACTGATATGGAAATGTTATTATATTACAAGCATCAAATACACTCATGCATTCATTTCAGTTTGAGTCATTTTCAAGAGGATGCTTCTTTTATCGACTTTGTTAAGGCCGAAGCAGATAGGCGAAAGCTAGAGCTACAAACTGAGGCAACGAACACTTGAGTGAAACTCGGCGCGACGAAGCCTTTTTGGTGCACTCCCAACTTTTTGGGTATTTAGCATGATCGATTCAGGAAATTTTCAGCTATTATGTAGTAGAAGACTACGACCGTTGTTTACTGTTAAAATAAATATTTTGCCTCGAATTCCTCTCCTACCATCGATTTTATTAACAAACTGCTAAATATTCGGGACAAAATTGCTGTAAAATTGTCTTTGGTGACACCAAAAAAATCCTCCCGTTTCCAAATACTCGCAGCACTGCGTTTGGTTCAAGTGTTGCACAGCTCCATAATTATGTATAGCCCAATAAAAAAAAATCGCGGCGTTATTGGATATTATTTCGCAAACTATGTATAGGAGTAAATAACTACCTACTCGTATTATGAACATTTTCTCCGTTAATTTGATTCGTTTGGCTTAATTATAACTAAAATATATACAGGAAGTATGCGTACACATAAACTTGTACTTGCTCTAAACAACGTAACAATCTGGAGTTAACACACATGGAATATTAAGAGTTGAGTCAACATCTATATTGCTAAAATGTAAACTAAGTTCATGTAAAAATTTCTGCTAGAAAATTTAAAAAGTTGTGCATTCACTGGTACAGCGTAGCAATACCATACAAACGCATCTGCGCAAAGATGACGTCACTGCCAACATAAAAGCGCCAGAAGTATATCAAGGAAAATTCTTCTGGCACCATCAGTCACCCCTATGTGATAAATGCAGTGTAGATTATAAAGTAATAAAACGAAAATGCTCAATATGATTGTAGATTAAAATATTTTGGTCGTGTGTTAGGTATATTTTATCATTTGCGTGTTGTGGTGGCGTTGTGCCGTCACTTTATCACCCCAAAATTTTAAACACACAAACATTAAGAAAATCAGCATTGGATATGCGTGCCAAAAAATTGCTTTTTAATATCAAATTAAGATATTTTCTATGTTGAAAAGTAATTGTTTAATAGCTATTTGAAAGTTAAAAAGTACGTTGCCGTTGTAGGTATAGAACAAGGAACTTAACAATTTGTCGAAAAGTTATTGTGCTTAAATCTTGTATAGCGTGCATGCCTTCATACACTATAATTCACATTAGCTCACAAATTAATGGTATTGATTTAATTAATCTATAATTTACTTAAATGGTGTGAATTTATGGCTTATAATTTTCATCTTATTTGCTTATCCGTTAATATCAAATAAGTTCAAAATGAAATGAAAAAAAAAACACAAATGTCCGCATGCGAATGGGAGATATATATCAAAAAGTTATGCAATGAATTCTGGACATTGCAATCAATTGAAAAAGTAAAATATAGAAAGACGGATATTTTTCGTACGTTTCAACGATTTTTTTTTACTTTTTGATATAAATAATACGACAGGTATTCGCCATGTTACATTTTTCGATGAGGCGGTGCATTTTTTAGGAAACCGAAAATCCGTCAGATTGATTCATTTTTCTAGCATCTATAACAGTTTGGCTTTTTCACTAAGGGATGTGGAAGTTTAGTAGAATTTATTGCACACGCATTATTTAGGTTTTTGGCGGAGGAGCTGGAATCGTTGACCTAAAGATAATGTACCATTAATTAATAACTTTAAATATAAATAAATATTAAATTATATTTAAAAGTGCATATATTGCGGAACATTTTAAAAATATAAATTAAATATAAAATAAATGAACAATTAGGTGCATGCTCGTGTGCATGGCAATGTTCAATTTTCATCAATATAAAATTTTAGTAGCGCTATTAGGTATACATCAAGTAAATAAATTTTAAAACAAATATTTGTAAAATATATCAAGACTAAACTAATTTCAAAAAAAATTTTATTTAATACCTGGGCTTGGCAGGCTGAACTTTTAATATGAATCCGAAAATTGTTTTGTTTTGCATTAAAAAAATAAAAATTATTTAATTTCAACGAATGGTGGTATCAATTTCAGTTTTTTATTTTAATTAATATTGTCTGCTAGTATTTACGTTGCAAAGAGTATATTACACAAGTATATTGTTATTTTGCTTTATAATAATTATGCTTAACGTTTCACTCACTCATCTGCCCTAGGACCCTTCTTTTTTGTCTTCCCTTCACAAAAGTACAGATACAATTAAATATCGTCTTGTCGCTTTTAATACGCACATATGTACTTGTCTTAAATTGTAATATTTATAGTTACCAATTGCTATATGATATTAACAGATTCAATCTTTGATGTATTTTTTTTTGTAATTTTTTAGACACATAAAGCACCGCGTTTTTTTGCATGTTGAATGAAGCTTTTAAGCATTATAAAGCTGCCTATAATATAAGACGTTCTTTGTGCAGAAAGATCGCAAAATAAGTTGAATTTATTAATAAAAATACATTCAAACGCTTAAAGCAATCTTTACGGGTGTACTATATTTCAAAGTAAATTTAGTTCATATTTCACAAACATTTTGCACAAAAGAAATTAACTTATGTTTGTAAATTTAATAAAAAAAATCATAAGTTCACACATTCTTTAACATAACTCTCGTTCATTTTTATTTTATTTTATTTTTTATTTATTGTATACAACTGTAATACGTTAACGTAACGTAAATTAAGAAATTCGCTTCGCTGATTGTTGCACAATTCAAAATTAACCAATCACAGAAGGGAGTTTCTTAATGTTACGTGTTGTAAATCAGGCCTGACTATACATAAGTTTTATTTTTTTTATATATATTACTGTGTTAACTAATGGCTTTTGTCATAATGATATTTCTTAAAGAAAAGCATGATAATTATTATAAATTTTTTAGTTATTAATTTATAATGTATAGGTAGAAAATTGTTGAAACTATAAATATCTTGAATTTCCATGATTATAATTTAAAGGATCTCTTATAGAAAGTTGTTCAAAGCAGTTTTATATTTTTTAATTAAAAGATTATCTAAACTAAAGTTCAATAGAAATTTCTTGCGGTAATGCAAAAGTACCTATTCAATTTTTTCGCGCGGAAAAAATAATTTCTTTTTCCCTAAAGAAAAGAGTGTTAATGTTGAAATTTAATTTCCTGATTACACTTAATTATCAGATGTAATCGTCGGTTTTCTACACGTATACATTTAACATACCCCAATAGACTGTAAAATTGACAGTCGACAATGTCAATCCTGAAATTCGGAGATAAGTTAAAAGTGTATAAAAACGTATCGACTTCTCGGTGATATCGGATTTACTTCCTGTTCCACTAGCTTTCGTACTTACGTATTTTTGTAGCTTTTTCTATAAAAGACACGTACATTTATATATTTTGTTCGTAGTGCGATACCGAAAATCTCTGCAATATACTTTAAACTGGGGTGTAGTAAACGTATTTGAGGAAATACGCAGCAAGCAACATTCGATACTAAATAGTTCGATAGACCACAAATAAAATTAATAACCGCCATAAAATTGGAATACATGAGCAAAGTTGACAAAATGTTAAATATTTAACGGGAACTGGTGCCGGTTTGAAGCATGTGCATGTTATAGGAATTTGCAGGAAATATTGCAGGACACATTCCACTTCTAACATAGTGGTGTCTTAAAGTTGTGGTCTTGGCATACTTGAATACGGAACCAGTATAACCAATGGAGATAGAAAACCACTAAGCTTGGGGTTGGTATTGACGACCGACACAAACATTGCCTTCTGGTCAACCGCACGTTGCTGCTTATTTCCAACGACTCTTCCATAGTCATTGCTCATTTAGTTGCACACATATTAATCGTCCATATAAGTTCTGTCACATAAACCCACCATCGCCTTATAGTCTCATCCTTAATCCAATTTTATGACACGAAAGGTCGACCCATTGAACAGCGACCACAAAATATACACCCTTATAATGACTGCCATTTTTTTGAACACCCTCCTCCTCCTCCTCCTCCAGCTCTGATGCTGCCTCTGCTAAATTATTGGAAAATATTTCGCACATCTTTTGCTCAGTATTAAATTATTCTCCGACTACATCGATTTTATGTCAATGCCCTTTTTTTTATTCTTCCCGAAACCATTTCATTACTTATATAATTACGGAAAATTGATCATAATTACAAATCCTTTTGAATCAAACTGTCATCCGAACTTCCATCACTTGAAATAGTTTCAATTACATAATCGTAATTCATTAGCTAATGAGTTTATGGTTCGATTTGTCAATTCCGCTAATAAGAAATCACTATAATCAAAATTAATCTACATTTGGTTCTATAATGTAAATAAAATCAATTTTTGTAGCCGAATTTCTAAAATGGTCTATAGTAGTCGTTGTAAACACAACATTTTTACGCTTGTCATCATTCTTTCAGTCTGTCTGTCCATGTCCATGTCCATGTCTGATGATCGCCGAGTCCCGTCATCACGCTAACTGATTGATATGAGATAGAACTTGTGATCTAAACAGCCATTCGTAATTTATTTTCATAAAATCTATACACTAGTACGAGTTAAGTGTAGAATTAGAAAAAATGAGAACTCGAGAGTATGGAGCGTACGCTCCAATTTCACACCTCTAATTAAATTTGCACAGATCTGATGATCTAATAAGACTTCATATGGAGACTCCAGATTGGACGCCATTCCAATCCTTAATCAATTACCAATCAAATAATTATTTAAGTTGCTTTGCCAATACGGAAACTCTTTTAATATTCCTTTGATTCAAATTATATACCATAAAATAGAGTGACTTTTCAAATTAATGGCAATCATTGTATGTTGTTATTTGTATCAAAGGGAAATAAAATCTCCAGCAATAAATTTTAAGTATAATATTTCATACGAGATTAAGTTTTCTTTGCTAAGCGCAATTTTGTTGCTATGTTAATTTTTTTGATTATATCGTGCAATATTTATATTGCAGAAATTCCATCGATTTTTATTATCTACATTCAACACTTTTTATTTATTCCACATTTTTTCACTTTAGTCCTTATTATTTCATTAACCTTATTGTGAAAATTCATTCGCCTTTTATTGATTTGTCATGTTTAATGTATTAATAGAATAGACTATCAAGCAACAATGACGTAACGTTCAACATCCATCCGACATTACTTTTCTTGATTGTTTAACCCGGTGCAACAAACATCATTAAAAACTTGATAGTCGAATGCGACAAGTATTAATGCTGTCAAAAAATCCTTAAAGATTGGTTTCGAATGCGACGTGGCAGTCATGATGACATCTCAACTTGTACTTGTTGGAAAACACGTGGTAAATCGATGTGACAGTAATCAAAGATAATTAGTTCAGGTTGGCGCAACACAAAACATAAAAATAAATGGAGGATCAAATCTTGGAATATATTGCACCTGCTTCATTCGATTTGTAAAAATGAATGAAAAGAATGCTTTTAATTTATTTATGCGTTCTTTTTTGTAGGTTGAATGTAAAAATAAAGTTTGTCATCTACGTCTCCAAGTTAAATTAAGTTTTTAACTAAAAATAGCTAGGTACGGGTATATCTGTATATAAAATGAAATCGTAATTGTCGTTGGACTTTTTATAGAATTGCGTGATGTTAATGCATACACGAGTTTTTATAGAGTAATTTTCTTCCTCGTATTCGTAGTCAATTTGGAAAGCTCCGTACAATACCGTATTCCGCTATCATCGTTATTGTGCTCACAATTTCATATAATGTTCAATTATTGTTTTTTTTTTTTTTCAGTAAACTTGCTTTAAATATTTTTCACTTAATTTTCACTTATTCGAAATAGCTTTCTATTCAATGTTCATATTCGTTTTTAAGTGCAATACGTTTCGTTCTCGACAAATAGGTTTTACCACCAAGTATTGCCGACTCGTGTGGAAAGTACCTGCTTTCCCCCCTTGTTACAGAATATACTATTTTATGGCATTGTCATAAATCGCACAATTTCGAATCAAAAGCGGATTTTATTGCTGAACTTATTGCTAACTTCCCGTGGGCAGATTGATCTCGAATTTAATTATAGATTCAAAGCAAATTGATACATTTAATATTATGTGTATGTTTGTGTAAAACGTATTTTAATGAGCAGTCATGTTCCGGATGTTATTATGACAATATAATTGATTGACTTTTCAACTTATTTGCTGGCGTCCAGATTATTGTTCAAACATTACGATTCTGTTTTTCGTGATTTAATTCCCATTTAATCCCACCAAGTGTTCACTGAACAATTCCATTTCAATTTTATGAAAATATATAAATAGCTAAGACTTTTTGTCTAGCTATATGATCCTTCGAAAATATTGTTTCTGAAGTCTTGATATTGAGTTTTAACAAACAAACAGATTTTCGAAAATGCTATATTTGTATCTGACTCTGAGCACTCAAACGACTAATCAAAAGAAGGAATTAGGAGCCGGAAAAGCAAGTAAACATTTTCCTGTGACATGGTATTGTTGCTGATGTCAATGCGAGTTCTTTTTTGATTTATATTTGTTCGACCTATTTGTGCTTATTTAGGATAAATTGATTTTATATAGGGGTATTAAGTATTATAGAGTCTATTTGTGTGTGCAAATATACAATTTTAGTTTCAAGTATGTTTGGCTTGATCTAGAATAGAATGCAACAATACCACAATTCAATTCCAAAATTGATTTTTTTTCCAACTATATATTACAAAAGCAACTGAATTTCCATTGAAAAAAATAAATAACAGCAGCAATTCTAAGCTATACAGAAATGATTAATACTTACTATATTTAAAAAGTGATTTTTATTCTTTATTTAATTAGTAAATCCATTATTCATGAGCTGATTGACCTCAGAAGCAAATTCGCGTAAACTGAGCGAAATGTAAATTTCTTTTAACAACATTTTACATCAAAATTTACCGGTTTTTCACAATGAAAATGAAAACGGAATTTAAAGATATACTCGTAACAGAAAATGTAAAGCCATAATTTACCATACTTTCAGTATGTTCATTAGTTTGACTCAATTTAAATTTAGTTTCACTATTTCAACCTCCTTTTTTTGTTGCAATTTATAGTTTGCATTTTATGCTGCGGTCCGTAATGGATACTCTAATGTGATAACATAATTTACATTTCTATCAAAATTCCACAGCTTTGTGTTTCAATTTACAGTCATCACACGCTGAAGATTAGGCGTTTTTGACCGAAATTTAATTATAATGCATTTCAACTCAATGGTTAGAAAATTACTCTAAACTTAAGCCAATATCGCGAATATAACGCATATATGTTTTGCTTGAGACAGACGAAGACACAACGCTCTCACACTTGACGCATGCTCTCTGAGCGCTAAGTACCAGAACCATCTAGTATCATTTTGTAGAGTTAAATTGGAATTTATTGTCTTAAAAATAATGTTTTTTCTTTTCAGGTAAATATTTTTGAAAGGAATTGGTGAAAGGTGTGAAACTTTCTGGCTGATGGTTTGGGTCTAATATAGGAAACTTCGAGTTTTCAATTATGTAAGTTTCTGTGTTGCTTTGTTGAATAATGAGTCACTTCTATTATATCTGAGAGACAAAGTAACTTTAACTGAAATGAGATAACATGGATATTTCACTTCTAAATAATCTCATTAGCTATGTAGCAAATTTTACAATAATTTTTGGTTCTAATTATACGTGTCTAATAATAACATCTGTCTGACGTCTCATTAGAGCTTGATCGTTTTCCTTACGACAGAAGAATGACTGCTTCGTTAATTGATTTGTTTTCTAATTTTAATTTAAAACCGATAAAAACCGATAATGTTATTTTCATGATGAGTAGTATATATCTTTATGGGATAAAGTTCTATAAAAATTTTTTTTTTAAATTGTTTGAGCGCTTGCCATTTCGTTTTGATCTATTTGAAAATCTATATTTGTATGTAAATAATTAATGAATATAACGAACTCTGGCTTGTTAATGCATTTAACTCCCATAATAATATAGGTGAACTGATTATAAACTGAACTATTTACTCTAGCAACGATAGCATACAATTTTCATTAATATTTAAGTACTTTATGAAATATTTTGTAAATTGAAGGTAATAAATCACTGATATCGTGTGTTTTTCATAAATGATATCGTTTTGGATCTGATTAGAAATATAATGAAAAGTAAAAGATATATCTGTTCAACATAGTATACAAGGGTTGATTAAAAATGGAGCGAACACACGCACCAACACACCAAACCAGTCAGCGATTTACTACCGCCATTCTAACCCGATTTGGCACCATGCGCTTTTATTATTACTTAAGAGAAAGGGCTCCCTCCTTTGTTCCGAGTCGAACTATTCACTTAATGAGTCGATTTTAAGTCGATTTCGGAGATCTACAGATGCGAGACGAGCAGTCACAAAAAGGTTTATTGCAATCAACTGAGTGAACTTATCGAGTTGAAACTTTTCGGACCAATTTAGAAATGTGGAAGGAATGAGTTAAACTTTTGACTTTCGTTCGTTGCTTCGAGGACTCGCATTTGATTTGTTTCACCTTTATACAAGATATATTTTACACCATTTATTGTTGATATTGTTTGGTTAATTTGTTAAAAAATGAGGAATGTTAAAAATAATAGAGCTTCCGATACTGCTAATTTATTCTTCCTTAGAACAATACTCAATAATGTATGTACATATTTTTTTGTAGCAAAATAAACGTACTATTTATGGAAGTCCACAACGTGAGGTTTGTTTTTCTAATAGAAACCATTGTATATAAGCAACGTGTCAACAAATATCTTCAAATAAGAAGGCTGTTGGTGACAGCAAATGACACAAAATAAGTGATATTGTTTAGTCTTTGTTTCATATCTTTTAAGGAACCTAATATAATAATACGTTCCTTGCGCTCTATTTGAAAAATAATCGTTTAGGATAATGAATGGTGATTAATTAAAAAATTATAAAAATGCAAATGATAAATATAAAACAAAACAGATAAATAACAGCCAATTATTAATCTGACGGGATTGTAACACCGAACCAGATAAGGAAAGCAAAAGATAATCAGTGCGATTGTGTTTCTTCTCTATATTTCAATCTTGTTAACAATGATCTTTAGGTTACATTGTTACAATCTGAGATAATCATAATATTGACTACTTAATAACATGGTTACAAAGAAACACAATTGTTCTGCTCATTGAGTGCAAACATTTTCTACTGTTGATACTGAACAAGGTTTCTATTGATCAAAGTGGAATTAAGAGAGCCCATTAAAAATAAATTCTTTATCAATATAATATAATAATATTGGGTATTTCGAGCGGTATTTAGATTTTTCCAAAGCTTTGGATTGTGCAACCACTCAAAGACCTCAAATGAAATCATTGGTGAATACCAAAACTTCACAAGAAGATTGTGGTTCTACCAAATTAGCTCCAATTCTTAGATCTTAGACCACATGCATTTGGATAAACAAGAGTTGATAGTATGAATCCTAATATCTGCTATCCAATAGACTTAAGTATAGTTTCCATCACCAGGAAATTGGTTTGAAAGGTGTTGGAGTGCAGCGAATTTCCAATTCACGTCATGGTTGCAAAAATGGCAACACCAACAACAACAATACTATTTTATTATGGCTTATACTTCATTTCGAGTTTTATATGTTCAAGACAGGATAAGTTCTTTGCACAAATATTATAGATGCTGCGAGTTATTCCAATGTGATGCGTAGTGAATATCAGAATAAGCTGGCAGTGCCAGGCTAAGTAATCCATCTCGTCTCTTTTTTTCAGCTTAACAGTATGATCATTCTTACTCCTCTCAGAAACATGCTCAAAAGCTATATTTGAGTGTATTATTAAAATTTATAGTAGCAAGCTTCCTATTTTTTTCCTTGTACTTTCATCTATTGTTGCTCTTTTACGTTTGCATATTTAAACTCTGTTCCGAACGAAAACTGGCCGCTCTATTTCTCAATGTGGACGGACGGAGCCACGTTTTATTGTCCCTTTTTTGCTAATTGGTTTTCCAAGAATATTTTATTAATTGGATGCGACAACAACTTATATAAGAAATGCCATTGTGTTATTATAGCAGTTTCCTTAAGTTAATCTGTTTTGTACGAATCTTCGCATCGCACAAGGGCAGAATAAAACAAAATTGATTATAAGCTTTACGCATACCTCGGCTGTATTTTATACAAAGTTTGGTGTTTCAGCTTATACTAATTGCTCAAATATAATTAATTATCACTGCAAATTAAATGCGTATTATGCTTCCTGCAAAGCAACAATTCCTGTTTTCTGTATAGCCATTCTTATTTTAATCGAATTGCTTTGTATTTTATTAAAACTAATATATTATGATGGTATTTGCATTGAAATGAGATAACTTTGCACAAGCACAAAACCAAATAAAAGCAATCGTTCAATATTTATTCAAGTTGGATTTATTATTTTATTATTGTGAACTGCCATCTCACCTCTTATTGTGCATGCCACATAAAAGATGTTTGTTTTTCGACTTTCCAGTTAAAATTTCAACTTTCATAATGTTAGTCGATAAGGCTCTGCACTTGGTTGGTTATAGATACATATAAGAAGTTCAACAAACAAATGCATTAAAATATATAAATAAAGCTACATACATGACAATTTCAAATGTTGAAACTATTTATATAACATATCGGATTGTTTTTCAACTTTATTGTCCGAAGAATTAAATGCTGAGCGAAGTAAATTCGATTTAGCTGGCTTCTTTGCCTTTACCTACCAATGTAGACAATTTGAATTTCTGGTCTTTGAATACGAGAAGCTCAAGCATCTACATATTCATGGCCGGTTTTGGTAATCCCGTAACCACTTTAACACTTTTAAGAGTCTTACATCGATAATAAACTCGATAATAAACATTTTTGCAAATAATCGGGGATTTATGCAAATTTACGGCAAAGTAAAGTGAGTTTTTGAAGCTACACCTGATCATGAATATTCCACAAGCCTTCCATTTACAAATTAATGCACTGTACATGGACCCTTCATCAATTTCAATGTTAAATTATTTAAAGATGTAAATGGTCTCAAAATAACCAAACATGCTTTTTAATTCCTTTTTACTTACCGAAATACATTCATTTAGATTTGATTTACATTTCCCTTAATAATATTTCTAGAAAAATCACCACTTTAGGTATAGTTGGAGCTTGGATCTTCAGCTCTACTGCTCGTGAGTCCTGAGGAAGGGAACTAGCAGTAGATCAGATCGAGTAGGGGAGCATGCAGTAACTTGGAGTAGAGGGAAGGGATGCAGTGGATCGGATCTTGAGCCCCACCTTTCACTAGCGCTTCAAAAAAGATACGCTATGAGTGTTCGCGGGACTTTACCCGTACTCTATTGACAATATAAACGTATGTTGATGATTATACTTTATATTAGTTCTTTGAATTGTGCGAATACTGTGAAATTGAATTAAACTAGAACACGGGCCATCGTATTTGCACGGCTATTGCCATTAGAAAAATTGGAAAAGGAACGGACTAACCAATATTTAATGGTATAGTATGGATTCGAAGAGCGAATATTATGATGGGCCATGTTCTCGTTGAATTCAATCACACGGTATACCTACTCAATGCGGTTAATCTAATCAGGAGGGAATTGATGTCATGGTTGATCCGACGGTTCATCGTTAAAAAATTGAGTATAGGGCAACCCTTCTACACTTCTCATGGTTTCATCAATATGGAAACAATTCATCTCAAATATGTTTGTAAGCACAACTTATTTCATCCATATTTTTATAATATTTCACAATTTTCATCTTCAAAACACGTTTATTTTGAGTTTTATAAACTCCTAATTCGTTTAAATATTTCAAAATAAGATAATTCCCCAACAATTGTTTTGTGTACTAAATCGCACCCAACTTAAATACAACTACAATTATGTATCAGTAAATGTAATACAAGTTTCAGTAGCAAAACTCCGAAGTTATTCTTTTTAAATAAGTAAAAGCAGCGGCTGCGATCTGTGTGTAACAAAATATTTTACTTCAATTCACTTAAAGTTTATTAAGTACTCTTTAAGTAACATAAGAATAAAATGTGTGATTTAAATTTGTTCTAAAATTATTTTAATTACTTGGACAACATTGCTTAAAGATGTATTTTCTTTGTTGAAACGAGAACGTCGTTGACGAGAACATGAAGAAATAGCAGGATATTAAATTCACCAAGTTGGCATTTATTTTTTTCTAGCTGAGCTTCCTCAGCAATAAAACTTTCAACTGCACATAATTTCATTATGACGAAAACTTTTTTGTCGACTAAATAGACTACCGAAACTGGAACCTTTCTAGTAGCACAAGCTATAAAATTCAGGGGTATTTATTGAGTTTATACATTATTTTCTTTCTTGTATAAAATCTTGCAAAATTATGAAATATTTGATAGATAACTAATTTACGTTTCTGTAAGAGGTTCAAATTTCAAATTTAAAGTGACATGACGTCACAAGTTGAGACCGCCTTTGACCACTACTCGACCTAGAGTATTTGACATTGCATCAATAAGCACATAACGCAGTAAACGGAGGGGGAAACTGGTAGGATTGTGATGTGAGATGCGTTAATGTGACTGCGGTTCTTATTTCAGCACTAGTTTAATTACAGCCCTGTCCTGAAACACCCTGGCATTTATTTTAATAAACATGACAAATACATAATTATTTTATGTTATACTTTTACTGCATGCATTATGCAGTTAATCAGTGTCAATTTATGTATTAATTTAAACACGATAATCCATCAATTTATTATACATGGTTAAGTGATTGAATTTACCTAACCTTGTATGAAATTATTGGTTATCAATAAACAAGTGGTGAATCATTTTTCTTTGCAGAATTTGTTCATACAGGGTGCTTTAGTAATAGATGAAAATCTCTCAAATATATAATAATTAAAACATTTTATTAAAAGCTCCGCCCAATTGTTCAGATTATTATTGGCAAGCAGGATTTCTCTTTTAATTTAAATTTCGTAAAAAAATTAATATTAAAATCGTATATTTCTTGAATACCATTTGAAAAAAAAAAAACCCGCAAAAATACGGGGCTCACATTTTCTGCAAAAAATAGTGTCCAAACGATATGAGACATTTTTTGTGAAAAACGGATCCAGGATTTTATTTCATTAAACAAAACGCTGAAATGAGGACACAAAAAAGGGGCTAAACATGGGGTTAAAAATCCCCTAAATTTACCAATATTGATATATTTTTCTCATACTCCTGAAGAATTTATACAAGAATAGATTGAGATTACATTTATCCATACAATGAGGTAGTTTCGGAAGCTTCTTAAGCCTTTTCCTTAAAATCCTCTTATGAAATTCGTCAATATTTGTATCTCACCCTGTATTATTATAAAATACGTTGCAAAATAGGCCATAAAATAAACGCGACATGTTATTGATGCTTTTTTAATGCTGTTTGCACAAAAGTTTTAGCGCGGCCTCAATTTCAATATTTCACTATAATATCAATAAAAATTAAAATTGCTTATTATTTTGTATATTAAATTTTCAAAATAGCTTTATGGACAAAAGTGCCAATTAACTTTAAATCGTGTCATATGTCAAAGTTGGTGGCAGAACTAATAGATCTCCCTCCATGGTACCAACTGCATAGTAGGGTTTTTGTTTTTTTATTCTGCTTTGAGCTTGTGTGAACGAACAAACTATATAGTTCTCTCCATAAACACATATTGTTATAACACATAATATATTGTATTATTAAGAATAGAGATATCACGAAGAGGCATTAAGATAAAATAATAAAATAGATTTCAGTATAAATATAATAAAATATTATGAAATGACATAAGAATGATGTAGCCTCACGTGAGGAAAATACTGATATGTAAGTCTGTTATAATATTGATTTATCCATTGAGACGATGATACAGAATGCAGGAACATGTTTCTGAATTGATAGAGCATATGATTCCATCTTTACAAAATAACTATGCCAATTTAGATAAAACCTGATGATTTATGAATATGTTTAATCTTTGCAAAAGTAATAAAATACTAAGTATATCTTGATGTCAAATTTATTTTCATCCCCAATGGGTCAATGTTAAGAAGATACACTTACTGTTAGAAGGCGCAACCCTCAAACTTTGGATAGAAGTTGCCTAAAAGCTCGGCGGGCGCCACTGGAACTATAACTGCAGCCACTGACGTAAAATCTGAAAAAAAAAATAATAATATTAATTGGATTCAAAATGCCAAATAAGAAACATAAAACTCGACGCGGTTTAAAGTTACCGCGTTACCCTTCAGGTCAAGTGGATCCTACTTAAATTAATTCAGCTCCAAAATATTTTTCATAGAAAAACCTAGTCTCTTTTTTACCGTGAATAACTTTGTCACCCTTGTATTAGACATTAACAATCATCCATACGAATTGTTGACCGTACTTATGGTGAGTGGATTCAGCCACTCGAGACTTTCAGTTTCTGTTTACAGTGGGATGAAGAAGTTGATTTGAACATTTATTGTAAAATTCAAAAAATGGGAATCTGTCTGAATCTAATCACTGCTAAATTTCGAATTTAGACGCTGTGCAGCGTCTCCGAGGATTGCATTATGACTCCTAAATATCGCAT
The DNA here is from genome assembly GCA_963556235.1 of Cryptophagus acutangulus. Lineage (NCBI taxonomy): Eukaryota > Metazoa > Arthropoda > Insecta > Coleoptera > Cryptophagidae > Cryptophagus > Cryptophagus acutangulus. The sequence continues at coordinate 571,749 of OY744558.1, read as the reverse complement.
TACACTCTGATGAATAAATATTGACCGTGACGTCACATCTTTGCGACGTGACGTATCTTTTTACTGCTGGTAAACGCAGAATATTTAAGAAAATCTAATTCAAATGCAAAATATACTATAAAATTTGGCACACACACTGTATTGTATACACAATGACCATTAAATATTGAGTGCTTTCGATTTATGTTTTTAATTTATGTTATATGGTACTGAATTTAAAATGCAGCATAGTAATATTTGTAGATAAAACTAGGTTTAACTATTCAATATCCAGAATATACTCGACTCTATACAGGGTGCACCGAAAGTGTGGATAATATTGTCTCTGGAGTCGTTAAAATAGGTTTATGAAGTCATATTTCAAATACATTTTTTATTATTCAGGTACCATATGCTTCAAGCTCTGACACAGTGAACTTTATAGACATAAAATAATCAAATAAATAAGCTATTGTACGTCTTTCGTACAACGGTTACCGCAAAAATGATTAATTATTTTTGCAAAATCCGATATGCTTTATTTACGAGTAGGTATATCAAAATAAAAATCCACACTGATGGCAACAATACCCTAGTTACAAAGTTCAATTTTACGTAAACAGAGAAATCGCTCATTGTCTTATAGAAGTAAGAATAACAAACCTGCTCGGTTATCTATTTTCTAGTACCTATTCGTTAGATTATTTCATGAAAAAGATTGTAATAAGACCTCAAAAAATTCTACGATACGACACTGGTAAAAGCGTTACACAGCCTTAAATTAATTTGATTCAGCCGTACTACGTATAGCTCAAGATCCAATCATCGTATCAATTTTAACAGTTAATCTCACAAACTGAATATTGAAGCTCTTTTCGAATTTGTGACAAAAATTTCATACAGATTAACCAAAGCATTTAGTACAATATGCAACTGATTTGAGCTGTAGCGATTAAATAAAAAATATAATGAGAAATTATGGTGTATAGATATTTCAAAACATTTTGCGAAGAAGAGCGCGATTACGCTTATACTCGGAGTGTTAATTAATAGCTCTCTTACCCTTAAATGGATTAAGGGCACGGCTATGTGTCACAAGGCGGCTCTTCGCACTTTGTCTAACACTAAATAGTCTTACCTAAAACTTTTTCGTAATTATAATAACTATAATGTGTTTTAACGAAAAGCTTTTTAATACAATTTTTTTAATCAATTTATTTTTAATTTGCGTCTGCGGTCTCGGATTCGAATTTTTCCTGAAAATGACGACCTCAAATCAAATTGAGTACAAATATAAGTAACTGTAAAATAATCATACGATTTTAATTTTAAGTTAAGCATCCACTAGACTGATAAGTTTACAATTGATGAATTTTTCAGACTCTTATTTATTTGTATATCCTTTTTTCCCTCCCTGTCAGGCTTTATATCTTATACCAATTAATAATATTAATGGGTTTTTGATAATGACATTTTATCTCAACATATAACAGAGTAAATAAACTTGTTTTTTTTATAATCATAAATCATTAATTTTGGCCATAAAATAACATTTCAATTTCCAATTTGTTTACGGAAAAATTGATGTTTCCTTATAATAATAATCCTGCTAACATGAGTTCAGGAAATCCAAATTTTTTTTACGCGAATCAACATTGATGAAAGTATCATAAAGTTTTTTTTTTAATCGTATCAGATATCTATCCACATAGCTGATTGTGAATATTTTTATTGACGATGAGATAAATGGATTATGACGGAGGTATTCGTATTCTTGTATAACCATTTACGGGATTTGTATGAAACGCATTACATCTATCTGTTATTTATTCAGAACCAAGTGATTTATTTATCACGTATATAAACTAGACCGTCTAACAATTATCTTACTAATGCAAAAATATAGAAGTTTATTTTTATAATGCAAGGACGTATTTGGAGCAGAACGCGAAAATAATGAGGTCTTAGGCTAAAAAATATTCGGATTCCTTCTTATTCTTTTGGCATTGAGTCGATTTGATATATCCCACTGATGACGATATTCTATATGATATTGAATTCCTGGAGACTATCTAATCATGATAAATGGAATAAATCTCCAGAAACATTTGTATAGGTATCTGGGATATAATGCAATCTTCAAGTTTAAATTTTATTTCCGGAAAAGAGTCGATCAATAAGCAATCAAATATACACAATTCAGTTCAAAATAGATCAGCGGTGTTGGAGAAGCATTTTGACACTTTTTTGATAATTAATTATAATTATTTATGCACAAGTTACGTCCAATTGCGTTATGTTCGCGACGTAGCGCTCAAGATCCAGATGCCAAACTATAGTTGCTTATTTTTTACACACACGAATAAGATAAAAGCGCTTAATTAACTTTGTGCTTCGTTTACTTAAATTCCTGCAGGAAGAGTGAAACAAATAAGTGAAAGGAAAAAAGTCCAAATTGCATTTGGTTGTATTTCTTTGCTATACAATTTACCATGAATTCACATATGCACATTCACCTAACAGGTTTCACTCTCGATAAGTGCTTAGTAATTGAATAAATGTAAGTGCATTTGTATCGGGAGAATTTCTATGTCCAGTTGTAAAGTCGCTTTATGTTGCGCTTGGCTTTTTCAAACTTCCATTAGAAATTTACATTCCAATAGAATTTGTTTATACAACGAGGCATTAAAAGAGGTCCTGTGCATATAAAGAGGTTGTCTGACATCACTGACTGAATCAGAATCACAGAAGCGTTAAACATACTTCTCTTAGATCCACGAAAAGCGATGATTGTAGTCGTCATCAATTAATTAAAATCATAAAACACAATATCGTTTAGTAATTCAAATTAAATTCGAGGAAAAATAATATACAGAAAGAAAATGAGCAGGTCTGAAATTGTTGTAAGATCATAAATTATATTCATCACTTACAATCGTGGTTTCTGTTCCACAGAAATCTCCTTGATTTATTACACTGTAAAGTAACAATACACTTGGAGGTATTATGAACCAATCCTGTACATTCATCAATATTAATTACATTAATATTTCTATAAGAATGTTTTTGAAGTGATGAAAATCTGCGTATTGTTGTGATAAAATCTGTGTGGTTGTACGCATAAAATTTCTTAATACAGTCAATATTATACAATCATTTCCTTTTATAAGCCACTAAATGTGAATATAATTGCACATTATTGTTTCGAAAAGAAATTTAAATTACACATAATTTTTTTTTAAAGCACATTAGCACGTATTATGAATTCAGCAGAATATTTTGACTATAGCGCAGATTCGAAAAAAAATCTGCAAATTAAAGCTGTAATGCGTTTTTAAAAACTTAATATTTAATGCAAATAATACGATTTTTCCATGCGAGATGAAGATAAATAATATTTAATTATGCATCAAATTATAAATAAAAATGGTTTGAGTTTTTTGCACTGTAACCTGGCCTGGTTATAGCATCAGATGCCATTATTCCCGTATGTAATATTTATAAACTTAAAACCGAATTAATCTGTTTAAATAAATTATCACAATTCCAATTTGAAATATTGTTAGCGATGTATTGCTAAATTCAGTAATTATCTGTATTTTGATTCGAAATTTTTGCGCACCATTCAAATTTTGGATTATTAAACATGATGCATTTCAAAAAACGGCATATATTATGCTCGTTTTACGTCATTTCATATTTGTTAACAAAAGTACGAGAATATTTTGTAGCGGGTTGATGGAGTAGAACTATTGTTACCTCCAATTTGTAAAACATTTGTGTATTTTTATATACAGACCGACAAGTGAGAAGCGTTGCATAGACAACTCCGTGCGGGTGAAAAGCTGGTGGAGGAAAAGCGCCGTCTCTTTCTTACAAAAGGACAAAGCATGTTCTCTCTGTCACACGCCTGTGTAACACTTCTCACTTGTCAATCGATATATTATTTTAATTTAGGTCCTATATTATTTTGCTGAAAAAATTATAATAGTTTAGCAACAAAAAGGAAATTCGCAATTCTAACAATGAATTAACAACACATTTAAAAAGTTATTTAAAACCTCTTTGTAATTATTCTTATGTAACTGCAGATTTGCATTATTTCACGAGAATACAATTTCAAATCCACTCGCATCGTATGCATTTGAAATTCTATTTCGGTGTGTTCGTTTGAAACTTTTATAAAAGTGCATGTTAATTTGCAAATAAAATAGTTGAAAATGTGTTAAATGTTAACTACAACCATGTTCAATTAATTAAACATGACAGAAACTTGAATGAATAAGTTAAGAAGACAAATTACAATTTATTTTTAAGATTGCGAAATGTAAGGGCACAAAAGAGAAAGGGAAACAAACGTGTCAGAAACTATAGAATTATGCTCCGTGCACTGTGTTCTTTGTCACTGACAGTTGCGAAATGTATCTCCTGTCTCTTCAGGTTAACTTACCACCAGAAAGGTCGAGATCACGAACATCTTATTTTTAAAATATCGTCGCCACTTTCAGTTCGGAACGACACTAGATGACATAGCTTCTTGAACATAAAAAACCGTGTTGTAATGGCAGAAAGATAAAGATACACATCATTTGTCTATTAATCGCCAATTCCGATTTTTATTGGAGTTATTGCTATCAAGAGAATAATTAGAAAACCCGGCCCCTTCGCCAATATTTTAAAAATGCTTCGGATTCGTGATCACGTTCTTAATTATCTTTTTATTCTATGAATTGCTAATTATATTTAATAACGTAATACGATGAAGTTTGAATACAAATAAACAAGCGTTTTTAATTTATTGAAACCGGGTTGGAAGGTAGGAGGAATTAAAATTTCATGAACTGTCTAATATGGTTTAGTCAGCCCTGGCACCAGCCAATTTCATATAAGTATGTATATATTCATTTAAGATTACAAGTTCCAATTTCAGATAGTTGTCCGTATATAGAATACCAAATGTATAATACTCTTACATGCAGTGTGGAATGACTAAGTTGAAAATCCGGAACAGAGAACTGAGTAGTAGCGAGTAAATGTTGAAGCATATATGCACATGTACTGAGAAATGGCTAAATATTTTACGGTCGACAATAATAGTAAACTTTTCTATTCGAATTTATAGAAAAAGCCATTTTCATGAGATAAATAAATTAAATTAACGCTTTGTTTGCACTTCAGTTAAGAAGAGTCCAAGTGCATTCAATGGTACTTTTGGAAAAAGGAGAGATACTTATTTGAATTTATTATTTGTGAGTCCTCTAAGTTTTCATTTAAGTTTACTAATTAATGAGCATTGAGAAGATGTCTAAAAAATGTAAGAAAAATTTACAAATTATTAATATATTAACTGTGATGAGGATTTTTGATTAAAATCCAATTCCAAACCGGCCGGTGGAGTGTTTTAATATCAAACATTCTTCATTAATTCTTATTAACAACTAATTTAAAATTATTAAATGTTTGTTATATAACGGTAAAATTGTAAATCGGAAAAATAATTTTTAGTAATTGTAGAGAATTGTAAATGGTGGTTTCTGCTGTAGCACGTATCCGTAGATACCTTTATAATTACAATTATAATCTAGTTATGATCCTGCCACTAACAGTAATTGACTAATACATCTGTGTGTATTATAATTAAACCTCTCATCTCCTCTTAGAATCCATAAACATATATACTCGTACTTACATGTGTTTGTACTTTTATTACTTAAGTTATTACGAACAATACATAATAGGCTAATTATTATCAATGTAATCTAGCAAATAATTCAGACCCGGAGAGCATTACATAAATGTTATGGTAGACGTAACCCAATCTAAGAAAATAATTTTACTGTTTAGAGTGATGTAATAACATATTCTTTTGACTTTTTCAGTTTTATAACCGAGTTTTATGTTGACTCAGTAAAATGATACAACTACATATATATATCCTTGCCTGCAATACTTCTACTCCTAACACACTGTGTTGTTTATGATCTCTTTATTTAATTTAAATTTACTACTCTCCGTCAACAAGTTTATACCTGAGCTTTTTTCTACTTCATAATACGGTAGAATCGTTATTCTTTTTTGTTTTAAAATGCGAAAATAAATACTTGCGAGTCAAGAAGAAGATAAACTTTATTATCTCTAAAAGATCTCTGTGTATCACAGGTTCAAAATCATTTTTTTTTCTGCTACCTCCCGTTAATATATTTGTGTCAAGTCTAAAATCATAAAAAATATTTAATGGTGTAGCGCCTATGGTCTCTTTAGCCCCTCCAAACCAAAAACCAATTGCAGACCTGGCACCTTCACCAAAAGTTTCATTTGCAAGAAAGGTTGGTTGAATTTGGTTTCAACTATTAAAAGTTGAAACATCCAAACAACTTCATATCAATATTTCATGTAGGAAATACCAAAAATTATTTAGGAAGTTTTCACACAGCAGCATCGACATCTTTTCAAATATTCAGTGCTCATAAATAAGATTATTGTTTTCTTTTGTAGCCAATTCAATCAACAATATAGATCAGCGTTATTTCTGGCTGAAATTTAAAGCAATTTTCAAATAAGGTCAGAATAGATTTTTTTACTGATATAAAATTAAACAAATTAAAATAAGTAGACAGCCCCATTGTGGTTAACATGTACGTTCCACTTAATCCTTTTGTAATATTATGGCGATATCGTACAGGTTAATTCCATAAAGCCTTTTGTAGTGTATGAACCCTTAAGAATTGCATAAAACAATTTCATTAGTTTGAAGAGGGTTTGGAAGACGTTGACGTTATGAATGCATTTATCTGGGCGGAACTATAAATATTTCAGTTGCGGAATTATTTTGTTGCTATAAATTGCATTGTGTTCAGCGAAACTTATTTTTTGTACTCAATAGAATTAGAAACTTATATAGTTGAGAGGATGATAAATAAATTTGAAGGAACAAATAAATTGTGCGATCGTAAAATCCGAACTTTCAAGACGAAAATAATGTATTTTTTATAAAGGATTTAATTCTATAATCCACCTTCTATAGTAGTATTTTATGACACATTTAAAATATTTTATCAGTTTGCTTCCACTTATAAAGGTATATTGAAGTTGAAGCAAAAGTAATTTACATAGTCGCACTAAACTTTAGTTCGAAGCGGGAGTATTTGTACTTTAGCCCATAATATTATTCTCTGTTTATCGATGACCCTATTTTTGAAAGCCAAAACTGATCATAGTCGATTACACCTGAAAATGTATAAGCATAAAATAATATGTTGAATAGATCGTTTATCCACTTAAAGTTTCCTTTCTAATTCACGAACGTATGCGACTTAATAATGAATTATTTACTTTTCAGCTTTTAAATAGCCGAATATAATATGCTAACAGCATGATAAATTTAGCTTTAAACAAGTTTGCTTTGAAGTCAATTAATAAAGTTTTAATTAATAGCGAATTTCAGTGGCATTGGTGTATGATGTAGTGGAATATTAGTTATTTAAGAAGCATGTATTGTATTAGGAGCCGCTAATGAGTTACATCATCTCCATCATGCATGAAACATTTCACATCTGCATTGCACTATACTAATAATGCAACAAACTTTTCTTTAGTAAAAGAGTGATTTTGAAAAAAATTAATTAAAAAGCGGGCAAGTGAAACTAGAAATAAAATAGGAATTGCACATAGTGCGGTTCGTAAACCTCATACCCAAAAGCTGAAACACCACAGCATACAGTAAAGCAGAAAGCTCCTCCGCTTTTCTCTCTGTAGCAGAACTGATCGATAATGGAGTTACTCTTAGGAGACTGTGAGACGACCTATCCTCGATGCCTGAAAATCTCAGTCTTGCTTTGGCTCATATCCACGCTAACAAATACATAAATTCAAAAACTACTTTCAATCGTTTACAACTCACTTGTTTTTTCACTCTAGCATTTTCTTTTTGCCTTTAATAGGTGCATTCCATCAAGGTGAACCCTCATTATACTTAGGCGTTTATTTCAAAGGATTACGCTTGGCTATTTGCGAAAATAATTGTCCAATTTATACAGATGTAAATATAATAGACACAAATGTTTTTAAGGTTAATTTAAAATTTATGTTAAAGTAAACAGATTCAACCAAACAGCGTATTTATATAATTTAATTACAATTGCAAATTTCCCCTTCTGGATTAGAATAATTCAAATTTAATTACAGAAGTTTAGCATTATACGAGTAGAATTTTGCCGGACGCTAGGTCTGTACCAATAATTAAAGTACTAAGTGCAAGTATGACGCGGCATTCATTACGGCACCTACCCACTAAATCTGTCGCATAAACCCGCTACTATAAGATTCACGTTCATCCCTTTTATGTGATCATTAAGCCATAACTAAATAAATTTTGCTGTTTCCTACCTCTTTTCGAGATTTACGTAACGGAATTGTGGTAATAGCCTCCTCTATAGAGTTGAAACTAATATTTCAGAAAAATCCGCTGTTGGTTTGGTCGCGGTTGAGTTTGGCGCTTGGATCTTGAGCCCCGAGAACAACTGCCAGAGGGGGGAGCGTGACTCGTACGGTCGATTATATTCAATACGATCCATTAAAATTATTATTGATATACAAATTCGAAGCAAATCGACGCGTTCACGATAAAAGAATCGCAGCCGTAAAAAATCTATGACAAAGCGTTGAATTATTTTCATCTTTGGGGTGCATACAATATGCGGCAAAATGTGTTCAAATTTGATTCACCAATTTCCGAGATTACCGCAGTAGACAAATTAGCTTAGACAAACAGACAGACCGACAGAAATGAGTGACTATCATCTTTCGTTTTTTTCTATTCCTCATTCGTACAGAGAGCACGAGGAACAAATATTGAAGGAGTGCTTTCACATGTAAATGCCCTATACCTCGATTTTCATTGATCTTGCGAGTTACGGCATCAAAAGAAAAAAAAACCCGACTATTTCAATTTTGTATTTAACAGTTTAATTAAATTTAACGTTTGAATCACAAGGAGCGCCTGAGTTAAATATTAGTTGATTTTTCTCTAATTGGAAATTCTAATTACAATAACTGTTATGAATGTTAAATAACTATTTTAGGGAACAGTTTTTTAGATTTTTGACAATTGAAACATTTTCCCGACAATTTTAACTATATTTTAAATCAGTTTAAAAAGAGTTTTGAACCCACTCTTCGAAAGTTTGCTAACTCTTAACTTTTAGTCTAACTTCTAAATTATATTAGATTTGATCACGTATTTGAACAATTCAACTTCAAGTGGTAATTGTTAACAGAATTGATATGAAAAGTCTTTTGAATTAAAATTGTATAATAAAGTTAAGCTAATTATTGTTGAGCTGCTTTAGCGAAGCCGTATTCTACAATCTAATAAAATATTCAACATACTCATCGAACTATTAGATAATATTTATTAAGCAGATGAATAAATTCACCAAAGAAAAAAAAAACTCACACGGTGTCAAATCGCGTGATCTTGGTGGCCAATTCTGTTCTCAATTGCGTGAGATGGACCAGAAACGTTGTTTGTTTGTTGTTTTTATTGTTTGTTGTGCGTTGTTCAACCGTGTAACGTTCCATATTTGTAAATGGCAATGTGTCTACTACACAGCCGAACAATTTTGATCGACGACATACTGCGGACCAAATAAAAGTGGCGCCAAATTTAAATCGCGCACTTCTATTGGGACACCCAATATACATTGCATGTATGTAAATAAATAAATAATGTATGTAGAAGCAAGAAGAAAAATAATGATTGATGGCTTTACAAGGCTTACTATAATAAATGCATGTGCAAAAAGGCATTGCTTAAATTCACATAACAAAAGCATTTTTCATGAATTGTGGCATGTTTCTGATTAACTCGATCAAGTGAAATAAATGAGACAAATGAAGGCTGTCAAGCAACAAAGATTTACCACGATATTTATTCGATGCAACTGCCTTATATCGCCCACGTTCGATCCATTTAATGAAATATCCCGAAAATTCTGCTACAACCATAAACGTATCAAGCAATATATGAAAAACAAATCAATGTTCTGCTGCTGAAATACATATACATATGCTAAACAAATAACAACACAATCCTTTTACTAAGCCACATACTCATAAATTTAAACGCCAATTCCCAGCTTTAAAACCTTTTAAAATAAAAGTAAACCTTACTTCTTCTTCTATAAATACAGAAACTTGGCTAGAGACTTTACTAGTTCGAGATCCACGACTACCAAGGATGTGTTATGATGTACGCCATGAGAAAGTCCTTCTTTAAGGGAGAAAAGATTTAATAAAGTTTTATGAAACTGTTAATGGTGGTGCAAATAGTTAACCGCCAGAATATTGTTGGTAAGAAATAGAATAATAATACAATTTCAGCTTTAATTTGCTTGGTTTTATCATCTACTAAATGTTAGGTTTAACACCATTACAGTAGAATGCATTTTAACGGGGTAAAGTTGGGGGGATAATGAAGCACAATGCCGTTCACCTGTACAAACCGCAACCCCTGTAGTGCCATGGATGAAACAACCGTGCCACCATCTAGTGGTCACGCTACTCCAGTCTCTTCTGAAATAAAGTTATTTATCCACCTCGTACTTTCAAATCATTTTATAACACAATAAAAGCGTTATCGACTCTTCCAAAATTGCTTTTAAATGAAAATTACTTTAAATTACTAATTTTTATTTTATTTTGTTTTTGCCTGAAAAGCCGTCAATTCAAAGGGTTCGCTTTTGAAGCTGTGGGGCCTCTTGGTGTGAGAGAGCCAAACGGGGGCTAGCTACTAGGTCTCAAATCCATAATACTTTTTGAAGTCAGGTATTTATTGAATAAACGTTTAAATTGTATTTTCGTTCGATGCAAATTTGAAATTCAATTAGCTCCAATAATTTCATTAAAGATGAACTTATTTTCAAAAAAATCACTCAGAGTATGGTTTGTCTTGTCAATTTACGTGCAGCTTGAATTGCAAATGAAGCCGGCGGCAAGGCTGTTCAATTCCTGGATTACAATGAAAAAGTGCGCAAATAATTTAACTCTAGTATGAGTGGTTAGTTAGTTAGTTAAAAACTTAAAATGCTCTTATTAATACTCAGTGGCTGATTAACCAGTGGGCGGCCGCCCCTAGCCCCAGACACATGGGGCCGCGAGTTAATTGCAATTTCCTACGAAACTTTGCAAAAATATAAATCTCTTTTTAGTCAAACGTGCAATCAAATAGACGCCCTTTTGTTTTCGGCATAATATTGTGCCACCTACATGGCACAATATTCGAGATCTTTTGGATTTTATTCATCTTGAACAACTGATGATGATTGACGTTTATTTTCCGGTTCATAAGAATAAATCCATGATTTGTTACCACTAAGGATGCTGTAAACGTTTTTGAGCTTCCATTATTGAAACGGCTTATAGTTTTTCAGCGCCAATTAACGCGAGCTGCGTATTGTTCTTCAGTTAAAGGATGTTGGATCTATTGAGAAAATAACTTGCTCCCAGCCAATTCATTGTGCAGGATCGAAATCTCTGAATGGAATAGCTAAAGGTGTATCAATCACATGTCGATCTTCGTTAAGCAATTATTATATTTGTTGCCAATTTTTCGACCAAGTTAGTAATTGAGCGCCAAGAGAAGTATGTTCTTTATTACACAAGCTGGAGTCAGTCTAAGATGCACTGATTAGAAAGAGAAGCCCAGCTTAAGTGGCCAAACTCTTTATAGACAAAAAGTGTCATTTAGGGACTGTAGTCGGCAAGGATTTAGCTTTTCGTTTTGTGGTCCATTTGTTTGATTTGCTCATCGTTTTAGTTGATTTGGTGAACACATGCATTCCTGATGTATTTTTCCGGGGAGCGCTTTTTCCATTTCTGCTTAGTTGGATTTCCAGCAGTTAATTTTGAATGTATTTTCATTTACACTTAAGTCCCTGGTCTTTTCAGTTAAAATATAATTACAAAAACCTAGTCGTTAAATTATAATTGTAGCCTTGTTTCCGTCTTAGTTAATTACGCACTCTAAATTAAGGTGGGAATGCTATGTAAGCCAGGTTGTACTTTCTTATAATGAATATGCATGTGGTGTCAAGTTGCAAACTTTTTAATATACCAACATTATTTTGGGCTAAGTTCAATTATCTGACCTTACCATGTAGAAATAGTTCCAAAATTCATCTTACAAAATGTAAATATCGATGACAACAATCTCTTTCACAAATGCATATCCATATGTATAACTGTATATAAGATTTCAGGATTTGCCGGCACTATTTATTAGTTCTCTCTTAACATTTCTCGAGTTTATCCCCAGTTATTATTCACAAAAGCAGTTGTGTCAAGGCATATTTTTCAAATATATACTCGTGTACATTATTATATTGATATACATAAGAAATCAGTTTACTTAGAGCGGCAAGGAAACTTTTCAATATTGCTAGTCATAAAAGCATCTTTTAGAAACATTAATATAATTATTATTTTCGAAAGCAAAAATAAACGAAACTTATAGTTGGTTAGTTGCAATAAAATTAATGGTAACTAATTTGGAAAGTTATATTAGTGGTTCATGTTTCTACTTTTAAAAGGACCTTCTGATGTGACTGTGGATGCAATTAAGTAAATATGTGTTATCAAATATATTTACATAATTGCATTGGGTCAAAACTTAAAAGCAAATTTAAATTGTAACTTCCTGAATAATTTCCAGTCAGTATCTATTATACACATTTCTATGCTGCTAAACTTGAAAATGTAATGCTGTCATTTTATGTAAAACATCAAATTATAGACCCAATTGATTAGGTTCAACCAGCTTTATGAATTGCAAATACATTTTAATAAAATTAATATTTGTATAAATATATGCAAAATTAAATCAAAATAAAATTAAAGCTATTTCAACTGGAAAGTCAACAACAAAAGTTTAATGAGTTTTCCAAAAAGATCCGTATCTACATTGACACAAAGCTAAAAAGTGATAAAACACGTTAAATTGAAAATATTAAATTCCTGCAATAAAGAGAGGCAAAACGAAACGAATAATTTCGAAAATGTATTCGCAAGTTTTAGTTTAGTTGTTTTCATGAGAGAAAACTAAACACTCTTCTGTATCGATTAGTTTAAAAAGGGGCTGTTATCAAAATGGTTAAAGTTTAGTTTGAAAGTTTTTGTTGGAAAGTCAGTCAGCCAGTAAAGAAGCAATTTAAAAAAGCGTTATACTTAGGTGGACATTCTGTAGGTGCGTTGCAGTTTCTTTTAGAAGAAGTCTTGATATCTACAAACTAGTAACTCTACTTTTTAGTTTGTAACTTGTCAGTTGCGTCACTAATGTTTTGATGTCGCTCCGACGTTCGTATTGTATTGCTGCGCATCATATTATGCTTGAATACAGAGATACGTATGTCGACAGGCGCAGGATCACGACGTAATGACCGATGACGCAGCTGCCAAGTTATAAACAACAAACTAAGTATAGAAGGGAAATATATTTCAAATGTTTTATAAATAATTTATAGAGTAGAGTGGTGACGATTTATTATTGAAGCCTTGAGAACGGTAACATTATATTGGCAATTTTAGTGAGATAAAAGAAGCCGGATAGGAAATAGTTGCAATAAAAACATTAGTGTATTCTGTGATTTGTGTGCTTGTGAAGTTTTAGTGGATCAGTTGAACGGTATTGTTTTAGATGTTGAAAACACGTTAGCGCGCGATAGAATGTGTCAAACGCCATTCTGAATTGAAAATAAATCAGCAGACGCAGTGTCAAAACAAATGTTGGCATCAGGGGGCGTTCTCTAGGTCGACCCGAAGCTGAACTAGTGATTATTGAAAACGTTTCACATAGCCGACATTCGTTTTAGTTTGCTAAAGCTGGATACCAGCATACCGGCGATTTTCAGCGAGAAGCAACATTTTGGCAAATTTCCAGCACATTCTCTCAGTCTCGACTGGTTAAAAGGCGGCGGCAATTCTAAAATTGGAAATTTAGTTACGATGTTTTTACGGAATTATATAAAGCACTACTATTTCAATCTGGAAAATGTTACTTCATAATCAAAACGGACATTTATTTTCTACAGACAGAATTTCTTCAATTAAACCATCCTACCTGAAATCAATCATACTCTGCACTGCTAAGTGAATATACGATGAAGTTACTTAGTACAATTGAAACCATCACCTCGCCGCAATGATTGCCAAACTAGATAAATATTTACAACAAATAAATGTGTTATAACATAGTTTGTATTACATCTCTATTCGAAAACACATCTCGCACAAGCATTTATCTTCTTGATAAACAATGCAAAGGGCTTTTGTGTGGCCATATGTTCTACCCCGCTGGGCCTTTCCTAGAGCCACCATGCACTCATACTTTAGCACATGTCTCTGTCATGCGCAACTACCCCAGCATTGACATGTACAGCATTTTCTTACATTCACAAACCAACAAATATTTCACATACCACATTTCACCCTTTATATAGCCACCATGAATTAGACCAAGCTCAAATTTCTACCTAATACCCTCATAAATATCATCACCAACTTGTAAAAGGGTGCAATAAACTTTTTGCAAAAGCAAACAACCAAATGCTCATTTCGCTTGTTTGCCAAAAAAAAAATGATTATGGAAGCTTTTAATATTGTAGGCTAAAATTAATGTAATCTATAAAATGGTGGTGGCTACTGAAAATGTGCTTTCTGTTTAAGGTTGATTTTAACAATACCTTCCGTTCACGTTCCGTTACAATGTGATACGATCATTGAATCTATCTAAAAGCACCTATTTAAAATTTTGGTGGGTGCACTGGGAGTTTAAAATAGTAGAGCTGTTTATAGTCCTGGCAAGATCGAGGAAACTCTCTTTGAACTCTCGGCGCATCCACCAAAATTTAAATAATTTACTTTTCCTAATATTTTAGCATATTTTGTTTGTTGTTATCACTTTTGAATATCACTTCAATTTACAAGTGTCGTTTTAATTTATGGAATGATTCAGATTATTCATAAAAATTGATTTGTGTGTAATAATAACATGGTACTCGGTAATGTTCAGACTGCTGAGTCAGTCGATTGTGCACTTCGCTAAGGTTTAATGTTGTTTTTGTAGCTATGCGAATGTTGAGTTACAAATCAACGGTTGGGGACACTAATGGAGAATAATAGTATTCGTATGCTGATTTCACGCATAGTGCTACCACTACATGCGACACTAGCATCGACTGTAAACAACTTGGGTTTGGGTGTCTATTATTGATGATCCCGGTTATTTGCTGAAACCACTGATTTACCTGAATAAGATTGCATTGTTTTATTAACACTAAATAGTCTAATTAAGTTGATTCTATATTTAGAAATCAGTAAAACGGTTCCGGCTTATAAAATGTGATGATACAAAAGGATTTTCAAATTAGAGAATCAGCTTCAGGTCTCTGGTGCACAAACAAACAAATTTTGGTTTATTTATTCGCGCTGTATTATTACAAGTACTAACTTATTTTTACTTTTTGTTCAATTTGAATAAAATCAAATGGTTTGTTTTTATATTGTATAAATCCATTACGTCAATGAATGGATGGACTGAACACTGAAACCATAAATAAATAAACAAAACAGAAAAGCCATGTAGGACGATGCACACACGTTTTGTAGGAAGGTGCGCAGAGGACATAACAAAATCCAATTTGGATTTGCGGTATTGTGATTGATGATGTTATTCAGGTGGGTGTCTCGGGACAGTGCTAATCTCAACCATCCCTTTGCCTTTATATGTTCCGACCAAGAGGATATGCTCTCATCGTGCTCTTCAATCGCATCCACTACTGCATCTATGTTATAGATCTAATTAATATAAAATTTAACTATCTTTCATCATCACTAGAATTTGTCTGTCTGTTCATTTTATAATCGAAAACTTTGATGCATGATTTTCCAAGCAGAACTTACTGTTTAGTGAATACAAGTAATTTATCGATGGAAAGAAACAATATCATTAGTATTTTTTTGCTGAACACAATATTAAATACAAACGCGTTACGAAAAAAGTTGCGGATCGAAGCAGTTTCTTTCATTCGTTTAATATTTTTGGCTCACACACCTCCGGGTGATATGTTACAGCTTCGGCTACAGCAAATATCGGAAATGCAAAAAAAGTACTTTGTATTAAAAAGCTAACAGGAACAGGGTCCTTGAATTTTATTAAAAAATCGATTAACTTCAATGTAATTTCCATCCTATAGTCAGTACGGCATTAGAGCCATATTTAATTACAATCCCAAACTCTTTAAATCTAATCAAATTCTTTATAGATTAATTGACCATTTTGTGAACAATTTCATGTGCCAATTCACATCAAAGCGTCCTCATATTAGTTATTTTGTTTTTAAACACGCACGTATAATTAAAAAATAATTAATAGAAAATTAACATACTACACTGTACACTGGCTTTATTATTTAATAATTTACTTTTTCCAGTAGAATTATTGTTTTAATGCGAATTATTTTATATGTTGCAATAACAATATAGGAACCGAAAATTTTGGATTTATTTAACCATATTATTTGATCATATCAAACGAGTATACAATACCTAATGAAATTAACTTTTCATTGTGTTTTACTTTAAATGCTATGTAGTAAAGTTCTGTAAAACATTATACATTTATATTTAATAAATATTTCAAAAAAAAATAGTATTTGTGTCAAATTCCTTCTGCTTGAGCAAAACTGTTTTCATTAAATAAATTAAACAAACAACTTAATTAAATAGATATTAAAGAATTTTTAATTTCATATATTACAAGTAGGTACATACGAGTATGAGTTTTTATTTTATTTGCTTTTAGTAAATAACTTTTTGAAATCACAAAAGCGCAGATATTTTCAGAACTCACTAAGAATGTAATTATATTATCATAAAAAAACGTGCTATTTTAATTGTTCAACTTTGTTCATCTATACATAGAGCTTTCTATATTATACAAAATCATACAAATAATGCTATTTATGTAGCGAGGCAGTAAAGTGACACTTTATCGAAGGACTTTGGAGATTGCAAGATAATCGATTGTCAACTAGTCATTTTGACTTAAAAATAAATTGTTATAAAGCTAGCTTGCAATTGAATAAATAAATTTCCATTGTAATCAAGTAAAGTAGTTCCTCATTGGAGTGAACAATAAATCATTGTATCAAATGCCTTGTAAAATGTTTAATAAAGCGAAATTTTTATTAATATTTTATCAACTAGAACTTCTGCTTGGAAGCGGAAATTATAGCGAATTATTGTTTTCCATTACATAATAGGAAAATCTGTAAGATCTAACAAACTGAAGAAATAACTTAATTACCAAAAAGAAGGTGTAGCCTTTCTGTTATATTAGATTTTTGTGCCTTGCGGCTACCAAATATATATATATGATTTTTTTATTGTTGGTTGCCTTATATTAATGTGTATAAAATCCCTGTCAGGAAATATACTTCCTTGTTTTCTCTCGGGACCTTATTCTATACTAGTTTATTTTCACAGCGGCGTTCACACGCTGCATACAAAAAAGGCTCTTGACAAAGGTCCAGATTTGTCACTCGAGAAGCTCAGCAACTTTCACGACGTTAAATGCATACGTTTTCCTCAGAGAATTTAACACCGCATAAGTAAACTTATTAAGGGAAATAAATATAAACAAGATTTTAGTGGGGTGTTTTGGTTTGAAGTGTAGTAGCTTTTGAAGCATTGCTCAGCGATTCGAAGCACAAACGAAAATAACGTTGCAGAATAGTTTTCCGTAAATGTTCTTCTTTTATTTGAGTAACGAGAAAAGTTTCGAAAATAACCTAGTAAAACTGTTTTGCAAAAATATATTGTTAGATATTTTTGGAAATAATTTTATCTATTAATGTTCCTCAGAATCAGAATTCCACATATTTTGAATTAAAGCTTATTGATCTGATATTTCTTTTGATACACGAGTAGATTTTTATTTATTTTTTACAAAAAATATGAAAATTATTAAAAATTCCGTCCGAAATACAATGCTTTACAATTTTATGCTCTGCCAGTATAATTAAAACATCTACATGCTTTTAATTATAAATACAAGACTTATATTAATTAAAATGATATAAAATTTATTCTGCATGAGTGAAAAGGTAATGGATCTACTAACGTTTTCTGTTCTGTTCTCCTTATAGTAATTAAGATACTATATAGGCAATTTCATTCCTTAGTTATTACAATTCCCATAAACTAATTGGAGGAGTTATAAAAAGATAAACTTTTCTAAGAAATAATTATTGAGTAGCGCAAGACATGTCAGTCGACGGAATTCATTAATACTATTCATAAACTTACAAATTTCTATAATTGAGATTTTAACTTTGTAACAAAACTTTAAGTTTTCAAATTGATTACTCGTAATATGATTATTCCGAGGATTATTCCATCCGTTTTTCCACTTATTTTTTAAAGTTTTTAAATTAAATATTATTTAAAACATTTAATTGGTATTTTACCTACTTACATATAGAAATTTTTCAGCGAAGATTTTTTCAGCAAAGAAATCCCAAATATATTCTTACAAATGACTATGTGAAAACGGTTAAACTCATCGTCTGTAAGATTCATAGATGGGTGTCTACTTCGAAAAGTTTAAAAAAAGACATTAAACCAAACTGTTCTTAAATCCGGCCATTCATTTGTTTAATAGTTCTTTTAGTTCGTTTTTTCAACAATAGCTAGGTATTTTTCAGATTTGTGTTGAGAATAAATTTAGAAAAACATTGAGGGTTTAGTAGATCGAAAAGTATGGGATGTATAAACGCCTGGCATGGTTATTTTGCACATAATTCAAACCGACTAGCTTATGGATAATAAAATAAAAGGAAATGAAATATGTAGGTTTGGCGATTCTTAAAGTATTAAATACAATCGATTATTCCTTAGGCAAAGGAAGTCGTAAAACAGATCCACAATAAGTGTAAATTGCTAAAACTTCGATATTGCGAATAAAGCGGTTAGTGGCGGGTGTTGAACCAAGTTGATTTTTCAACAAAAACGGTTTTCTATTAAATTTCAATTGATTTCACACATTTCCATTATATTAAACTCAAATTTTGAAGTAACCTATTTTCGATTAATAAGAAATATTTTATAAATTTATTCCGTCAACACTTTTCTTGATGTGGAAACCTTGTCAGCCACGTGACTACTGCTCTAGCGGGCTACACATTCGACATACGTATTCCGCGCTGAGCGTCAGGTGGGTGACAAGTTGAACACTCAGAAGTATATGGAAAGTTGTACTTTCCGTAGCGGTAGTCGATAAAATATGTTTTAGATACAAGAATAGCGTAGAATAGCATATTTTGCAAACTTAGACAAAACAATCTAGTAATAAACATAATTTTAATCTGGTACATTTCCAGAATAATTAAAGACAACTAAATGGTGATTTGTATGGAATTTAAATTGTTTGAGATAATCCAAATTTTCAGTGCAAATACAAGTTTCATTTAACAACTCGCCAAATAGTGTAAATGTTATCATTTATAACAATTTAAACATACCAGAAAGAACAAAATGTGTATTTACTAAACGTTTCAATAGATCCTGAAAGTAGAGCCATAACCACGATGTTCCAAGAAGATATAAGCTTCATCATTATCACGAGAGCAAAGGTTTGATTAAAAAGTGTCCTGTTTAATCGACTCTTTTGAATCCGACTTGTCAAAAACAATTTTTCGTAATTAATACCCGAATTGATTATACTCTCCATCTCTAATTAAACATTTCGAATTTCCAATTCAGCAATATCCTGTATTTTTAACTAGCTTAATATAAACATTTATTTGTTGCACTATGCATTGCAAAATAAACAGTTTGATTGTTTATTGTATTTTATTTTATTATTATTATAATTTATTAACATGTTCAAATTTATGGATTTTCTGGCAAACACGAACTAAATAACCTTAAAATGTCAAATATGAATACTGTTCCAAAAGGAGCACGGATGCGTGATTGGAATACATTTTGATACCTTAGATGTTTGAGTGACATGTTATGATGAGTGAACATTAACAACTATCGGTTGTCTATTAGATTTTAATTAGTATTTTATTTTTGGAAGGGCATATAAAAGTTTCAATTATTTCAAAAAATTGTAATAATTTAGGATTTTTCATATTATATAGTTTGTACGATTTTAAGAGCACCAAAAATATGTGACGTAATTTATATTGGTAACTAATCCTGTATCCTGACACGTATCAGTCACTCATGCTAGTTTTAAATATGGAGGTTTGTGTTTTTGAGCCAAAATTGTCGCACAGCTCAAATTGGTTTTCAACCAAATTTCTCTGATGAATATTAAACAATATCAGTATAAATGATATTGCAAAGTGACACTAACATACAACAGTTGCCAAAGCTTTTTTTGAATTGTTTTTGTGAATATACAGACGCACAATATCGTACATTCTCTAGAATGGATGAGTTGTAAGACCATATTTTATCAGACTGGTCATATAATTTTTTACAGAATCAAATCCCGAAAGGATTTGATATTTTTTATTTGTACTCGTATATCTGTAATTTACAACTGAACAATTTTCATTTGGAACTTTTTGTCTTTGCAGGTATTGTGTGCCGACCGAAATCAACTACTCGACCTTATCCAGTAAATAGGTATTTTCATATTTGGCCTAAGGTAGAATAACATTTATAAATGTTTTATAAATGGTATAATAGATTTGGCAGTCTGACAACATGAGAAATACATTTATTTAGTGCAGGGAGTGACGGGTTTAAAAATGGCATTCATAAGTATGCATGACGAGTTAACGTGCCATAAAATGTAGGAAAAGACGTATGTTCATGTCCATTTCGACATGTCAGAGTTAGGAAACGGACTAGTGAAGATCAATAGATGCCTGCCAGGGGCGGTGGAAACTTACAAGAACAAATGTTTCCTCACTTATCGGAAATTCTGCTGGTCATCTAGGTACCAAATGACTCTACAGAGAGAACAACTTCTTCTCGACTATAATTGAAAAGTTTAAACGTACTGACATTTAATTTTCCACTCATGAACCAAGTAAATGACCAGTAAATGTTTGATTTACATCTGACTATAAATTTTACTAAATTTAATACCAGTTGCAAATTTATGGCTGCCTGCACTGCTACTGGACATACCATAGTTTGTATTGCATAGATTCATACGAAGCTTATTGCAACTTTTGACATGTAATAAATGAAGCTAGTTAGTCCACCCATTTTCTTTTGATCATTCGGTTTGCCAATCCACTAATTTAATAAACAACTGTAGAAACTAGTCGAAAATCCTCCGATGCTATATCCCTTATCCTTATATCCTGTTCTATAATTTTCGGAAATTTATGCCAACTGAGGATAACAAGAACAAGTCTTGTGCATATTAACATTGTCTCTACCATGCCATATTTCCTTTAACGCAAACAATCCTATACTGAAATTATTAATCCGAACCAAGTTTCACATGTTATAATTTTATCAAGTTCAACAAATATTTAGCGTGCAGAAATTAATTTATTTAAATAATTTAGCGTTAATTTATACAGCTGGTATTGTTGAAGTAAACTGATTTAAATTCATTAGCGAATTAGAATAAAAGTTACTACTGGGAATCGACAGTTTAAAGTTTCTCAATCCTTTAACTATATTTAATTTAATTAGCATAGCATCTTTTAGTGATTTCCTTGTTTCTAATGCAGCTCGAATATGTAGGTAGCGTTAACCACGATTCGTTTATGAAACCGCAATCCAATTTCAGGTTTACGAGCATATTAATCGAGATATTAATTATGCGACATATATTTTAAACAAACACTTTGGCAGGTTTATAATCTAAATCCGAACTTATGTTTTGGTGCAGCAAAATGTCGATTTAGAGTTGGATTAAAATTCTACCGTTCGATAGAGACACTTTACTTAATAGAAGTCGTTTGCCGCGCGCGCATAAAGTTACTGCATACACGCATGCGCGGAAAGGACTCTTGCTGCTCCCCACTTTTAATTTTTGTTAATCTTTCCGTGGAAACGATTTGTCCCCCGTCAAAAAAGTTTACTTTCCTCGTACCCGCGGAGTCACTGAGGTTTTATTTAGCGGAATATATTAAGGCTTGATAGTTACGGTTAATCCGCGGTAGAATTTTTTGGGGGGCAAGCGGAAGATAGAAGTCAGACGAAAAGAAGGCAGTCCAAATATTCCCCACTCTGAGCGTAGTAGCGAGAAATTGATATTAGTAGGGGAAAACTACAAACATGCAAACTGTTTAGCATGGGTTCAAATTAAAATTGTTCGCTGGCCCAAAAGTCAAAAAAACGAATTCGTATCCGATAAAAAAGATCAATTTGTTTGGCGCGCTACTCTCGCATTTAAAACTACATATAACTTAAAAAAATTTATTTGTAATTAATTTAACATTTTTTTTTAATATTTATTAATTAACACAATACTTAAAATTTACTATAAATAATAAAATAAGTAAAATTTAATTATTAAATGGTACTTTATAAAATTATTTTTATTAATTTTGGTACAAATCATCGCCTTCTTCCTCTTCTATTACACACATTTACTGCAAATGTAGAATTTGTTTAAAATGTATAATGAAATGTAAATAAATACAATTAAATAAATTGTAAATAATTTTTTTTAATGTATAATGAAATGTAAATAAATATATGTATGAAAGTTTTTTGAAAAAATTGCAGTAATTTTTGTTATAAAGATTTTAGAAGTTTGCTCTGAAGTTTGTGATACTTTTATATATATTTTCAGAAAACTCGCTTCTTTTTACCGCAGCATGTATACGAGTATACGTCACATTAGCCTCCAAACAAAAAGTGTTTTTATCACTCTTCTCTTTTTAACTAAGAAAATAAAAAGAGATGTGAGATAAAAACGTATCTTATTTGGAGGCTAGTGACTTTAGTATTCATGCTGCGATAGACAGAAGCGCGTTTTCTAAAAAATTAGCAAATTTTTAAAATCATCTTTTGAAACCTTTTGATTATAAATTCAAATAATCGGTAATTGAACCACTTGCTAAAATAATTTATCTATCATATTGATGAAACTTACCTTCTCATACCACGAGCTTTTGCCATAGTTAACTTCGTTTTACTAAGTCTACCCATTGTATATTTGATTAAAGAATTAACCGATTAAGAAAACCGACCGAAACAATAAAATACACAATATGTAAAAAGTATCTTAGACACAAGTCAAATAATGCCAAACGCAAAATATCTATAAACATCCAAAAAAATTGTGTAAAAGAGTTCAAATACATAAACAGTCGTTTAGCTCTCTTTAATTCATGGGCCCAAATATGTAAGAGAGAGATGACAGAGACCGCATGAAGCTTCGAGATTTGTCTTTCCGTACTTGCATTATATATGTACTTGTGTCAAATAGCAATATCAATATAATACAAATACAAAGCATTATAAGAATAAAAATATTTAATTGTCAAAACAGCAACAAATATTTGCATGATTTCACAAATATCTGATTTTTTGAATTTGAATTTGACTCCGCCCAAATAGGACGGCGCATTTTCTTATAAATCGACGCGACACCTGGGTCGAAATGTGTGTAACTAAAAACAATACTTTCTTTAAACCCCTATTAATGATTAAATATTAAACCGATTTTGATAACTAAAATGTCAACGGATGCGCAAATACATCCTCTTCATAAGTATTATTGAAAAATTTCAATATTTTTTTTTAATATTATGTAAAATTGTCATTCAAAAATTCTAATTAATGTAATTTATAGTACAATTTTTTTTTTATATATATTCAATAATGTTCGTTTTGGAAATCTAATTCTGAACATTTTAAGATATAAAACTTTAAAATACGTGTACAAATAACAATGAAATAGGTAAAAATTTAAAATTAATGAGTCTCCACAATTAAATTAAATTCAAGACAATCAAATTAATTATGGGGGTACATAATATCATTTTACAATTGTAAATAACTTTACTTTAAGAAAATGCATAAACTTCTACGTCAATATTATTGATATAAAAGTTATGATAGTTTAAAATTGAAGCAAATTATTACAAATTTGATGCAATGTTGGTTGCGGACCATCGAATGATAGACCCTTAAAACAATGCAATTCAAATATGTTTTAACGTTTCTGTGTGTATAATTATAAGCTTCAGCACATCGTCACGAAATATCTCAGTTTAATTTCGTTGCTCCTCTTTAGATACACCACGTATGTGTCTACAATTTTATAGAATTCATGCATACAATTAATTCTGAATAAGCAAGAGGGAAATTAAATTATTATTTGAATCGTCACTTATGAAAAATCCGTTCTGGAATGCGAATGAGTTGTGTACTATATTTTTACGCAATCAAGTTTATTTATAACATTTGCATATTAATAATTAAAATTAAACGAAATCTACATGTGCGTGTGGAAGCTTTTAAAGCAGGAATATTGGTTGTAATTTTACGTACATTCTTCTAGCAATTGGATTAACCTAGATTTTTTGTCAAAGGACAAAAGCAGCAAAAAAATAGCCCAGAAATTAATTGCATTGACAAAGACATCTAATCTTTGTGGAGCTAAAATTAAAACGAATATTAATTATGTAAATTTTCACATTAAAATTTTATTATTTAAAAGGCTTTAGCTGAATAATTTGATAAGTTGCGAACCATTTTACTATAAGTAATATTTATGAATACCCATTTCAGTAATGAAAACATGGTGAATCTTCGAAAATGTATGAATAATGTAAGACAATAAAAAAAATGTACTTGAAATTTTAAGTATTATTTTACAAGCATTGATAAAAGCTTGCAGTAAAAAAATTATGGACCCCATTGTACATCATAAAATTCATAATTTTGTATTTAACGGGCTGTTTTTACGGCAAACTTCCTTAGTATGAGTTAAATGCATCTACAAATCTATACAATTGTTCTGCCAAGCGGTTCATCATAATGAGGTTCAATTAGCCGAAGGCATTCAAATAATACAAATGCATTGCATGTGTAGAACAATGAATTGTAGAGAATCACGTAAAAGAAAGCTGTATCTTCTTCTGGTTATCTGGATTTAATTTAATGAACATCAACCAGAACCAATTGAAATACAAAGACCAGCTGCAAAATGTTTTGCACAATACTTTCTTCGTCGCGCCATTCTTGTTCTCGCAAACTATTAATCTTTTATATAAAGTGCACAAAAACTATTGATCTAATTTTAAAGTCTGCTCCATTGTCACATTTAAATTAAAAATCAAAAATTTCGAAAAATATTCACTTTTAATGAATAAGCAAGAGCCAGGCAGAAACGTTAAGAGGGATTATAAATTATAAAAAATGTGTGTATGAAAAATAGTATTGTTGTAAATTATTGAAAATTCTCATTGTTGATATATCATGAACTGATTTTTAATTGTTTTGCCAAACAAATGTAATATTTGTTTTTAAAATGCGGATATTAAAGCGGAAATGTAATTTACCGATTCCATGTTGCTGCTAATAATCACAAAAATGAAAAATGAAGTGCATAATAAATAATTTGCGTAAATAAAATTTCTGAAAAAACACCAAAGTAATAAATTCGCGATCGCGTTCACATTACGCGCATAGAATGTCTGCGCGTGCTGTTTGTGATGCTCGCATTTAGTTTGAACGCACCTTTAGAATTGCAGAACACTGATATTTAAAATAATTTTTAACAATGTGCAATTCGTAAACATATTGTTCTACTGTGCACCGCTCCATGAATAAAATTTTACAAATTGCGGATAAAAAATATTACAAAAAAAAAGGCCAATAAAAAAAACAACAAAAACACGCAGAAACCACCCTATATTAATAAACATACCACAAAATATGTTTGCCCATAGCAAAACAAGTTCCTTCCTCATTTCAGCGAATTGAAGATCTTATGATCCTTTTTGTTCATTTTTTTTTGTGTTCAAGCACGCGATGGGAAGTTTAGTTTGCAATGCCTGGTTTGCAGGTTTTTATTAAATTGTGGCAATTACCTAAAATAACTTAATAGGGTATTGTTGCTCGACTCGTTACGGACCAAATATTTAAAATAAACTAAATAATGTGTTTGAACGACCACACATGTATATTGCATTTGGTCATTGCTTTCAAAACCATAAATACCAACTATTTTATACAATAAATACTCTTTAATATTTAGGGTAGAAATTTATTTATAACTTCAAATCCAGATCTATGGTTTACTGTGTCAATTTTCGGGATACTCATAATAAATTTAAATGCTTTGAAACTTTAATTCGGGAATGTATTGGAATTAAAAGCTTTTGTTTCCATGGCATTAAAAAAGTTTTCAGGAAAATATGTTTACTAATTATTACAAAGTAGAGTAATTCCGCATTAATTTTCCTTAATCCTTTAATTATAAATATGATTTATAATTGTTTCCGTATTTCAAAAAAATATGCTTTGATTAAAGTTTGATCTAAAATTTGAATTAATTTCTTATTGCCAAAGCTCTTTATGAATCCGATTACAAATTACTTCAAAGACCTAGTAAAACTTGTGTTTAATAAAAATAGTGAGTCAACTTCCTTGCAAGGAGAAAACCTCACCCCATTTTAAGTATATTTCATCTTCCATTCGGTTCAAAACTTTAAATTGTACAAGAGTTCTATAAATTGTATAAAGGAACATATATTATGAGTTTCTATATACATACATACTCATATATAACTTTCAGAAATAATTGTAGATGTTAGAATTACGAATTACACTTTACTAACTACGTGGTCTAGAAATTTATTACTGCCAAATTTATAATTATATTTGTTGTTGTTGTTAACTACTACTTAACTATAATTTAAGCTGGAATTTACAAATTGTGCAATCAATCAGTTTTTTTACTCTTCACTATGTTTTATAATTAATATGTAGAATTATTAAATATTGAAATTACGTTTTATTATTATTCACATTGAATGAATAAACATACATGTTAATATTAATACAAATTAAGCCTGACATGATTTGCGACTTAATAAATACAAGCGGGATGACACGTTCTTGTTAATAATATAATTAATGCTAAGAAATAATTAATTGAGTTGTACACACATTGCATATTAATTGAACTAATAGCAAAATATATATCAGATACGCAAATAGAGCATACGGGTGACATAATTAATCCAGTATTCAAAAATTATGCAACACCTACAATAATTGGTTTAAATATACGCTACCATCTATAAAATGTTAGAGTTGGTTCAGTATAAAAATAACCATTTAAAGTAGTTGCGCAGTACTCATCAAGATTGTTTACTAGTCGCGTAAAAACATTGAGCTCAAAATGTTTAACCAGCAGATTTATTTTTATGTTGAATTAGTTCATTATTTTACTTTATTAATTCAGCATAGATTATGGTGCCTATCTGGTATTTTTAATTATACTATTTAAATGTTTACTGGCTACGTTTATTATGATTGGTGGCGTAAATCAGCAGTAATGTAACGCAAAATGAACTTTTCGGTTAGTGTTTATTTTTGATTGCCTAAATGTGATATTTTTGAATAATTAATTTTGTAAGTGGCGTTTTGACAGTTTCTAAGTCCCCTTAAGTATATAAGGACTGGAAAAAGGCTGGCGGTAATGTAAATTTCGGGTTGCATCAAGGTGTTAGTTCATTGTGATGTTTTAGAATGTGTCCATAGGGCATGATTCGGTCAAATTCCCTCGTAGTTAAGAACGATATCTAAAGGGTAAACTTCCTTTTATACCCCAGACCCCAGAACAACCCGATTTCATTATCAATATTTACAATTCAAGATTAATTTTGTGGCTATTTTTGTATATGTATATCGTAAATCGGGTCAAAGTCTCGGGTCAAAGTCTCTGTATTCCTTAAATATTTATGGAACATCCACAGGATTTGTGTTCTTGTGAATTGTATTGAAGAGTCCAAGGCAGAACCAGATGCTGTCAATTCAATTTCTAAGCAGTACTTTCCTGAATTCCCGAAGGCATTTTAGTTTACACAAGTTGAATATTATGAAAATAAACTCGCTTTCTAAGCTAAGTTTTACCTTTGATGTGTAAGCTAAAGGTAAGTTATGCGACAAATTTCTAATAGTAGTTGCTTATATTAGATACACATAAGGAAGTACATAAATAGGTTCAAGTAAACGCCGTTTTATGAAAATATGTATATAAAGAAATATACAGAAATACATATTATTTAAAATGTTATTGAAAATAATTAATGCATATTAAAAAAATAGTTCGTACTTTTATCGGCTGCTTTTCAAAACCAGAAGTTCTAAGTGGCACAAAACTTATAAACAATAATGTTAAAAAATAATGTACATTATACAATAAGATTCAAATTATGTTTAGTATTATTAAAAATTTAATTTAAGTTTTCTTTTGTAAAAGTTTGTTAAATAAGTTGATATTTCTGCCGGGGGAATTGTGTTTTCCAGCGACAGAATACGTGGTGTTACATGCTATCAAGAAACTTCTTTAAATCGTTCTGAAAGTGGAAAATGTAAAAAACTTGATAAAACTTTGTTTAAACAATGATATTCCATATAGAAATGCTTTTTATGTCACATATAATTTATACATGTATAGTTTGGCCCGAAATAATGTTTTTGGCGGAAGCGCCGGGCTCTTACACAGCAACGTGCTTTCGGCAACTGAAATTATTTCCAGTTGATTAAATATATTCAGTCCGAATGAAATGTTTCTATTTTGAATCACCTGATTTAGATGACCAATCAAATTAGCCGGATAGTATTCACTATTGAAAACTTCGGATGGAATAAATTTGGTATATTCGAGAAAATTTTGAATTAGTTAACAAATTAATGCAAATTCGCATCTCATCCAAATTCTTATTCAAAATATAATTTACTGCAGACTTCAGCGTACATGGATTGAACTTCCGTTAAGCAGTCTTGATGAAACCAAAATTTCAGCATTAGTTTTATAGATGCAAAATACAGAATCGTGTTCTAGCATATGTTACCACAGCACAATTTATATGAATTTAGACGTAACTGAGGCGCGAAACTAACACTGGTTTATAAACTGCTTACATTAATTCGTTTAATAATGTCGACTACAATACAACATGCGCCAAAAATGTTGAATAATACCAGGGTTATTAAGAAGCTCTTTGCTTTAGGCATATATTTATTGAAATTGCCCTAAAGCCAACCTTAAAGGCTTTCAACGTGTATACCTCGAATTTGCGTAGTACTACTAGGAAAATGAAAAGAAAACTTTAGTTTCGATAAATTGACCCACAAAATACCTGACAAAAGAGAAACAGACTAAAAGAATAAAGTTAAAGCTCTGACTAAGTGTATACGAGTGTAATTGTCTTTTTTACAATATTTTGTTTGAACTTTTCTAAAGGACATGCTTAAATAAAAAGGTGTTCTTTTCATAAGAACATTTTCTTGTTTAAATATTTATAAAGAAAATTTCCTTCTCATTGTCACATAATTAAGGTTTTATTAAGGTTTTAAACGTAAAACTTTTTTAATTCCCAAAAGCTTCTTCTTTACATTTAAATTTGTTATTAAATAGACGAAGCTATTCAAAGTTGCATAAATTTGTTTTAAATATTTTTGATTCAAAGCTAAAAACATGATGAAATGTGTCAAGTATTTTACTGAATTTAACAACTTTAACGTGTGGTGCCTACTTTAATTAGGTTCCACTCTAAATGAATAGATCTATGTAACCTAAGCCGTTTGGTTGTTACTGTACAGTCTTTGTTTTTGAAACTGCATCACACTGCACCTACTGAGTGCAACGTAACACTAGCAAAAGATCGGTTTACTAGAAGTTAATAGAACTGCAATTTACAAGATAATAGTTTTGAAGGAATCTAACTTCAACAAGACTTCAAAAATGTAAATATATCCGGAAAAAAAGGGAGGGGGTAATATGACTCGAGAAGGACAAAGTTTTCGACCTCTAACCTCTTAATGGTAGAGTAATTTTGCATTCTATTTGGTTTTTTCTTCCCATTCTGACCATTAACTAATGATAGAAGAAGGTTCCAGCGACATACTGCTATTTTGGTTCCCGCATAAGTGGAGATATGAATGCGTTATGTCGAATTCAAATTCTTCTATTGAATTCAACGCTAAATAATAACTACTCTCATGCTTTTACGGAGCCTATACACACGTAAAGTCTTAATATCAAATTTTTATATTGAATTGTTCAACTTTAAAAGAAAGTTAAATAAAGAAAATTGTGCGAAATGAACTTTATTGAATTTGTATCCTTCCCAAAAGAGCAAAGTAAATCTTGAAATGTTGTTATATGCTTAAAAATATATTTCATCTTCGTGGAAAAATAATGATTGTATATAAAAAAAAAAAAACTTAATTTAGTAGCTAAACAAACACAAAGTTCGTTTAATATCATTATATATATTTAAATGAAAATAACTGAATTAATTGACTGGCTCTTACAATTTCCAGCAATTATTCGTATTCCCGTTAATAGAATTTTATTTCCAATCATAAATCCCCGTGATTTTCCAAGTAATATTTTTATCAACAAATTATTATAGCAAATAATAAATATTCAATTATTAAAATATCGTAATGTAAAAATTAATTAAATTGCAAAAGTAACAGCTTGGCATTTAATCAAAATTGCAGTTTGAGCATAAAAAAACTTTGTGCAAGTTACAACTTGAAATTAGTCATCTAAAATAAATTTAGTTCCTTCTACAACTTTGTACAATCTCTAACATAAAATAGGCTTGGGTTGGAACGTTATCTAACTTTATAGTGTCTTAAGATAATTAGATTGTCATATACATGAGAAGTTGATAAATCCGTTTGGTTTTGCGGTTGCAAGTGTTAAATTAACTTAACCCCCTTAAACAAATTTAATTTATTAATATTATGACTATCTTTATGGACTTTAATTACTGGCTTTAATCAAGCAAAAAATCTCTTTTCGAATTGTAAGTTTCATCTTGAATCCATACTGATGCGATCTAATCAGATTCTCTCTAAAAGTTTTATATTTTTTATGGTTTTTTTCACGGTTTTTGTTTATCATTTTGTGCTGACGTGTTTAAATTGCTGCCATCTAATGATTAATTATGCAGTTGTAAATTTTTCAATTAGACACTGAAACTTTTGTTAAGGAATTACTCTCATAAAGTTTTATTTAAAAAGTAATTATACAAAATAATGCCGAATAAATGGAAGCCCAATTACAGTCCCCTTCTTATTTATGAAATACTCTCGATTAATTTATGTAAATAAGTGAGAAGTTCAAGCGAGTTAAAACAGGAAAGATTTAACTGTTTTCTTTCAAGAGACATCGAACTTCGAACTTCTGCAAACTTTTGTCTGTGACATTAAAATAATTTTTTTCTCGACTACTTTTGTTGTTTCTGCTGATTTTAATTAATACGGCGACGCTGTTCCAGAACGGATAAGATGTAAAAATTTCGAGAACAAAAATTAAAGTTTAGTTTCTACTTTATTAGACGCTGTTTTGTTACCGATTGTCTATTAGGTAGGAAATTCGATAAACGAACAACAGTGTCAAATTCTATTGGTCGACTAGTGGTCCAAGGCGTTCTCAAATTTTGACGTCATGTCACTTTAAACTTGAAATTTCAACCGCATTTGACCTCAAAAAAAATAAAAAAAATTATATTCGTATGTGATTTTTTATTGTCTATCACAAAATTAAATAAAAAAAATATATAATTCCCATTCAATTCAATTAGCAGTGAAGTGAAGTGAGTTACTGAAGTAGGAAAGTGTAGCGTGTGTTGCTATTGTTGTAAAATTTGTTAGGTAGGTGCATCTTATCTTTATTGAGCAAATTATTTCATGTAATGCTAGCACGACAGTATCCTGTTCGGAATACTTATTAGTTACACTATTAAAACGACTAAGACGCGCGTCTATTCTACAAAGTCAGCATCATTAGTTAGTATTGTTTATCTCTCTTGGATAATTAACAAGAAACCAATTTTCACATGAGTGCTGCTAAACAGAACCACCACAGACACATAGG
Source organism: Cryptophagus acutangulus (assembly GCA_963556235.1). NCBI lineage: Eukaryota > Metazoa > Arthropoda > Insecta > Coleoptera > Cryptophagidae > Cryptophagus > Cryptophagus acutangulus. Next base: position 539,654 of record OY744558.1, on the reverse strand, counting down.
ACCGATAGTCACGTGTGAAGATTTTTCAAAAAAGCCACACAAAGAGAAACAACCATTATATAATAATTTGGACTATTATTCTAAGGTTAACTGTAAAAATAATTCGAGTTTCAGTTGACTGCTTTCCAATAATCAAAATTTTAATAAAATCTGGTTTTAATGAGCAATTACGTACCGGGATATTGTAAATATAACTTTTTTAATGAAACGGGTGCAGTTTTAAATTTAAAATGAATAATTAATATTGGATACACTCGTAATTAATAGAAAACTGTTATATTGTTTTTCAATTGCGATACTCAATTAAATGATATATAATTGCAAAATTATGTGCCAATATTTTGACCAGTGTTATTTTATATAGTTTACTAAATGAATACTTCTACAATATACCGTTCGACCGTTCCGGTGTTTGAGAAACAACCTCTATATATATTTGTACGATAATAAAGCCTTCATTTCGTATAAAAATCAGATATTTTTTAATTGAGTGAATTGAATAAAAAACCGATATCACATCCACTAGTAAAACAAATGTATTAGAAACAGATAAGATCTTTAATTTAGTATGGCTTCAAGTTTTTATGGGGTGACAGGATAGAGATAATCTTATACAGTCAAAGAAGAGAAAATATGCGGAAATCTATAAGAAAAAAAAAGTTTCTTTGACTGAAAACAAAAAATAATGTAAATATATGATGAAAGTCAAAAATAAGTTTTGATTGCTAGGAAAATATTCACATATTTGAATGTAGATTGAAAATAAATTCTAATCTAAGATAAATATGGGAAACAATTTTGATTTATCTGAATTAATCATCTTAATAGAATCTATTTCGGTCAAATTTCAATAAATTTTGTATACTATATGAAACTGAAACATATTCCGACATGAAATATTAACATTAACGGGCAAATCCTATAGGTATATTGGATATTAATTTAGCTGCCTAATTTTAATACGTATTTATAATCTTAAAATATAACCTTTGAATGATTTATTCTAAAAAATGTAAATTTATTTTTCTTTATGCATATTTCATATAAATTAGTTAGCCATCGGGCATTTACATCTGTTACATAGAATACTGAATATTGACCAAAACTCTGTTTAGCTTAATTATCCAAGCTTAAGCTCATTATATTTGCTTATTCTGCTTTAAAAATATCCTATTAAAAAGTAGACATTTTGTTAATTTTACAAAATCTACACCCTATTAGTTATCCGTTGGCGGTCTGGATGTCGGGCGTTGAACATTCTAACACTAACTACTTCTTTTGAAGATCAATTTTCACGAGTCAATCTAACAATCTCTACTTTTTCGTCGTCGTTCGCATTGTTCTCTCGTTTTTCGTCAATCGCATTGTGTTTTGAAATTACAAGTGTTCAGGACTTTCCTCCTCTGACCTTTGTTGACATGAGAATACATTATTTAATTGAATATTTGATTATTTAATTTAATTTAGAATTTAGATCGTTTTTGTATTTCTAAGCAAAGCTAATGTAATGTCAAACAATAATTAATAATTTTCAGGTCAACTCGAGACACAACATTATGACAAAAATTTTATGCTACATTATGACAAATGTGTAAAAAAAGTTAGTTTCAATTATTCAAGCAATATTGTGATGTAAACAAAGTTTTTTCAAAATTAGCTCAATTAATATTCTGTTTCAGCTTTCGGAACTTTGAAATACGGAACAGCAAATGTGATTTCAAATTTTAGAATAATTTTACTTTAATTAAAAATAAAATTTTATTTCAAAAAAGTAAATCAGCTAGAGTAAAATGTATCAATTTTAATTTCCTTCTTTAAACTAAATGTCTGATGAAGTGTTATATTTTACAAAGTGTAAATGTGTTGAATGTTCAGTCAATTTATTTTGTTTTGTCGGGATATATTGCAATATGTTATATGTGTGTTACACACATATGTTATATGTGTGTAAACAATTCACATTTTATGGGTAGAATGATTTTTTTTATTAATCAATCCGTTCATAAATTTAACAGTTTTTAATTTGCTATTTCGAAATTGTTTGCGAACAAATTAATTTAGTAAATACTGCTTTTATTAAATAGAATGTATATTAACTAGCGTTTATTTATATTAATAGATTTTTTTTATAATTAAAATTATTAGAAGTCAAGATAGTTAAGATAGAGTTAAGATAGTTGTGACTCATTTCGAGTATGACTTTAAAATGAAAGGCAACTATACAGCGACAGCAAAGATAGAGAAAGATAGACAACCCTTTGCTTCCCGTAAAGCTCTACACTCAGCGATGAGTCACAACTAACATTTTCAACCGAGCGCTTTTTCGGAGTTCCATCTAGAGTTTCCAATCCACCCAATATGTCAATCTATTTATTGAGCAAATATAATGTTTGACGAAAATTTCGGAGGATTGCTTGCTGACCAATTTTTGTTTAGTTATTAATTGGTTTACTGCTATATGACAATTTTATTACACACCACACACAGAAGGCAGAAATAGTGGAACATTGGTTGTTCATATATGAATATTAATAGGCGATTCGCCTATTTGCATGTATTTTCATTACACTGTTAATGTAAACATTATATAATGAACGCAATAGTTTGAGATATATTCGCATAGAGTAATTGATAGTTATAATGCAATAGATAGGCCAACCACCATTTCTATTATGCCCTCGGTGTAACATTACAGCTCACGTATGCTGAAAAAAAGGTGGTACGTGATTCAAAACCACAGATAATGCGAAAATAATTTCTGCAATACAACTAAGCAATAATATGTTCAAATCTACCGAGAAAACCAATTATGTTTCAAATCAGGTAAACTAGAAAAATCGATGCTGATGATAAATGAAAGAGGTTTCAGAAATAATGAATTTAAATCGAAAGCAAATCAACTACCAGGAAATCACTGTCTATTTACTTGGATCTTATGCTGCTGCAATGTGTAATACTATTCAAAGCCTCTTTGATATCTGCACACCACTAATACCGAATCTTCTGATCTCTCTCACATGGGTAATGCACAGTCTGAGGATACTTACAAATAAATCTACATCAACCGCGAGGATTCTAACTTTATACGACTCTTACATAAAACAACTTGAATTTCTCACTTTTGAGCAACTATATTGACACTACAAATTGATCGAATCGCTAAATTATGTAATTTATATGTATACTGATGGCGGAGGTCGCTCCGACCATCAGCTAGGTATACAGCGACTATTCACTAGTAGTGAATAGTCGGGCAGTGTGCCAATTGTAAAACATAAAATCCCTAAAAATGTCTCTTCTTCTAATTTTTCTAAATATCACTAAAATATTCTAATTTTTAATAATTATTTCACTAACTATGAGTATATTCCTATATATGATGCCAATGCTGTAAATTAAATGAAAATAAAACCCTATAGACACAGATGTCTCAGATAACACTAATAAACTGTTGGCAAGGCTCTTGTTTATTATCAACGTTTTTTTTTTGTACCCGTAGCTTGTGATAAAAACTGAGAAAAGATGTGTAAATCATAAACAAGGCACAACATCTAAAAAGCTTAAATTCCTATCATGGGTGAAAATTATGTTATCCGTTCCAGCGAAACTTTCCTCCCTAAGAAAACTTTTACCATGCCAGCTTTATGTTATTCATATTACTCATGATATTTTCTAATATGCGCAAAAATTGAATCAGTTTAAAAAGTTTGAGGAATAATTGCATCATTTTATTCGAATAATACAATTTTAAAACGAAATTAATTTCCATTTTGATCTTATCGGTTCGGTTTCGGATGAGAGTTTTGTGAACGAATATCATTTAAAGCCGGTGTTTTAGTTAGGTTGGTGAAAACGGTATAAATCTGCAATCTTTATTTCATATGCATATCGATTCATCTTGCATTTGGCTTTCTCAAATGGCGCAAATTCGCGACGCAGACCAAGAACGACCAAGATATTACCGTCCTGTGTTTTATCCAAATCATAAATCAGAATGAAATAAGTTATGTATGCAGATAACAGTTTTTTTGTTTTCCATTCGACGATAGGCCATCAGACAGCAAACTAACAAATTTCAGAAGAGCTAAAATATATACGCAAATTAGAGAATGTGGCTTTGATCTTGGCCCCTACGTCAGTCTTGTATCGATATAGCTCAGCCGACCGTTTTGTATTGCTACAGTGGCGTCATTATATTTCAGCAGTTTTTTGATTGTTTTATAATAATTGTTGCAATCAATGTTTTCGCAATAAAAAATCACACAATGTAAACACTTCTAGCCTTGCATCATAAAATTCAATTTAATTTTGCAGTTGTTAATGGAAGATTGATTAAATTCAATTTAACATTTTCTAATCACCAAATCCGTTTACTCCATCGGACCAGAAACTCCACGTTTAGACATTTAGATTCAGTAATGAGTTATGGAATTCCAGCGGAACGTAGACCAATGCAGAGTTCAATAATTACTAATTATTTCTGACACATTTACATCATCTCCATTACCATTTCCAAAATAGCTGTGCATTTATTTTCGCAACACTTCCCTTGATGACAATCATTCTTTTATTTCTATTTCCAAATGGAACAAAAGCTCATAATATTTTAATAACAATATTATTATGAATTTATTTTTAGAAATTTTATTTTACTTGTTAGCTTGCATCGGGTGTACTGGATACTTATGGCAATTACAGTAAGTGATAATGTTAATAATTGCTTGAAGCAAAACAAATTCTAGTAATCACTCTACGCAAGATTTAATTATATACATTTGCCGCAGGTTTACATTTGTTTTCTCTAATGATTCGTTACAAATACATTATTATTATTTTTTTTAATTTCTGACAGCCTTATACACATTAAAATGAAGCACCGGTTTGAAGTAGTAATTTATTAAACGAATAAAGTACAATATTTTATCATCCATCCTACGCCTTTGTATTTTTTTACTCTTGAATACACACAGCTTCAACGTTCCTTTGTTTTCTACTTTATATCGATTCGAAAAAAAAGCCAAAGAGGCAAAGTGTCGCCCTATTCTTTAATTTATAGACAATGAAATCCACTGCCATCATTTTATAACGTCAAATTAGGTACAAAAACGATATAAATTAATTAATATATATTAAATCTTTATTGATATAAAAGCAATCGATTATGGGCTTTTGTCCTTCTGCCAATAATTAATATTTATATAATTTATTCGATTATTAACTCGATTATTAATAAAGAATGGAAGGCTTTAGTACTCGTTGAGTGTTGAGGAATTATTGGAGAAATGACATTGACGAACCCTAGGCTCAATCTGACCCGGTTTGCCAATCCAAGCACGCAACTAAATGTTGGCAAATGACCCTTAGAAACGACTCAAAAAATACAGTAAAGCTTTCATAAGATTTTTCTTTAACTCTTGATTAAAAATATATTTGAACTGATCATTTGTAACCATTACTTTTACCGACTTCATTTAGAACTCCTAATACGTTACAAACTCTCTTCTCTTCTGTCAATAACTTGGTTATAATTTATACTTGTTAAACTTGTCAGAATCATTTGTTTAAACTGGAAAATTCTATTTATCTATGGAAGGTACACCTTTGTCATACCCCTTCAACGGGAGACAATGATAGTTTGTCTGTAGGTAATACTATATTATTCAACGAGCGTGTAATAATGGCTATTACTCATGATGATAAAGTTTATTCTTGAAATTCTGTGATTGGTTGGAAATAGTTGAGTAATGAAATTTTAACCCCGTAATACAATTCATTTTTTTTTTCAAACAATCAAACACATTTGCGGTTGTGTGCGATAATTACCAACCACAAAAGTTATGATTAATTAAGTAAAAATTTGAATACAGTTGACATCAAGATCGAACTTCAGATTGAGATTAACATAACTTATTACTTCTCTCGTAGAGGAAGTATTGTATTCATGAAAAAAAAAATTTCTCCAAATTTCACTTTTTTTTACTTTATTGATTGCGTAGATTACGAAAATCATATTCACTAATTTCCGTCTGTCGGTCTGTCTGTCTGTCGGTCTGTCTGTCGGTCTGTCTGTCGGTCTGTCGGTCTGTCGGTCTGTTCGTTTCTTTAAACCGCTATATTTTGGAATCTACTAACCCGATTAAAGCAAAATTTGCGTCCTTTTTTTCTTCCTGCCCATTGATTAGGTCAAAGAAAAAAAAGTTAGAAAATTCTCAAGGACCTGCGCATTATTGGCCAAAAACATGCCAAAAACAGCAAAATCCACATCCACTTAATCCACTTAATCTTCTAAAGTTGCAGACCGATTTTGACCAAATATTGAACATATGTTTCGTGTATACCCCAAGTGGTGAATGCTTTTAAAAAATTTGTAGTTTTTTCAAGGGTTGACTTTTTATTAAGGGTTGAAGGGTCGAAAAGTTGTAAAAATGCATAAGTTGTAACGTGAATACCTGCCAGGAGGAATATTTGATTTGAACCAAATTTGGCATACATATTAGGAATACATTGAAAAAAATGCTGATAAAAGCTTCATCCCCTAAAAATTAACCCTAGTGGCCTGTTGGGTCTTTAAATTAATTGTTCAAAAATTGGCGGTGTTTTGATTCTTACATGTCAGCGTAACTCACCATTTTCCGTCAGTAATTTTATATATTTTCACATATTGAGTGACTAAAAATAATTTACAACCCTATCTACACACCCCCCACCCCCCAAATATACAGTTTGAGTTATATGGATCGGATTTTCTTCATATTAGATTTCTACTATACATTTAAAACAGATTTACGAATAATCTAATTAAAAATAATATGCGACCCTTAGTTTACAACTTCAACCCTTAACATACCCTTTACAGTCAAAATGCTCGGATTTCTTTCAAATTTGGTAGTAGTAATTTTAACATATTTAACTTATCATTACTTAGTTAATTTAATTGAAATTAGGCTAGACCTACATTTTACAATTGTAACCCCTAATACCCCCCTCATAGTTAGAATTGTCAGATTTATTTAAATTTTAGTATATAAACGAGAGAAGTACTGTGGAATCTCATTTCCAGCGAATTTTTTATTACATTTCGTTGTTTCAAAATATTTGATTTGTAGCTGGAATTGTCCAAGCAATGGTAATTATCACGAAATTAAAATTTTACGACTGGAATGTATGTTCGTTCTTTTTGTACCAATGTTTTAATCAGCACAAGATAGCATCCACAATATCATAATTTAACTATTGCGTTATGCAAGGGGTATTCACCAAATTATTCAAATCCGTCATAGTAATTATCGCTCAACATTAATTAACAGTAGTATGGTTATTGATTAATATTAATCTACAAGCCAAGAAATACTAAACGCAGTTTCAGCAAAAAAATATTTATTTATTAGAAGGTCATACAATTTTGAAGAATACATTTTTGCAAATTATTATTTTTTTTTTACTATTTGCCCACTGGCAGCGTTGGCAGCAACGGATTCGCATCTTCAGTTGCGCTTCTTACCATTCTTCCTGCGTGGCTTTCGCTCCGCCTTTTCGGCTTGGAGTTTGAATGGCAGTTTTTGACATTCATCCATCCGGTTCCATATTTTGGCACCTTCGCGTACCAATTCGATTGCCGGCATCTTCTCCTTGTTGGCTTGGTCGTAAGCTCGTAAGCAACCAAGAAATTGAAGAACGCATTGCGTGTGATTTGGTGCCTTCCACCAATATTTTTATTTCCGCTCATTTTAATGCTGCTGTACTTTTTGACGTTCTAATTATTGACGCAATTATCTATGGAAACTACTAACAAATGCAATTTTAGAGTTTGCCAACTAGACTATTTCATTAATAATATGATATGTCCCTTTTCTAGAGAAACATCCTGAATTTGTTTACAATTGTAGTTTTTTATAGAAAGCAACTAAAAAAAAATTGTAGCGTGACTCGAAATTCTGCCGGAAATTGATGGATGGAAGAACAGTTCATTAAAATTTCGATGTATCCGTATTAAATTTTTTCCGCATCAACTTTATGCAGAAATATCCGCAGCCGCAACTTTCGATTTTCGTCAGTAATTTAATATTGAGATGTGTGCCGACAAAAAGTCCTTTAATCGCCAAATGTTGTTTTGCATTTTATTTTTTGAGCGCATAAACCTATACAAGCTAATAAAGCATTAAGAGATTCAAAAAACCGTAATGGAAAACCGACTAATTATAATTATGTGATAACCTATAGAACAAGCATTTTTTGCGAGTATTAAATCGAAATTCAAATACGGCTCGGGTATAAGCTTTGGCAGAATGCAAGTCATTGTTGTTTTTATAGACAGCGAAAAGCTTCCTTGGCAATCTGAGGGTTTGTAGTCATGTTTTTATATAGTTTTCGACCTTACCGAAGCCAAAATGGTTTTACTGCAGGTCCAATGTTCCATGTTCAACCGAGGCAACTTTAGTCCATAGATATTTGTAAGTGTGCTCCAAGAACCATTTTATTTCTATCAACAAGAGAAACCGAAAACTGCAAAGTTTCAGTTTGATGCATGATCGTATGACACCACATCATCGATCTGTTAGTTTTCAATTCTTCTATTATGGACTAAAGTTTTGCTGTGTAGGTGAATATTGCTTCTACACGATAAATTCAATCTCACATTTAAACTGTTACATTTTTAAAAAATATATTATTTTATGAGTATTTATTTTGGTTTTTTTTTAACAAAATATAGGGCACATTTTTATATTCCCCTATGGTGGAGCGTTTGGATCTTGAGCTCTACGTCACGAACGTAATAAATCTTGATGAAATTAGTAAGCTTAAGTGAGGAAGAAAAATCGTGTATGGACATTGTTCACACACAAATGGAAAATTATGTAAATTGACTGCGAATGAATGCAAAAATATTTTAAATTATACATTTAGTGTTCGTTTTGAAAACTTTTCTTTCAGTACATTGACACTGTTCGAGAAGAAAAATCTAATATGGAATTATATTCACAATGTTCTGTTTTTACAACTTGGAAAACTTCAAAGAATTGCTACTAAAACCAGTTTTATATGATATTTAGTAAAATTTAAATGCTAAAATAATGACTGTATTGCAATATAATTTTTATGTAAATTCCCCGAGTCAAGTTTTGAATGAAGTTATATATTTATCGTGTGAAAATGTTTTATTTTCGTACTGCATTTGTTAATAGTTTCCATAGATAATTGCGTCAATAATTAGAACGTCAAAAATTAGAACTGCACTTAAATGAGCGGCATCAAAAACATTGGTGGAAGGCACCAAATTACTCGTAACCCGTTTTTCAATTTCTTGGTTGCTTTCAACCAAGCCAACATGGGGAAGAATCCAATCGAATTGGTACGTAAAGGTGCCAAAAAATGGAATCGAATGGATGCACGTCAGAGACTCCCATACAAAATCCAAGCCGAATAGGCGGAGAGAAAGAGGAAGAGGAAGCAACGCAGGAAGAATGGTAAGCGCCACTGTCGGCTCACCCTCGGCGCCACTGAAGATTCCGATTACCGAACTTGTGCAGTGGGCAAATACGTCACAAAAAAAATTATTTGCAAAAATTTATTCTTCTAAATTGTATATGGTCATATTAATAAATATTTTTGTTGCAATTATTTTTTACTGCATTCTGCAATTTTATTAAAATATGAAGGGACGTCTAATTTTGTTTGTAGACCAACTCGTACAAAACGTGTACCTAAACTGGAGAACGGTGTGTGAGTATATTTCCGTGTAACTATAAATTTTCTATAGAAAAAGTTGAAAATACAATTTCTATTGAGTATTGACAAACAATTTCCATACTGTAAAGTTAACTGCTTTAATGGGCAAAATATGCAAATGCATAATAAAACGTTACACACTTGAATTAGTTGAAATAATACAACAATGAAATGCTGATTTTTTTCCTATTATTGGACAAACAAAAATGATATTGCTATATTAAAAAAAGCACGGGGAACAATACGCAGTTTTAAATTGATACCAATAAAAATAAAAGTAAGTGTGCATGATATAATATTAATAATTTTTGATTGTTTTGTACATAACGCCGAGTTTACTTTTATTATAAAGTCGGTAGCATGTTCGCAAGTACAAGTTCCCACAATAATTGTTTAGATTTGTTTATAGTGCTGATTCTAACCTTAAATACATCCGTGGCTGTTTCGGGCTGGCTCTATTTTGCACTTCACTATTCACATAACCATCCAGCATGATACTTTTCTCTCGTAAATATTGTCTAATATAATGATTATTAAAAGCCTAAAACGCACTTCACCTTTTTATTAAAATCACTTTTATTTTTCAATTTAAGCAGCGTAATATTTATGACACTTGTACTTCGGTTCGCGTCGCACTGAAACTGGTCGCGCAAGCGCACTTGCGTATTGTTTACGATTAGATTACAAACTAGAAATGCGCTTGCGCAGCTAATTTCATTTCAGTGCAAAACAAACCACAAATACAAGTGTTAGTTAACTACTTAACCTAAAAAGTAAAAGTGATTTTTAAAAGGTGAAGTGAATTTTAAGCCCCAAATTAAACATTGTGAAAGAAAACGAGTGAAAAGTATCATGCTGGTTATGGATGAGTATGTGAATCGCAAGACAGAGCCCGGCCGAAACTGCCACGGACGTATTTAAGGTTAGAATCCACAATATAACTAAACAATTATTGTAGGAACATGTATTTGCAAAATATACTGTGTACAAATTGAGGGTGAACACAAAAATAAATTTGATATATTGATTCACTTCGAAATAAAATATTAATTCTACCATGCACTAGCGAAACAACATTATTAGTGGGCTTTGATGTACACAAATATATCATCTACCTACATTTGAAAAAAAAATAATTAAAATGTTATGCATGCACAGTGCGATTCACGGAAATGTATAATGCATTCAGCTGGGGTTAGCAATATGAAATCTCCGTTGGAGAAGTGCATATACACGTACCAAAATTAAATGCAATCTTGTGTTCATTTATACATGTTCCTATCATATTAAACATGGTAAATGTATACATTATGTTACCCTTAATTTCTAATAAGCTATCTCCACCATCCACGAAGCGAAACGGAAAATGGGTTCAATATTTGAGCATTAGTGCCAAGCCGAAGCCAAAGGTATGCATATTATGCATTTTTTATGCATTTGTCGCCAATTAGCATATACGCGTCCACAAATGCAATATTTAGCAATTAAAATCAACACAATATGTTTCGCAGATTATTGAAATTAAATATTTAAATAAATATACTATACGTCTAATGGCTGAAAGAATTAAATTAGGGTGTATTTTCATACGTGTCGTGCAAAATCCGGATTAGGGTCAAATTTATGATATTAATAAAATGTCAACGAGAACTCGCTTTTACAGATTTTACTGTAATTTACACTTTGTATTTGTAACTTCGGATCTTTCCTTTTTCAACCAACCCATTGTGTTAGAACTCCGCATAAAACGCACGGCAAAATTTATACTACTCCATATGCGTGCGTAATAACTTGCCGGGTACCTACAGCTCATTTTTGGGCAATTAAATTATTTTAACGAACCAATGAAAAATATATAATCAACAAGAATTCTTATCCAAACTTGGATTGAAATGTTCGATCTTTTGATCAGTGAATCTTGAAAGCTTCGTAAATTCAGAGGCTTTCCCAATCATTCAAAAATAAAATACATGTTAAATTATTTAAATTGTGCAACTAATTTGTTTTAAAATTCAGCCAGCCTCCCGATCAAATACAAAAACAAAACGTGCGTATTGAACGAGAAAATATTGCATGAATAAATTATTTTTGATAATAGGTTATAAATAATAAATGTAATTCTGGAAAATGAACTATAGACATGTCGATACGCAAAATATATGAAAACGCCGGTGCCGCTTCAGCGGTGCGTCTGAAATCTGAATCTTTGAACGCAATTAAGGGCGCGAACAAGTGTGCGAATGCTGCTCGTGTCACCAACATTTACAAAAATTTCTAGTTTCAATTTTCTAAAATATTTATGGAAATGAGATATTGATTTTATCCTAAAATGTACAATCACTTTAAAATCATTCCACCCGCACAATGGAATCACGAACAGCTTACTTTATACAATGTTGGTGGTAGATTTTTGCAGTAGCCACATGTTTAAATTTTTTTATCATTAAAAAAACACTCAATTTATATACTATGTGTAGCTATAGCGGTATATGGCACCCTGAAAATCGAGAGGTCATCTCGCTTGGCAAGTAGCATCGCGAAGGTAATAACATTTTTAATTTAAAAACGGAAATTTAAGGAGAAATGTATAGCACTATCAGATAGCCACACAAATAAATTTGTATTGAATATAGGAAAAATATTTAAAGAATCAGTATGTAGGTTAGTTAAGCAGTGGACCACTATTTGCGCATTATGGATGTGTCGAGCAAACTTCAAATCAAACTGAAAATTAAACGACTCATTTTTTAATATAGTTAAATGAGTAGTTAAATATGATGACAGCGTTCGACAGCAGTCACTCGATCACTCGGACATATTTCATTTCTAGTACGAATTTGATTTAAAACTACTCAACACTATTCGACGCACTAAGCGTGTTCCGGCGTTACACGCTTAGTGAGATCGCTGCCTTAATGCATGTTAATATTTTATACACAAAATCAGTTTCCTTTTATTTTTAATAACTGAGGTAGACTAACTGCGAATAATAAACCAAAATACGTTTAATCAATTTCCACAATTTCATTATAGATTAGTTGGTAATTAAGTTTAACCTTTAGTATTAATACATAAACTGGAAAATTAATCAAATTTACACGCCACATACTTTACTGTTCACCGCCTTAGTAAATTCTAATAATTAAGTGGTTGTTGCAATTATGCTACATTTTATTGAATATTTAAATTATTTATTAAATTGATATAAATCAAAATGTAGCACCTACGGGTATAATTCTATATATACCTATTTATTTATATTATTTTGTTACTATAAATGTTATATTAAACTAGAGTTGAATCATATTTAAAATAATAATCAAAATTTTAATCACAATGTATATTTTATTCTCAATCAATATTGGCGAAAATTTTCAAAACGCTATTGTAAAAAAATGCATTTAATATTTAACAAATTAATTTATTATTGTTTATTTAAATAGTTAAACAAACAAACACGATGTGTAATTCGAAATGTTTTTAATTAACTTTTGTATATCTACAATTCATAATGATAACAAAAAATAACAGCTCGTGAAACAATTTAAACAATAACAGAAAATCAGTACAGAACAAATATAAATAAAATAAAAAATAAATAATATAATAATTTCAAATATATCGAGATAAATCAATGCCGGTATATAGAGCAAATATTTATTGGATTTGGCACTAATAAATAAATGCTAATTTCAAAAAGCATTTTTGCTTGTTGCTGTAATGGGGCTCGGACGGGGTTGAGAGGTTTTTAAAGTTAAACCGATTTTTTATTCATATAATAAACATGCTTAAAAGATATTAAAATCTATATTCGAAACACGCTTCCATTTAATATTCAATATTATCAAGAGTTATTAATTTCCTTATAATTACTGACACTTAAATATAATGTTAAGTTAATGGTAAATCGTTTGTTATATTAACAATAAATGAAAAACCATCTCTGGGGAAAGATTCTTTGTTTCATTATATTTTGTTGTACTGATGAGAAAAATAAAATATCTTATTTTACCAGATAATTTATTATACATATAGAAACTAATATCCTTATTGCGTGATTTCAGGACGATGTTATTTCCTCTACTACTTCCTATATTCAAAGCACTTTATTATTATTTATTATTTATTAAATATTCATTAAAGCCACTATGCGCCGACAAAGTAAAATGATTATTTTTAAATGTAACAATTTAATTCATACCACTAATTATAATGTTTCAATTATATTTTATTTTATGACTTGCTGAATGTATGTTATAATAAAATATATGCAAACATTTATATAATAATGAAAATGTATGTACCTAATGTATATTATATTTTTATTATTAATGTTCATAAATTTTGAATAAAAATTGAAATGTGAGTCGAAAAATCTTAATATTTATTTATTTCCTTTGAGAATATAAAAGCTTTCTTTCTGTACACAGAAAATTGAAAACGTATCTGAAAATAATTTAGGATATCCTTAAAGAGGAAAGATTAATCATTAAGGTTTAATACTTTTTATATACGAGTATATTTCATATTGATCTTTTACGGCAAATCTTCAGGATCATTTCAAAAAGATTGGCGTAGTGCTTGGATGTTTATAAGTTGCGATCAATTCTGGCACAAAATCCATATTTCAAACCTCGTTTAGATTGACCTGAACATATGTCTGCAAAAGTTAAGATTTTTATATAAATATGACAGAAACATATTCCCTGACACAAAATCTGAACAAACATTTATTTATCAGATAGATTTGCTGCAAACCGATGAGTTTAAAAACAGAAACCTAATGAATAATTTTTGGTGAATGTGAATACGTGCACCTTGCCGACTTTGCCGCAACAAATATTAATGTTAATCCATTATGTTTTTAACGCAATTATCCAGAAACATCATTCATTCTTCTTGCACTATTCGCAGCATTCGCAGCTGTTACAACTAAAATTCGACTCAAAATACAATTCATGAAAAGAGATAGCGCCCATTCCAAAACAATTAACTGTCTGCTCAAATTAATAAATTTCGTTTAATTTGATCGAGATTTTAGTATCAAGTTTCTAAAATTCGAATTCGAAGTTTTTATAGTCTGAGGAATGAATATTGTCCGTGACGTCACTAACGTTGTACACCGAGACCTCTATAGTAATTCATATACGTCACGGACAACCCTCATTCCTCAGAATTTTTCTAATCTATGGATGATGTTTTTCTTCGTTTCAATCGCACTGTATATTCATATATTGCGAAGTAGGCAAGCTATTCAGACAACTATATACTATGAGCCAGCAACATAAAGTCTTTCAACCCCTAACAGTGGAACGTCTTCGTAAAGTACTTGAAGGTTGAACGCTTCACTAAGTTTAGTATCTCAAATGGTGGTAGTTGGGTTACTAAATTAGTACTGGAAGCGGAATTTCCACAACTTTTTTGTGTGCACAATATATACAATCGTTTTTCAACAATGATGCACTTCAAGTTAACTATCACATAAAACAATTTCAAATTACAATTGATTCTATTTAATTGGATTATACTATTGGAAATTAATGGACTTAATACGGTTTCGTTGTTTTTACTATTTACAATTCATAATTTAAATACCCTTTGCCAAACGTTAATAATTGAAAAATAATAATTTTTGATGAAAACGGTTATCATTTATACAAAGTACACAACAAAATTCAGTTTAATCGGTGTCATAAATTAAGCATATTTAATTTTATTGAATTTAAAGAATTAATATTTTAAATAATAATATATAATCACTAAATTTGACGGAATGATGTTTTTTTTAACTAAATGTTAACAAATTCATTGATTATTTTGCTCTATATCATCAGTCTGTACCTATTTGTCAATAAATTTATTTTGATATGCCTAAAGGCGTACAAGAGTGCATCGTGATTTGTTGTTGAGTAAAGCTGTAAAAAGGTATAAGGTAACAACAATATATTTCTATACAAAATGTTTACTTTTATTATTACACTGTCAGAGCTCAAAGCAGTAGGTGACGACTGAAGACAATGCACCTAAAGTAATGCAATCCTGCCAGATTATTAACCATCAAAGAGCTCTATGTATAAGGAGAGCGTTTTCTTAAGGGCTGCGAACTTTTTATATGGTTACACAAAAAAAATGCCTCGGTATTTATTTATTGGAGCAAACTTAATTTACAAAGTTTCAGAAATGTTCCTTTCCTGGAACAGTAGAGAAATAATTCCTTTTTACATAAATTATATTGACTTCACTTTGCTGCTGCAAATTTATCGTCCTGAGATCTTTCGTCCTCTAATGATTACTTGCATGTTTTTTAAATTACATTTATTAATTAACAAGAACACACATCTGTAGGTATGTAAATGTGTAAGGACATTTCTTCGCCTTCCAAAAGTACCATTAAATGTTTTCCATTGTCTTCATTAAACAAGTTATATGGACTTTAAGAAAATAGTTTCCCTCGCCATTTAATGCTTACTGCACATCAAACTCGCCCCCTTAACCGACTTCTAAAGTTCTAAAGCACGTAGGTAAAAGCACGTCTCAATATAAAAAATATAAGCAATAAAGATGCTAGAACCATATAATGTTAATCGGTTTCGGGAATGTAAATTTAAGCAGGATGAGGCAGTACTGCCGACTTGTTAGTTTACAAAAATACGAGGGTCGTTTAATATGTCCATGAAAAATGAAAAAAGATCTCTCTAAGTCTCTTTTTAGATCTTTAATCTCTTTAGATCTATATATCTATCTCTTTTTATTAAAACCAATATTCAAAAAATAATAGAATTCAATATTTTTAGTATAACTTTAGAATATTTTAAACTAAAAGTAAGTTTCCAACCATTTTGCAAATGTTATTCTAACCCAGCAATCTAGAATGTAATAAAATTTAGGTTCGAGGAAGTGAACATATCCCTTCTTATCTAAGTTAGGCTTTTAAGCTAATTATTTAATAATTTGATAGTGAAGTTAGTTGATTTCAAATGTTTGACATTTTCCAAACTATTAGAGTAACCTTAAGCTAAACTTTCCGGAATTCAATCTTACATTAAGCGCCACATTGAAATAATAAAACTCCCTAATAAATTAACGATAAGTTGTGAGTGTGTGCCAAGTTTTAGATTTCTATCCAATTGATTTTTTGAAACTTCCAATGTTTTGGCAGCGTTACGTTCGTTCGGTCGGTCGGTCGACAAAACCGAATTAAGGATTTTCTTCGTTGGGTGTTGGAAACGATTTTCAGTTTCAGCGAAACTTGTTGTTTTGTTCAGTTTCAAAGATACGTGGCGAATCTCAGCGTTTGTTTCGAAAACTACAAAACAAATATACGCATTATGTACTCATTTAAGCAACGCTTTATACGTTCTCTAATGATAACTCGAATGAGCAAGCATATATTCGCTAAGTAAGATGAAAATGTTCAAAGGCAAATTTTGAATACAATTTCAAGTTGAACAACCGAGGTGAACATTGTTCGCTTTTACTAGCTGGTTCAATTACATTTCCCAATAACACAACAATACAAATAAAGTGTTATTGTCTTTTCGAGCACATTTACACAGAATAAATGAACTTTATTTCCAACCATATATGCATTTCCAGCTTTTTTATATTATATATTTTCAAAACAATAATGCACTAAGGAAACCAGTACGTGGTTCATATATTTCTCTGTTCATTCAAAAGAAAGACAAAATAAAAAAAAAGAACGTATTCAAGCATTGCAAAGCTTTTCTGTGGACTAATAGAAATAACAAAAGTACGATGTGTTGATGGAATAAATGGCGGCGATAGACCGGTGGTCGACCGTCCGAACTTCAGTCCAGTTGTTATATGTCTGTGATGGTTCATTTAGGCCAGATGTCGCAATATCCGCAACTTCATTAGCAACCTCTTTACAATTTTCGTGTAAACTATATCGTCGCACCCTTTTCCTTCATTATATTTTGTACTCCCCAGTCCCAATACAAACCGCATTAACATAATAAAAATTAACACTTAATTTATTTCTGTTTCAGGTATTTACCATCAAAAGTTCTAACTTCACTTATAAGTAAGTAGGAAGAAATTAATGGTCACTTGGAAATTGCATTTTAACGGAGTCCAGGTAACTTTTTCAAAGATAAATTCAATTAAATATGTATATTAAAAATCTGAAATATCATCCAAAAGGAGTTCAGGAAAACAAAAATTATCAGATATATTGGTTACATTCTTCAATGATTTAAATAATAGGTTTTTGAATCTTCTGTAATTAAACAACTTCGATAACTACATACTATTTATTCCTGTAATTAAAAGCAACTCGACCATTTCAGTTTTACGTTGCTAATTGCTTTGCTTCATATAAATCAACTCTAATCTGCATTCAAATCTGAAGAACTGTAGGTCTATAAGTCTATAACTTCTGTTTTTAATGTGTTTTTCGCATTATTTTGTTGTTGAATTGAACGCATCATTTGTCTTAATCCATTGCTTAGTTAACAATCATTAAACAAATACTATCCTGAAAACACGAGTGAACTACTATCTATAGGTATGTTCAAAACTGCCAAAAATCAGCCAGATGAAATGTTGGGTATGTGCGCGCACGTATTTTGTCATGATTTAATTGACGGGATGCTTCTGACTGTTCGCTAACGATCCGAGAGTCTTATTGTTGAAAGAGACCTCATCAATTAGGTATTATATTATTTTGACCAAAAGCTCGAAGCTGGATTAATTTATTTAATTTTGTTGCAATTTGCATCATTGTTTATATCGATCTACTTTCATTGAATTCAATTTAGATCCTTAAGTAAATACAAATTCGTACACAGTTCAAGATTGAAAGAAAATCGAATTAGGTTGATCGGATCAGATCGAGTATCACATTGCACTAACTAAACTCTACCGTGCTCATTTTCGTTGAAATTTTGTTGGTCGCAAACTTTAGACAATATTTCTGCACATATTTCTAGTCATACATGTTTCCTCACATAAAGGCTTTCAGCTCAACGTTGATGATAATCAACATTCGCGTACGCTTACGCGAAACTGTCTAATCGTAGCAGTTATAGCAGTGACGAGCAAACGTGCGTTCACTCATCAAAGAAAACACCTTTATACTCGTGCATACATCCACGGTTGTGCTTATGCGGTTTGCTGTGAACGTGTTCATGCTCCCTGTCCTTTAGATGTTCTGTTCATTTTGAGATTTCATAATGCATATACGTCTAACAAATTGGTTTCATGATTTATGTTTCAAGTTGCATTTTTATATAATTTAAGGGAAAGAATTAAAAGTTTGTTAATTAAACTTGGGTAGCTGTTGAGGAGTAATTAATTCTGTGTCAGCAAAAATTTTGTTCATTTTTTATTATGTAATACAAAATTTATATACAGTGCGATTTGTTTCAGTTGGTTTTACCAATGTTTTTCTTAGGTAAATTTGATTCGTATTTTCACATAGAAACCGCACCTTCATTCATATTTTATTAACATTAACTTTACAACAGCAACCGATAATTAGATAAATTAAAGGCGAAATGAACAATAATGAAAGAAAAACAAACTTTTTGTGTTGTTGTCTTTAAATCAAAATTGAAATTATTTTTATTCATATCCGGGCGTAGCACAGCAAAAAAGAGATATTGACACTTTTCTCTGTTGTTTGTGGGATGATCTATTTCAGATTATGCTTGGTTTAACTTGTCGACATTTTAGTTGCTTTAAAGTTTGCCCCCGAGGCTTTGCCACCACACTACATGATTCGAATATGTTACAAATGCCAACCTGTGTACAATATTAATATCAAAAAACTATACGTCGTGTGAGTACAGCACTTTTGAGTTAACGTAATTTTTAGTGGCAGAAGTCTTGCATTAGAATATCGAATAAAGCCTTTTCCTTTCCCCGTAGGCTCCAAATTGAACACAACCGAAAACATAAAATGATGATTATATCTCAAACGTGATAGTATTATAAATGTAACAAATTTTGACGTTTGATTTACTACAGAATAGAATTCGTGTCGAGATAACAACATTCGCAAAATAGTAAATCGATAAACACGATTTTTATTTTCTTAATAGAATCATACTTTCATTGTGCTTAGAAATCCAAATTTGAAAGTGAAGATATGTATGAAGAAACATAGACATAGTAATTTTGATGATTGAGATAAAAAACCGCATTTTTACAATGTGAGTTTAAGCACAGTTCGTAAAAGGAAAATAATAATCCACTAGGCACATATTATCACCAATGACTTTTGCTTTCCGTTTGCTCTATTTCGCTCCTCCAAGTCTCTGAACATAAATAGATATACTGGCTGTTGACTTCTTCTCTTTTTTTTTGTCCACCTTAGTTGAAAAATATGTTATTAGCCTGTGGCCAGGATATCCGAATATAGTAAAATAAAAACGTACGAGCCAAATTTGCTGACATCTTCTTTCTCCCAATAAAATATTTATCGTAAAGTCGGATTAAAAAAAAATATGTATATTGTCTTTGGGATTGGTTTTTGTTTGGTGTTGGTGGTGGCGGTTGTATTTTGCGTTGAGTAAAGTTCAAGCAAAGCTCAATGTTGACCCAGTGGCACAGTGAAGCGTATAAGGTCTACTCTCTACAGAAACATAGAAGCGATATGCTGAGAGAGGCGTGGATCATGGAAGTCTGCCGAGCTGTAATATTGGCCCCGGGAGAGAGCTGTGCTACCGGGATTGCCAACTTCCACTGCCTCGCCCTAAGTCTCACTCATTTGTGTTGTGCCTATCGCTGCTAGCTGCTACTGCAATGCAATTCGTTTACCACACCACACTACTACATACTTTTGCACTATATTTACGACAGCCCTAACTAAATAATTTTAATTCAAGGCGTTACTTAATTATTCTTTATTTTTCTACCTACGCACACATTCTCCTTGCTGCCAATCAGCGACTCATTTATCTTGTTTTTATCGCTAGTAGATTGCCAAACAGTGGCCTTGGCGAAACAGGGTTGTGAATGAATAACGGATTATATATCCTTCCTATCTAAGCCTAGTCGAAACAATGCCATTAATAAAGACTTACCACCAATATTCTTGCCGTTACTTTTGAAAATTTAATTAATTACATTTTCTTTTGGAAAATTATATAATAGAAAAATTAATTTACCTTTAAAATATTTTTAATATGCTAGCTTCGGTCGCTGTAGCGCCAAACGAATGCTCACAATCGGAGTGTACAATTGACGCGACGCTCTAGTGAGAATCAGCCTTAACGGTAAAAAGAGCAACATTTATAAATACTAATATAAATTGTTAAACTTAATTGCATTAATTATAATAAATATTGGTCAAAGCATTCATTATTTAGAAAACTCAATTAAACAACATGAAAACTTATTAAACAACATAAAAGCTCAAAACGTTTTGCTTTAATAGAAAGCACATTTATTTGAACATTTTCATAATTTTATTTTAATATTAATAAAATAAAAATAATTTGCTACAAAAATTATTTAAAAACAATAATACCTCTAATAAATTATAAATTGAAAAATAAAAATCCATCGAATGACAACACAGATTTTCAAGCCAATTGATTGCCAATTAACTCACCAATTAAGGAAGATATCAAATAATTTAATTGGAATGCAATAATAAATATTAAATGGTAAACAGTATAAAACAAAAATTATTACAAATTCAAAAATATAGAATAGTAATACAAAAGCCAAAAACGTAAAGAACTTTGTTTTGTTAAATAAACAATTTTCTTAAAAACAATTTGTCTACATAATTGTTACCTACAACTAATTTCTGGGATTGAAGCAGAACAAATAGTGAGTCGTCAAACCAATTAGAAAACAAGTTATTCTAAACAAAAAGTTTCAAAATTGTTGGAAAAGTTGGGAAACTGCTTTTGGTCTGATGTTGAAGAATTTTAATATTTACCAAAGACAAAGTTTAAAGAATTATTAACCCCAATTATTAAGTTATCTTTTCGGTTACCATTCACTGCAAAGCTTAATTACTTTGATAAAACTTCAAGAATAATGATATATTCATATACATATTATATTTTATATATATTAAAACTAGAAGCTGGAGTTAACCAATTGTTCCTTATTTTCTTATGCGTCTTTGAAAGCATTTATTGTTTGGATAACCTATGAAACTTTATTACAGAACTGTTAATGTTGTTTTTTTTTAAGTTAATATTGAAAAGTTCAGAGCAATCTCTTGCTTTGTTTGCTGTATTTATTGCATAAGTTGATGTCGGTTTTAAGGAAAAGTTACTTTTAGAAGATTGTCGAGAAACTTTTCCTTATATAATACAAATGCAAGAGAAGCGTTAAATAATTTGAAGTAAAATCAATACATAATTAATTCATTTCGTTTCAAGTGAGTGAAAAATGTGTTGAAACAAGAGATAGAGAGGATTTTGAATAAGACAAAGTTTATCGATGAAAAATAAATCACCAGCGATAGCTCGGAAAGAAAATTGCTTTGAGCTGTTGTCCAAACTCAAAATCTTTGTAGAAAAAATCTGTATCGTGGATCAAAGTTTAACTTTATTTGCTGCGAGGTAATTAATATTGACAAGTTTCGTTTGATGTTGATTTTAAACTGCCATGAACGTGTCGGGTAAAGAAATGTTTTCATTAGCGGACAACCCGATGCTTACAAGAACCAAGAAGTTACTACTAGAACTAGTACTTTAATAGAATACCTAATGCCACAGTAGCGTCCAGGTCGTTTGCGTGGATGTCCGCAATAGTAAATATTTACCACAAGCACATAACTGGATATCCTTCCTCTTATGAACAATAAATTTGACTACACCCAAAAGGGAAAATTTAAATTTAAATTAAATAATTGCTCGTGTTAAATGAGTTGCATAACAATTAAAGACAGACTAACACAATTATTTTCCTGTAAACTATACAACTATAATATATTTTAACTAATTCAGCTATAGTTGTACTAATTAGTGAAACATTTTCAACCTCTACAAACATTCGGTTGAGCAATTTATAAAACCCAAATTTCTATTGTGTCTGAACTGTGTAACAATACCATTATTTTGGTGGTTTTTAAACTTTACTTTTAATTAAAAACAAACAATTCTGTGTCAATTTTTTGATTTCTAAACAAATATGCTTCATTTTTCACAGAGCTTATTTATTAAAAGTTTGATGTTTACTGAAAATTACAACCTTGTTTGTAAAATAAACGAACAGGTAAATATGATTTCCATAGCAATACTATGTGGTTAACACTATTAATAATAAATGTTACAACAATGAAGGTAAATATAAAATGTAAAACAAATTGGAAAATAATGATCCTATTTTTGAAACGCTATCTGACATAGCGTTTCTTCTCAGTACAACTACTCGCCAAAACTGGTTTGAGAAAGCCACCATCTTTAAGATCTCCAGATCATTGGCGCACACGACGACCCAATGAGATTAAAAATAGCTTAGCCGATGAACCAATAGTTTGAACAGTAATGGGTGTGAAAATGGATACCAGTATATTCAAAAATTGTTTCTGTTTATTTGTTCTATTATTCACGCTCTGAAACGTCTATGATCCTGAAAATTGGACGAGAAAAGTATTAGCACCAGACTCGTAAGTCTGTCATTACCCACTTTGTAATTGTGCGTGGTTAAGTGAATTTCAGAGTTGTACTACTAAATTCTAAATAGAAATATAGAAAAACAGGAAAAAGCTTTTTGGATAACTTTTCACATAATAAGTTTGTCATTTATTTATGTTCGATGAGAATAATATAAAACATAATGGATTGTCGACCCATTCGTCCGGAAAGTAGCGACTTATAGAAAGCTATACTAAACAGAACTTTTGATGGTGAATTTAGCTTGATATTATTGGATGGTTGTATAGTATACTTGTAGTATTACATTGATTGTATAAAATTACACGGGTCACAAAACTACTGGCAACATCGATAAAAGAAATTTACCTATACTCTCTGTACAGCGCAAAAATTTATGCTCGGTTGCTAAACTTTTTTGAACCGATGCTATTAATTTTACAATTTTCTATACCATATTTATACTCAATAACAAGTTTGGTTTTGGCACATCAAAAACAACATAAATAGTCAAGATAGCACCTCGGATAACACCCAAACAACAACAACTTTCAATAAATTAGATCCATTTAAATGTTACTAGAGTCGATAGCTATTTGTTGTGTATAGGTATGGGAATAAAGATTTATAATGTTTTATGGAAGATGTTTTGTATCAAGAGACTTCAAAAAATGTGACACTATTGAAGCGATTGGTCTCATGGTTGGAGTTGGAGACTCCAACCATTGGAGCACTAAATTATTACAAATTATTTTCCCATTAAAACGCAATTATGTATTATGGATCCGTAGTATTTTTTTTTATGTTTGTGCACTTTATAAGTTATTGGTTGCCATCATTAACATGATATTACAAGTACCTACGAAATTAAATTTTGATATTTAAAACGCATGTCAAATAAAGGAATAATAAATGTCAAGGAGCTTATAATTTTTTTCGAAGCCAGCCAATGCTGAAACTTTTGACGCAATATATTGAAAAATGATAAGAATCAGTGATGTGAGATATTAAACTTAGAGGAAGTCGAAGCCAATATCATGCACTAAAGCCACTATAAATATTTTCTCAGTTTAATATTTAAAATAGGTACCAAAATTCTAAAATATAAAAAGTATGCTAAGCCTTACGAGTCATAATCAATACTTTTTTTTGCAATTTATTGGTGTATCATAAAGTGACTATCATAATATACAGCAAGTGATCTTTTAAATACAGCTACAAACCAAAAATGACTGAACACATGTAGCAGAACAAAAGGAGCAATTTATATTAATAATGCTGACACAACGAATATTATGGTTAATACCTCCATTATTATTATAGCATTGTATCTAGAATATCGTATTAAGTAGAGAAATAGAAAATATGAAGTAATAATTAACTGGATGTTAAATAATTCCAAGCGAAGTGTGACATGTATAATTCTTAAAATTCCGGCACGTTTCGAAATTCTCTGAAATCCTGACCGATTTGTAAAGATGCAGTTCTGATGGAATATTGCTCACAGCTGATTCAATAGTGGGCTTTTGACACGGCATTGTGTTTACTAAATGTGTGTAGAATGGCGCTTGGAGCTCGACCGTGTTTCGATCACGATTCCACCATTTGCATGCAAATTATATTTTGATGCTGGTTTATACTTTTTCACAGCTCGTAAAGCTTTAGTTACATTTCAATCCATCAAATCCTATCTATTCACCCTTTTTTCGACTAAAACACACAATCTATTTTTAATCAAACACACTTTATTGAAATCATGGATCTTCTACGATATTGTTTCTATTTGATCGAACATTAACATTTCATATGGAAGTGCGGTTGGAATGAAGAAGAACGCCGGTCATAGTATTTGCACTCCTATCGGCATTAGAAAAATGGAAGAGTGGAAGCGACTTCCATTCCACTCTTCTTCAATTCGTCTAATCCCTTAATACACAAACCATTTTCCATCCAATCGCACTGTATATTCGAGATAGTTTTTGCAAAAGAGTATGATGAGTAAAGCAAACATTCTTGGATCGTTGAACTTGTGGTTCAATTCCTAGCCTCTTTAAATCCCTCTGATAATCGAGCTTTCTTGAAAAGACTTCAAGAAAAACCTCAATAAGTTTTTCTTTGAAAATATTACTTTTGGTTAAGGTTGTTATTTATCTACTCACAACCATTGCATGAAAAAAGCATGACCCTTAATAATGCTGCGTGTACAAGTGGACAGTTAGAATGAGTGCGCAGCATGGGGGGGAGAAACTGAAGCAGCTGCAACTGCTACTTCAGTTTCTGTTTTTTGATAAGTTGTACGAACTCTAGATAATGCTTGTATTGGTTTACATTAATCCCATTTTCGTATATTTTTCATATTCATCTGCATTTTCCTTATAGTATAGTAAGATTTTAAATAATATAACGTTTCTTTTACTTTTTTCTGAATATTTAATTTACTGTTTAGTAAAATATTAATCTTGAGATCAAAAACAGCATCAAAGAAAATTTATTAAGCAGGAAATGCTGCACAAAAGCGAATTAGCCATTTAAAATATAGTATTTAATTATAAATATATTAAGGCTCTTTAAATTTGACAAGAAGTAAATTTTAAATTATTTATTTTTCTGTTTAAAAGCTGTGTTTCAAATATGTCCATTAATTTATTTCATTCTTGGACATTACTAATTAGAAAATTTAATGCACTTAAAGAGAGCTGGAGCATTAAAATTAGTGCAATTTATGATAAACATGATAAAATATTAAAGTTGACATCTCTTTGATACAAAAATAATTAATCTTTACAAAAAAAATTAAAACTTTCTGTTTTCCAAAACATGTTAATTTACATTTCACGTAAACAATTCTTAGTTAAATTTTATTTTTAGAAATATTAGTTGATTCTAAAAAGAATGATAAATCATGAAGTAACTAGTAAATATTAATGTAATTATGTATTTGAGTAAATAGAATAATAATAGTAGAGTTCACAAATTGCTTTTTCCATATTTATAAATTTGTCCTATGATATCCTCGGATAATCGGACAGCAATCAATTTGTTAAGTTGTTAAAGCTTAGTTTTAATAGCATACCTAAAATAATTATAAGTGCTATTTTTATTTGACGTGAAATTTATTACAAATCCCATCTGAAGTGGAGCTCTCTGTTAATAAACACTTAAAAAGTTATCGTTTGTAACAGCAAACAGTGAGTGTATCAAATGAAAAAGTGCCGCTAAATTTATACATACATACAACACTTATGTGTGGAAATTGCCTTTGTAGTTGAGGTTCAAGGGTTTAATTTATAGGTCTTTCAGATTTGGATATATGTGAATGGCGTCCGTTAATCAGGCAAAACCAAGAATATCCAAATTTATCTGAAAATTAGAAACGGAATCTCAAATTGTCATTTTACATCATCATATCAAATTAGACTAGCTTCAATGAGCGATTTTGTATCATTCACAGATCAACATATCGCCAACATGTCACTTTTCTCTTTACATATGCCTACAACTCACAAATGACCAACGGAATTGTCAAACTCATATAACATTCACCATAAATGAATTATTGATTTTCTCAAATTACTAATAGCCTGTCAGTGACAACATAACAGATATGGATGTAGAAAATTATTTCATTCAATTTAAATAACTATACCCTAATTTACAACACACACAATACAAAAATATCATCAGACTTGATACAAGATGCGTCCCATGTGACCAAGGAATCAAAGTTATCTCTTTTTCCTATATTGTCCAAATAAGTATACTGGGTCTAAAGTTGAGGGTATATCAGCCAAAGCCAGAGCTTTATGAATTAAATTATGCATTTCCCTGTGACAAAATTGATGACCTGCACTCTCAGGACAATAGAGTCCTTTTTTATCAACCATTTCATCACAGATGCAACGATGAGATGAGGTTCACATAAGTTGCATCCTAAGCACAAGTCAATAGATACGCGAAAAACATTGTCCCTCATCCACGTTCCTAAATTTCACCAATGCACTCAACCACATACCAGATAAATGAGATTAGATGCAAGGAAATTTTATAGTAAACTTATATCGGAATGGTAAATAGGTGAATTTACTTGGATGGCACCTGCAGGACTCCGATTCATCATTAATCCATAGCAGGAAATCGATAGGACTAAAACAGCAAGTTTTACATAATGAACTTGATGCATATAAGCCCGTATTTGACTGTAACAATTAAATTAATTAACAATGACGTTGATATTTACATTAACGTTTGAGTAGTAATTACAGTTAGTTAGCAATAATAATGCAGCGTTGAAAAAAGGTATTTATATTTAATAAATATTTTGCCTCCAAAAAAATGTTCAAAGATGTTCGGATGCGTTTAAAGAGCGCCCTAAAAGTATTAAATAATCTCAAAAAACATAATATTATCGGAAAAATAGAATAGATCTAAGATGTCAACACAACGAAAACAAAATATATTGTTGGATCGCGTTTGAAAAAAACGTTTGAAACCAATTAATTTTATGTAGTTCACTTACAAATTTTCAGCTTTTAATAATCGATAAAGTGGGATAGAAAAGCTTATATAAGTAGAAAGGTAAGATTAAATTAATCCTTATAAATTACGTTTATGTTTGCATAATGAAATTTTTAATTAATTAGATCGATGAAAAATTTTAATTCAAAATTTTAAGATAGCATTAATGTTTGTAATATAAATTTCTTCTAATAGTAATATATATAAAGTCTGGCCAAAAATTATAGTCCTTAGTCCATAGTTTATAACTTGTCACCCACGTGGGTGACAAGTTATGGACAAGTATTGTTGTAATATACTAATAAGCCTCTCTTATGCATTTTTAATTCTATTTGACTTAGTTAAAAATGTAAAAAATCATTTAAACGAAGTAAACTTTAATTAAACTAAAATTAATTAAAGTATAGCCTCGGGATGATTTTTCTTCGTAAGTTTAGAATATACGTACCTATATATTTCCTCATATATATTTTCTATAGATGTGTTGTGTGTGTAATCTTGCCTGGTGAATGTGAAACACCGAGTCATTATTTTTGTCTACCCCTTCCTATCTTTGAATAGATAAGGGCAAATGTTGTAATTAATAGTAACTGTATTAATGCCCGTACATTTTATATGATCCTAGTAAGCCTAAAGGGTTGCTATTAATTTATATTAATAAATGGGAATATACGAACTCTGATACGTAAAATAAAGGAAAAGAATGCGTGGGGTGGGTGGCAATTGAGAAAGTTTTATAGTGTAAAACTGAAGATAATTTGTTTTATGGATAGATCTGCTGTAGCTTGTAGATGCCATAAATAACTTTGAACAAACAGTTGAATGTATATAAAGGCGTGTCTCAGACTCGATAAGTTTGTGAAATTATTATTACCGCTAGGCACTAGGTAAAGTTAAAGTTAAACCTATCCGTACCCACCCCGTATACCATATGCCTCTTAAATTATCAATTTCTTTATTCCTTTTTATATTGGGTAGTAAATCATAGAAAACAAGAACAGATATTGCTTTTTTTCCGGTTAAGTGCAAACCATCTTTCCGCTCATATAAACCGACTTAAATTTTACTTTATTCTATATTGTTTTTATATTAAACAAACAAATTTATAAATAATGAAATTTATGGCTAACGTACCCAAATAAATAACTCTTTAATAATAATTTCTCATAAATAAGCACGAATATCAAAGATTAAGTTCGTTGCTCGAGAGACGAGGACACAATGCGCTATAGTTTGTTGCCTGGATCTTGAACGCTACGCCACAACGTCAATTTTCGTTTGTTTTATATTTTTAAGCCTTTATTTAATTAATTTAACAATCCTAATATTTATTAATTAATCCAATATTAATTTGTTAGTACTGTTATGATGATTCAAAAATATATACTGAAAGTCTCGCTGAAAAATATTTGTAAATTGTTTTAAAAAGGTCATTTTAACACTCCCGTTAATGACTATGCATATTTTGAAGCAAATTGCATTTGTTTGTTAATTGATCTGTGTATGATAATGGAACAAAAAGTATCGATAGACATTTGACCATTATCATTATAATAAAAATAGGGCTTTTTGAAAAGCTCTATAAATTGTTTTAGAATTGCATGCAGAACTATGAGATTATGTTTTTACTTCTCTCGTAGAGGAAGTATTGTATTCATGAAAAAAAAAATTTCTCCAAATTTCACTTTTTTCTACATTATAGAATGCGTAGATTACGAAAATCATATTCACTAATTTCCGTCTGTCGGTCTGTCGGTCTGTCGGTCGGTCTGTGCAATTCTTTAAAACACTATATTTCGGAATCTACCGACCCGATTAAAGCAAAATTTGCGTCCTTTTTTTCTACCTGCCCATAGATGATATCGAAGAAAAAAAGTTTATAAAATTCTCAAAGACCTGCGCGTTATAGGCCAAAAACATGCTAAAAATGGCAAAATCGGTAGATCCACTTAATCTTCTAAAGTTGCTAACCGATTTTAACCAAATATTGAACATATGTTTCGTGTATACCCCAAGTGGTGAATGCTCTCAAAAAATCTGGAATTTATTATAGGGTTGAATTTTTATTAAGGGTTGAAGGGTCAAAAAGTTGTAAAAATGAATAAGTTGTAACGTGAATATCTGCCAGGAGGAATATTTGATTTGGACCAAATTTGGTATACATATTAGGGATACATTGAAAAAAATGCTGGTAAAAGTTTCATCCCCTAAAAATAAGCCCCTACGACCCATTTGCCATTTAAGTTAATTGTTCAAAAATTGCCGGTGTTGTGATTCTTATATGGCAGCATTACCCACACTTTTCCATCAGTTATTTTAGTAATATTTACATAAAGAGTGAGTAAAAATAATTTTAGACCCTTACCACACACCCCCACCCCTCCAATATAGAGTTTAAGTCATATGGTTCGGATTTTCTTCATATTCGATTTCTACTATACATTTTAAACATATTTACGAATAATATAATTTAAAATAGTATACGACCCTTATTTTGCAATTTCAACCCTTAACATACCATGTACAGTCAAATTGCTCGGATTTCTTTCAAATTTGGATCCTAGTAGTAATTTAACTTACTTAACTTATCATTATTTAGTTAATTAAATTAAAATTAGGGTAGGACCTATATATTACAATTCTAACCCCTAATGCACCCCTTACAGTTGGATTAGTCAGATTTCTTTTAAATTTGTTTTCTAATAATAAATTGAAATATAATTTAAACTAGTTTAATCAAAAATGTCCTAGAATCCTCAATTCATGTTTTTAACCCTTAACACACCCCTTACACTGATAGTGCTAAGATTTACTTCAAACATTGATTTATATTGGTAATTTTAAATCTAGCTTCAAATAGTTTCATTAAATTAAAGTACCTACAACAAATTTTTCACTTTTTAATCTTTTCATACACACGTTTCAACTTTATCGCTTAAATTGGTTTAAAATTTTGTTCCTAGTTAAAATTTAAAAAGCATTTTTAAATACCCGATATTTTTTTTCAGTAAAAGATGCCTCAAAATTCTAAAAATTTGAATAACAAATTTTAATATAGCAACGAGAGAAGTACTGTGGAATCTCATTTCCAGCGAATTTTATTATTGCTGCTGTAAAAATTATCATTCAAGAGATCTAAGATATTAAAAAAGAAATCTTAAATAGAAATGAATATTTTTATTTACATTTTGATTGATAGGGTCAATTTCTAAATGCTTCATGCAAAATAATTTAGTTGCTAACTTCACGTCGGTACATTTTATTAATTCATCCGTTTTGCAGTGATTTTTTGTTGCAGGAAAACCTGAGCGTGTGGCTTTAATTAATAATCTTAGTTAGAATATGATAATTTTTGGCACACTTCTTCATTATGGAACAAGTAATTAACTAAGTCCTATTGAAAATTAATTTAGGTTTTACCAGTGTTGTGCGCTGAGAAGTGGTTTTCTTCTCTTCTGAAAGTTTAGTCAAAGTGTAATTAAAATCCCTTATCTGGCCAAAAAACAAAAAATCAGCCAAGTTATGCGTGATCTTTAAGCTTCCGTTAAATACGAAACTAAGAAAATTTCCCATGAGTGACATTATCAAACTTTCACCCATACTAGTTAGAAGCTGTCACAATATAATTACAAGATAATTTATAGTATAAACAGAAGCATAACTCAATTATTTCTCCATATAATCTATGCAATTATATACTAAAAGGGTTGAAAGACATTACTCCCTCAAAGCCATAACGCCCTTTAAATTTGACTTGCTTGCAACTATGTGTCTTGCAAAAACATATTTATAATGAATTCAGCCGATCTATATTCTTAATAATTGCGAAATTGTTGTCATGTTTTCGGAGGGGTGTTGTCACCCTGCAACACCTGCAGAAAGTTTATGTTCTTTTATATAAACTCCATAAGACGAAAAGTATATGAGTTAAATATACCGTAAAATTGAATATCATTGTGACACCATACTTCTTCCGTGTTTGGAACTGAAAAACTCGACAACTGGAAGTCCGTATATCTTTAAGTTTGTAGAGATTTTCACTACACTAAGAGTTAGTAATTTATTGTTAGGCAAAATACAACTTCAGTTAGTAACATCATATCTTTTTTTTTTTTTTCCTTCGTTTCAATGCTCAGGATTTTATTTACAACGACGACGACGATATTATAATATGCCAGTACTAAACCACATCGTATAAAAATAACTTTTACCTATGCAAATTCCTATCGATTCAATTTAAGTTCATACTACCATAAAGCGAATAAAAATAAAACTAGCTCAAATGAGAGAGGACAAATCAATAATGTATTTTCGAAATTGTTATTTACTTTAGTGCACATTATATTTACGGATACTCTACTACTCCGGAATATTATACATTTTAATATAATATCATTTCCATCGATTGAGCTTATGTATGTAGAAGCTTTGATGTGAATATCGTTCGAAAGCTTTGCACGACATACAAACAAAGACCTCCTTGTCTCTAGTTGCTCAATTTTGATAAAAAAAAACTAAAATCACATTCTTTTCAAATTGCTCGAAAAACAAGACTGTCTCACTGTGTAATTAGAACGCGAACCCCTTCTTTGTCATTAGCATTTTATTTTATCAAAGCAGATCTTCCATAAGGCTATTAATTGGCAAATAAAATATTGTAGCATGCTGAATTGATTTTATGAAATTTTCTTATTGAATATATGAATTACTTTTACGACTATATATGAAATAGAATATTCACAAATTGCATTCTATCCAGCTGCCTTTAATAATAAGAAGCGAATGTATGTGAAAATGATATTTATCACTAGCAATAAAAGGGGTTATTTAAATGTCTACGATCCTCTTTCAAAGTTCAACTTAATAGATACATAATGATTGTTCAAAATTGACCAACTAAATAGAACCAAAATTGCTTCAACTACGCTCAGGTTTTTTTATTAGGTGTCCTAGCGCTAGTCCTGAAAGCAATACGGCCGGACGGACGGACAGTCATCTAACTACGGACGGACGGACGGTCATCATTTATTATAGACATAAAAGAACGCACATTATTCCAAATAACAAAACCAACTCCCAAGCGATTTTGTTTTGTTTTGAAACTAGAGACAATAGGAGAAAAAAATAAGAGAAAATAGACTTATTCGGTGCAGATACTATTATTTTCAACCAAATCGCTATTGTTATGGTCTGCATGAATGATAAACTTTTTATATTGAGAGCTTTTAAAATCGAAAAGTTAATTAGGAGCCTTCATGAACAGTAACACACTGTATGTGTAGGAGTCGAAAAGCTTGTACAAATTGATTCACAATTTACCGAAATGAAATGGTTGATAGACATGGCAGGACTGGCGGACAGACGGAAATGACTATGATTTTCGATTACTCGTGTTAAAAAAATAACGAATGCGTCCAAACCTGAATTGGTTCTGTGATTTTTACGCGTAAGTGACAAATTTTGCACCGTCGTCTCTTCTGTTTTGAATTTATTGTTGTGCATGTGTTCATCATATATGTATATTGTCTGGATGAAGTACGAGTAGTATAAACAAGATTTACTGTCGGCATAAACTTAGGAAATAAGATTACAATTGCGAAAATTCATGGAAAATCACGAGAGAAAAAAAATAACCATTCCAGTTCTAATAACACTTAAGCAAACGACGCATGTATAATCGTAAAATAAAACAATATATAGCAGATTAGTTCAGCATTTCTCAGCAGCGCAACGGAGCAAAGCCATGTAGCATTTTTCTAGGATTATGTATATATGGTTTAACACTACATTTAGTAACCGCAAGAAACTAAACTTGCATTTGTAAAGCTGCAACTAGCAAAATACTAAAGCCAAGGTATTTACGTGTAAACAAATGTGTTTCATCTTGAACCTATTCCATCTAATAGATTATAATAATACAAGTAAGCTTAATTGCAGCACTACTTTAAATTATTATACCTTATATCTTACACACTTAATTTAAGCTAATTGCGCACATATAATTTAATAGGATTGTACCAAATATAAATCCAGATATTTGTACTCGAATGAGCAATAAAATATTTTCGATATATCTATTCAACTAAT
The DNA here is from genome assembly GCA_963556235.1 of Cryptophagus acutangulus. Lineage (NCBI taxonomy): Eukaryota > Metazoa > Arthropoda > Insecta > Coleoptera > Cryptophagidae > Cryptophagus > Cryptophagus acutangulus. The sequence continues at coordinate 505,740 of OY744558.1, read as the reverse complement.
TCGAAAGTGTTACTTTGTCTGTGATAATAATAGCTAGTTGTATCTGAAAAAAGTATTTTGCCGCGCGCGCATGGAGCAGCCAAGCATGCGCAGCAAGGACTCTTTCTGCTCGATGTGAACACATATTATTTTTTCTACAAAGTTACAAACAAAAAGCTTCAAAACAGGATAGGATCTGTATTGTGAGGCATTTTATAATTGAAACTTCTGTTTTCTCGTTAGAGCGCAGATTTGAACCGCAGCAAGTTTTGCAAAGTATTTTTAAATATTATTTCGAAGGATGGCTTTAGCGATAATTTATTATAAAAAAGTTGTTTGTATTTATTCTGCTTTGCGAAAAAGAAATGTAGTAAAGAAACTTTTTATGTGTCTAATTTAGCTGATGTTGTTTTGAAAGTAAAATATTGCAAGCGATCATGTATTTCTAATTTAAATGTTACTATTATTAGATTGTAAAATTATAAATAAACTAAATTGTATGTGCACGCAATATTTAAATATATAAACACCTACTATTAAAACCGTAATTTACAATATACAGGTTACATTATATTGCATTTCCATATAAATAAGCTATTTAAAAAGTCTGCCATTACCATTTTAAAAATGTTGTATATTTATTTCACGTATTTATATTATTTATAAACGTAGCATTTTATAAAATAAAAATACTACTGATAGAACAGCAAACATATCAAGAAAAATGTCACATACATGATCCGTAGGTACAATAAAATCAGTTAAATATAACATTTTAATTTTGAATTTGTTGACTTTTCTTATACGGTGTGAATGGAATTTCGGTTGAAAATTTCATTAGCAATTTAATCGAATTTTAAATATTTAGAACTGAGATCTCGATGGAAGTGCCATTGCTGGTCTCAGGGGTATCCAACTTGTGGCCGCAGCCGGCAGTCGGTTTAAGTTAGCCACGATTACAACGCTTCGTGTAAATGGTATTTATCCCATGCATATAGCGCCATAATATACAAAACACACTAATTTTATATTCTTTTACTGCTGCGATCATAAAGTTAACGACATAAATCAATAGTTTTTTGCCATGTAAACTATAACTTTATGTCCTGCTAATCCCAATATTCATTTCAATACTGAACTAGGATGCTGGATCCTAATTTGATTATTCGGTTTAAAGGCTTTATTCAATTGTATACATCCATACAGTGTGATTCTCTAATGACCGGCAAATATGTATTTGTAGAATGATATCTCCACCAAACAATAAGAAAATCTATACTGATCGAATCAGGATTCCATAGATACTAACGGTCAGCAAGTTATACAGGTTGTTTCTCAAAGATCGGAACGGTAGGTTTTTTGCAAATAGTAATAGTGGGAGAAGCTCAATCTAATGGCGGGTCACTATACCTAAGAGTCGAATCGCTTAACTGCTACCGAGATGAAAATATTGGAAACATAAAATGAGGAAAAAGGCAATTTTAACGAAAGCTTAATGCTGAAATTGAAAATGTGTACAAATTACAAACTCATAGGAACTCGCAGTTTCCTATTTGTTTAGAATGACCGGATACGCGCTTGACATGACTGGACATGCCTCAACAGAATCTGAACAATAGGCTTCTATGAGGACATTGATATTGTCTGTGATATTGAACCAAGGAGAATCAAAAGGAATTTATTAATTATTATTTAATTTTAGTGTTATTTTCCTTTGGTCCGAAGTTAAAACAGAATTGATTACATATTTTAGAAATACATCAAAGCTTTAATTAAGTTAACTCTGCACGAGATGACATTTTCTAATATTTATTTTTAGAATTCACTCATCAATTTACGAATGCATTTCTAGAAGATTTAACCGAACTAAAAATGTAATTTTACGCATCAAATATATAATAATAACTATGCGCCTTCGTACATAATAATGTATGCCTTTACATATAATAATGTTCGATAGTATGTTCGAAGATTCGAGTTCCTAGTATTGACACACTTTAGTTTGTGTAATATTCATTTATAAATACGCGTAGTATTCAAATTTCCGGAAAATCCAACCACATGCCAAAAGTGTTTTTCAATTTTTGCCAATATAATATTCTCACCAAAAAAAGTAGTGCATTTCCTGCTACTTTTAGTTTTCAATTAATCGCAGTTTTCGAGTTTTGATTTCAAATGTTTGATAATAAACCTTTTATGAAAATGAAATCAATTTATCTAGATAAATTTTAGTTTTTCTAGCTACACTCTACTCAATATGAAAAAACTGTGATTCATTTTCAGTATGAATTTAAAAAGATATCGATGTCTATAGAGCTATATAGCGTGTCAATTGGATCTTGAGCTCTACGTCACAACGGCATTGCGTCACAACTAACATTTCCCATCCAGAGTATAGTTAATTGTTATTTTTGCAGCGCTTTTTGATAATTGAATTTGGCTATATTCTCCACCACATAAATAAGAAAAACCTTTCAAATCATATCAGGGCACACAAATTTCACGTTGCTTGTGTGGGAGTAGAAAGTAAAGCGTGTGAGTCGGACATTAAGCATATACAGCTGGTCTGCAGCAATATAACCTTCATACATGAATAAGGGATGAGTTTCTGTGAGGCCTCCCCTTCTTTCACTTCGTCATAACGCGTATATGTTGCACTCCATAAATTACCACTTACTCAACTTTCACAACTCATTATTCATGTTTTTTTTTTTCGGTAGGCTCATATCAGTGGATATTTTTACCGGTAAATTAAATCGGCACCTTTACGCGTTTCTTTTAACTTTATTTTATCACTGCGCAACTAATTCCTTTTTGAGCTTTTATTTTCCTATTCGTTTCTGAATTAACATTTACCATAATCTTTCTTGGTTACTTTTATATAAAGTATTAGGCCTCGAAATTTACCTTACTCGCGTTTCTTTGCCATTCCACTAATTAGGTGCTTTTAATTAATTTTGAAAGTTTTGTTTACTTCTGTGTGTTTTTTTCAAAATTTAAACCCTTTCCGGAACATTGATCGACCGCATATTTCAGTAATGAGCTTGTAAAGCTACACTTAAAGTTAAAAGTTCGTAAATTTAAATATTAATACTGTTTGTGAACCATACTTGTCTTAATTAAGGCTTATAGGGTGAGGGTTAAATTAAGGGTTCAGGGTTAAAAAAATAAAAATCACAGGCACTAGAATAAACGTCACTTTTTTAGTGCAAGGGTTAGAGCTTAAGCTCGCATTGAAATTGTTCGATTTCCTATTTTTCTCAGGACTAGTGTTAATGAATCAGACTTCACTTTCAATGCACGAATATTTATTCGCAGAACGTTTTCAGCATTCGATTAGTTGCTTTATTGTTGTGTTGCTTATCACTACTTAAGATGTACTTGGTAAAACTCAGTGAAACACGAACTATTGCAATTTCTGTTATGAGTTATGCTTTGTAATAAAGAGTCACATTTACAGTTTGAATTTAGTATTTTCTTTTGTGTTGCTAACTAAGCTCGTACCGACACTGATTCTAAAGTTTCTGTAACAAAACAAAGGCAATACTTATGATGGCTCAACACACCCCGCATAAAATTAAATTAATTATTCGATATCAATCACATGTTTCACTGAGTAGACTAAAATATTGCCATATTGTCTATTTTGCCATAGTGTAATTTACAAATTTTCGTTCAATCCATTTACGGATTAAGTAAATTAATTTGTATATTCCCGGTTAATCGCATGGCGTTCATCATAACTAATCCAAATGAACGTAATAAAATTTGACGCCCAATCATATAATTAAATCTTAAAGCTTGCAGTTTTGTTTTCAGCCAATGTTTCATTGGAAACGTTTCAAGGAAAAGCAGTCCAGGATTTAATTATCCTTCCTTGAGAAAAGAACGCACGCTGTTTATTTTCTTTTTTCGGAAAAATAAACATAGTATTGACTATATTGCTGAACACCGAAGCACTTACCAAGAACGCAAGACTTGGTAATGAGACGTCGTTCAGTAATTTAATACCCAAATTAATATACTTATATGGCTTACTTAACTAGGACTAATACATCTCACCTATCTAACTCGATACATAATTAAAAAGCTTTTATTGCTCATATGAAGGAAGCACTCACTGAATTATATACAAATTTACCAATTCAACTTTCTACCAAAACGAAACAATGATTATTATATAAAATATAAGCTGCTTGAAATGCTTCCAACAAGAACAAAACTACCACTTGAAAATAAAAGGTGCTCTAGTGGGTATTAATATTTACAAAACTAATAGTAATAACTAAGTGCTTTATTTCGAGAAGAAAAGGAATTTAAAATTTGCCAATTTATAAATTCGACAGTAATTTTAATTATCTGTAAAGTTCTGGATTAAAGGAGGAACGGATCCTCGGAAGGATATCACGATTGTGGAGTTTACGATATTGCTGTTAGTGCGAAAAATATTGGACGTTAATTAAATATTTATCTAGACTTTTAATGTGCCTACTAATAATAATTCAATATTTGCCTTCCGTATTTCCGTTTCGCAATTATTTGGTATTGGTTGGCATGTATTTTATATTATTTGTAATTAATGCGGCGCTTAAATTGGATCGAAACTAGATACACCTAGGTGATTACAAAGAATTAAATCTGAATGAAATCTAAATGAGAATAGCATTACAAAAGACAATTAACTCTCCCAAAGCTGGATCGCAAACCACTATAGATTTTAAAAGGACCAAAATATATATATGAGACAATTAAAATTAACAATTATTTCCGAACTAATGATCACTATAAATATCTGAATTTCAGTAGCTACAAAATAAATACAAAGAAACAATGCTGGAAGGTCAAATTAAATTGGATTTAAAGAAACATTTTTATCCTTTCTTTGGTTGGGAAGTTTATCCGATTTTTACATAATTTCACCATATCCGTATCATAAGGAAATTAAATGCCAGCAGTAAACTCATTAGATAGCTTCCCCTAAACATTCATTCATTTTCATTATTTAAATGAGAATAAGAATACACATTGATTCTAATTTTGGGAAGGTTTAGCCAGTTTCCAATAACTATCGCTAAAGTGACACTGTTTCCGGGGAGCCCGGACGTGAACCAAGCCACAAGAGAAGGATACTTTCCTTGTCCATTCATATATAAGATAGGATAAAAGAAAGAGAAGTTTGGAAGGTAGCTAATTTGAAATGCGAATGGGAAATGTGGAAGGAAAGCGAGAAAATGCGAGAAAAACGAACACAACAAATTGTATTTATTATTTATTTTGTAATTGATTTGGAAATATTTTCCGCGGTACAATTTCCGTTTCTAGGATTTTAATTACAACAAAAAATAATTGAGAATAGAGAGGCTGCCGCATTTCAATTTAATAACCAAACTTGAAAATGTTTAATAAACAATACATCCATAGAAATAAAATATTTGAATAAAAAATGTTGATGAACATTATATTTATATGAATGAATGTTTTTTGAATGCACAAATAATTTATCAGTATGTATAGTATTTATTGTCATTTCATGTTATATTATGTGGTTCAATCAAGCCGAAGGGCATTCACAAAATGAGCCGTTATTTTGGGAACGCATTAATTGACCATCGGTCAATGTGGTGGCTTTTCATTTGAATTGTAAGATAATCGTAGTATTTATGTCGCAGCAATTCGTATCTACACTTATTAGAATTATTAAAACTTAATCAGCCCATTTTTTAATTAAAATTCTTCTTAAGATTAAATATACATCTTAAGGAAAATTAATTTTTCAATTTATTATTAAAACATTTTAGACAAATATTCGATCAAAATTAACGAAAAAAATATATAAGAATACTTTATTTTGAGAAGATTACTTATATATTTTTAATTGCTTTTCCCGGCAAAATTGAAAATTCTTTGATTAAGCTACCGTGCATTTTTATTAAAAAATTGATTAACTATATAAGTGATCGAAGAATTTTAAGAAAATTTAATATTAAGTATAAATAGACGCTTTTATACGTAAACGCCAGGCGCGCGAGTTTGGAGCGTACGCTCCACTTCCACACCTCTCATTCAATGTACTTGTATTTTCTTGGAGGCTTGCAAGGATCCTATAGTATCGGAGTAAAAGAAGGGGAAAAATAAGACAACCGCAGTAAAAGAAGGGGATAAATGAGAGGAGTGTTATTTCAGAATCTGATTTTGGTTCATTTTTGTTTTTAAATGTTAGATTACTGAGTAGAAGTATACAAAGTCTGTAGATAATGTAGAATCTATTTGCTATTGATTTAATTATAATCAAATTTGTATTTATTATTACACTTTGTAACAGAATCCGCTACTAATACTCATTTGTATTACTTTTTTTGTGTAAATAAATACTCGTTTCAAATTTCAAAATGTAAATTTAATTGAAACGAAATGAAAAAAATAATTCATACAGTTATAAGCTCCAACGTTGTGTACAAAAACTAATTTTATGGAATTAAATTTATAAAAATGAAACAACAACAACAACGCTAATTATGTAAAATAAAATAAGAATACGTAGAGAATAGGTACGGTTATACGATTCCTTCTCTAAGTGACCATCTTCTATATATTTGATTACACTACATTAACTAATTTACCTGATATTTCCAACCAGATGTTTTAGCTTCATTCTGCTTCTCCCTCTCATTCTTATTTAATTAACTTTAAAGTCCTGAATTTATTTAAATACCAGCAAAAATAATTTCTAATTAAACTAAATTAATTATGTTATTTTTAAAATTAGAATAAATTTCAGTCAACTTGTTTTGCCAATTAAAATTATTAGGAAATGTTACGCTATGTATGTCTGCTATAATTATCCTAAACATATTTTTGAATCAAACTAGCAGTTATATTTGTAACTAGACAGTAATAATTTTTGTCGACATCAGGTGCAGAAACTTTCCTTTCTTTTCCTTATTACAGAACCCATTATAATTTTCAATCATTCTTCTAGCGCACTTTAATTTAATTTTTTCTATTTTTTGTACTTAAAGACATTAGTTTATTTATATGGATTTAAAACAATATAAATAAGGGCTTAGACTTATTATGATTGATTGTTACAGAAGTAATAAATTATATTTTTTGTGGAGATTTATACATACTGATGTATACTTTAAATATGTAAAAGCAAAACACTCTTACTTGACAATAAACTACATATTAATCATGTTGACATTAAAAGAAAAATTGATATATTTCTCGTATATGTGAGCTTGAGCTTGAGCTACAGTAATATTATCCTTGTGCATTTACATTTCTCGATATACCAATTTCACCACTTCTCCAATAATTGGATATTTCGGATTAATTCAAGCTCTATTTTTTAAAAATTCAATTTATTTCGAAAATAAATCTCTATTAATTAATGTATGGGGAGATAAATATTTACAGGCGAATGAAACAAAACTAGAGATTGTGCCGAAATAATTAACAATATTTTGCATTTTACACACTATTAATCACAAAATAATTTACAAACATGTTGAAATATCTGACTCATTTTGCAGATATTAAGTACTATTTGATCTAATTTAATTGGACTATTATATGTTTTATACCGCGTGTGATGTAACGTTAAAGATCCATTCAGCAAACTACAGAATCGAATGCTTATTTGTCGGATGTGTTTCAAATGACGTTTGGTTTCGCCAAAACCGTTTTACTATTTATCATTTGATAAATAGTGAAGACTAATAATTAAGCATCGCACTTCATCACTAATTTAGTATTTCATCTCCTTTCACTATTCATACACGTCATATTACAATGGAACACAATTGACAAATTGGGCGGCTGTTTTGACCAAAGGGTAATTCATTTCAACAAATTTGCAAGTGGTAATTACATTTGAAAAATAGTAAAACAAAATTTACATAAAGAAAAGCACTCGGAAAAGCAATGGAATAACATATTTTAGTTCAAATAATTTTTTAGTTCGTGACGTAGCTTTCAAGATCCATCCAACAAATAAATATTTGCGCTTGCTCACGTCATTTAGAATTGAAGGGAGCGTGACTCGTACAGTATAGAAATGGTGTACTCGTAAGTAGTACTCTTAGCATTTTATTAAGTATTTCCAAGTGAAAAGTTAAGCAGGATAAAGACGGATTTGTGTGAGAATGTGTTAGAACGCAATGAATTATTAGATTTCACAGAAACTGGTGGTAAAAAAGCAACTTTGATCTGATTTCTTATGCAGTTGAAATCTGTTTGAAATAACAGAAAAAACCTGAAGAAATGTGTTAACTTTGAATTATATAAACTCATAAAAGCGGTGCTTCAGATAATTTACATAGCATTAGAATTGAAATGTTGTCATAAAGTTGTAATTTTGCGGGGCTTTCCTTTTCGATTCGATCATTTTCCATTATTTCCAGCGTGTCCTTTATTTCTTCGTTTATTTTCCCTTTTCTCATCTTTATTGACATATGGTGTAGAGTATTACCAAGGTATTGTTTGTTCGAGCATGCAAATTGAAACAATGGATAAAACACAGGGGTATTTTCGTTTGAGAAGGTATATATTCGATATCACAGCGGAGCGGACGACCAAATGCCCCAAACTCCACTCTTATCTCGTTTGAAATACCCTACGCCTTCTAACCCATGCGTCCTCCTCTATACCCCACATTTTAATAATGTGTCATGTTTTTCACGCTTTCTCATCCACACCCTTCATAATTTTCCAATTCACAAATGTATATATTTCACGAAATTTATTAGCAACATAAACAAAACTTTCGATGAGACTCGCTTCAGCAAACTGAATAATTTATTACAAAATTAACGAAACAAGGATCTAAATTGCAATTACTTGAACTAGATGGATGGATGGATGGATTCACATAGCGAAAAAAATTAATAAAATACTGACTGAATAAAATTGCGTTCTTCGAACAGGATTCAGGTCATTCGACAAAGAACAAATAACAACGTGGTTAACAAACCAACTTTGATGATATTTGAGCACTACAAAGGATTCTATTGCAAATCCAAATAATAGCTGTGGTGTTCTTTCTTTTGGCATTTTTTATTTTATTTATTTTTGGACTAATTCGAGGAAGAAGCCCTCTAACGAACGGTTACATTACTCGATTCACTATAAATTACAATAATGTTTGCTGAAATACCTAGTATTCAAATTTGGTCAAGCTGTCCTTTGATGCTGCCAACTCCCATGCATTTATCCATATCAAATTGTTAATTATTGTCTAGACTATTAAAAATAGTAATATAAATACCCAATTTGCAAATGTAATTTCATATCAACTGAAAATTATTCAATATAATTATTTTAGTTGCTTTACCAATCATGAGAATCCAATATAAAATACCCTCATGAAATAGTAATAATCTCCCTATTTCGTAATTAGCGGAGAAAATGTAATTTGAGTACTTTGAAACGTAAACATCAACATCCTATTTTTTTTTTTGAGCTTTAGTAAAAATGGAATTAAATTTAATCCTGTTTACTTTGGCAGACGCTAAATTACACTCAGTTTTCGTTATAAACTTTAGAAACATTTCATTACTCAGTTGCACAATGGGAAGATAATAAATTAGAATTTGGAGCAAGAAAATGTGGACCAAAAGTGACAGATGTCATCTGTAAATGTCACTTGTCAAATAAAAATGACAGGCGTTAACGAAAAATGTTAACATATCAACGAGAGGAAGTACCGGAAAGTCTCATTTGCAGCATATTTGCTTTTTGACGACATTTTGCATAAACTAAATATTTTTTTGAGAATTATTAATTTGTTAATCAAAAATTCTCTTGAGCAAACTTTGCCAGACAAATTGATTAATTATTTTCCTTCTGCCTTCTTCTTGATCTTCGTCACTATTACTAGTTTTTTTTTTTATTTTAATTATTTACTTTAGAGCTTTACAAAATAAAGCTTTATGTTTCATGATGAAATAAATATTTGAAAAGTCACAAAAGCAAAGCAAATGAAATGACTGCTAACACACGCATTCTATAGTCCTAATAAAAAGCTCAATTTTTAATTAATCTCTATAGAATAAAATAGCAATGTTACAATGCTGTTTTTAAATTTCTCTTAAAATGACGACAAAATTAATTATAATTTTGCTTATAAACCTGTGCTTTGACCTCGGCTTTGACTTTGAGTGCAAGGAACAGCGCCACAAGCTTAGATCCATTCATCTACTGTCTCTGTTTTACTTGCGTTGTCGGTTATCTTGTCTCCTTGTTGCCAAGTGTAACAATTTGAAAATGGACATACCGTTATACGCGTAGCGAATATGGAAATTATAATTATTTGAATCGAAATTTGAATTTCCACTCTATATAATGTATATAAACCTAGTTTATCATAAATGTCCCGGGAGGTACTAGAAAAATAATAGAGTAATAAATATGAAGTTGGAAATTTATTGAGGGCATGAGCTGAAAACAAGTGGAAAAAATGCACAATTAAAAAAAATCACACCAAGCTTTGGTGTTAAACTGATAATAATTGAGTTTGAAATTATATGGGAATTCAAGTTTGGTGCGTTGGCATTTTGGTGTGTGTATACATAGATGATGAGGTTGTGCATTCAAATTCTGCAGAGTTATGTCGTGGCGTAAACTGCGATAACTCCGAAATTATTATTGTATAATGTAATCAAGCATTCATTCACATTTTGATAACAACTGTTATATTTGGATTTTTCTACACATTGTGTGACTTTGCACGGAGTTATTAAAATTAATGGTTTCGTGTTCATTCCATTTTATTATTCAAACGCTCTTTTATATGATTTTTTTTCATAAACCACCATTACCGTAATTAAAAATTCTGACTATAGAATGATGCATAATTTTTATTAAAATAAAGCTTTGTAAATAAATGAATCGCTGTTCTTCGGATTTTTGATGATGGCAAATTTCCCACCTAAAGGCGTGGTTTCTTTTTTATTGATAATTTATTATTAAATAATGCAATTTTCCAAATTAGTTTCCAGAACAAACAGTTCGTACTAGAGCTATACCGTACAAAAAAATTTATTCCCATACAGTTTATACTGCAGTAAATCAAATAAAGAGTAGGCACTAGGATGCGCCCCATTTTAGAACTTCTCAGGATACGGAAACGAAGGTAATGAACCAGTACGTGTTACAAAATTTAACGAGATTTAAAATATACGATCCGGGCTTAGAATAAGATAAAAAATACGTTTAGGAACTATTGTTTTGACATATTTCACTTTCAGTCTCATCAAATCTAAATAATACTCGAATTGATTACTATAGTCACTCATATTATCACCAATATTATTTCACACATCAAATTTTATTTACCACCAGATTATCTACTAAGTATGTAGTAAACACTCATAAAATCCATTTATGTTCAACATTTTGTTTGACTGAAATGTAATATGTGACAGATGAACTATCAATTAGTACATTGATGTTGTTTGTCTCAGTTTACAACTTTGCATATTAATGATATGCATTACACTCTCTCTCTGTCTCTTACTTAGGAGTTAGTTTCAAAAAATAAGTTTCACCTAACTATGCTTAATTAATCTAATCCACAATACTATAATATTACAGTATCACCAAGTATTATTAATTAAGCGAGATAAGTTACGAGTACAATGCGAAGAACATGCATGTCGACCAGCGCGTCTACGGTGCTACGACAGCAGTCACGTGGGCGACAAGATATAAACTATGGACTATACTTTTTTGGTGCTGTAAAATGTATACATGTTTTTGGTATTATTTTCTCTTTTGGACAAGAAAAATATATATGTATAATAAACACTCGATTAATAATGCTATTGTATTATAATAATAATTTAGAATATCAACAATGAATATTTGTTTAACTATAATAGTATAGAATTATATAATAATTTAGGATTAAGCAGTAAATCGATGTCGTTTAATTGCAAGTCAAACCAATGACATGACTAATGATGATTTAATACTATTGTGCTTTACGGTAATAAGCACTGAATTATTACAAATGATCCACTTTAGTAAAACTAGCAACATTTCCTATTTTTGCGGAAACAGCATTGCGAGTTAAATGAAAACTATATCAAATGATAAATTGTTTAGATTACTAAAAACTACCGCTCTGTAAAAATATATCTATTATCTGCTACATTGTTATTTCATGGTTTTGAAACTGAAAAAAAATTGTACCTATACACTCTTATTACGGACACATTTTGTTTGTATTACAAATTTGAAACAATGCTTCAATTTTTCAATAAGCATACAAAAAGCCACAACTAATAGTTATTTGGATACTATTGTTAGTTGTTTTTGCTAATTAATATTTTATAAGGGCTATAACAAAGACACAAAGTCCTAGACCAATTTTTCAAAATTTTCATTCAAAAATGTGAGGATGCCACAACGCACGGACACCAAACGATCGCGAATGCGCGTTACGTCGTGTTCTTAATTGTTATTATTTAATTTCAATTTAATGTTTATGATTCATCAATTATGGTGTTTGTGTTATTATAAGGATGCGTTATTATTGCAATTATAAGCACAAGGTATTACATTACCAACATTTAATTATTGAATAATATCATGCAATATTAGATGACCGTTTACCAGAATGGTAAACGGTCTCGTTAAACAGACATAAAGTTTAATAGGAAGATTTTGTTCATCAGTATGAGGTATTTGGTAATTTGAAACGAATTTGAAACTGTTGTGAATTTTATAATCAGCCGAAACTTTTCAACCGTAGAGAACGCTGTTTCCTTTTTCGAAAAATCAATATCGAACTCGATTATCAAAGTTGCTAACTGGAAATAAAAACAAATATTGCAAAAGGAAACAAGTTGTTCTGTAAACCAAGAAGTCGGCTGGAAAACTTTTTTGTTCGCTCTCTATGCCTCTTGCTCTCAAGCGAATTCACGAAACTAAATTGAATATATCAGTTTATTTTTTTTTTCCACTTTTCACACTCATTTACTTTTCAAACAAGCCCAGCAGAGTATTTATTTTCCGTCAATACTTTACAAATGATTTTGTGTTTCGTAATGCCAAGAGTCGTAGGATTCGTCTTTATTATGACGAATGCGCTGATTGTCAAAAGGAATCTAAAAGTTTTTAAATTGAATAAATTAATTTTAGTCACTCAAATGAGGAGTATTAAATAAATTCAATAGGCTGGTAGCAGCAAGGACTTCTCGAACAGAAAAAGTCCTTGTCGCGCATGGATTATTAATTTTAAACTATATGCGCGCGCGGCAAAGGACTTCTTTCAGCTGTAGGCACACCAATAGCTATTTATGATGCTTTTTGATCTATAATCACAATTTAAATTAATCCTTTGTTTAAGTTTGATTTATTATATCGGTCGTAACCGAATTATTTAGTGAAATAATTCAAATTTGGGTACGATTTCTATTTATTGATTTTGTTTGTAGGAAAAGCTTTCCAAAAACATAATAATATCTGTGCGCTCAAGCTTTTCCCCCGATTAAGAGAACTTTAATACCTTTCGAATTTCTAGTAGTTTAATTAAGTCTTAATTGCTCATATATTCGCGGATCAATAGAACGATAAAGTTTTGCATTAGTAATTTAAATTTTTGCCGAAAGATTTTGTTTTTAAAAGTTCAGTAATAACGTGAAAGTGTAAAGCTTGTTGGTATAAGAAATGTATGTTTTGGAAAATTCAATTTATTCAAATTGGATTTGAACTTTTCTATTGCGAGACATGGAAATTAGTGTTTACGTACGAGTGTACGCTATTTGAACAATATAAGAAATATATTAATTAGGAGAGATAGCGTGCTTCCGAACGTCTTTCACGAACATGTATCAAACCGTCTAATTACCTATATTAATAAAGCACAGCGCTTTTGCTGATTACAGCACACTACCTAATACATTGACGTCAAACACATAAGCAATCACCTAGATATATAGTACAGTGAGCAAACTAATGAATCATTTTATCCCGCCCTGCTTTCATTCGAATATTGCGATGCACTATATACGATTACAGATTTATAGCTTGTTCAAACGTAAACTTGCAAGTGATACCAAATAATAACCCGCTTTTCTTTACATACACACACTAGACCTCTTGGCTTAACTATAAATTACGTTTTAGTAGATACAAGCTTTTAAACAACATAACATTACATTTTATTTTTATAACTTTTTCTGTGCTGAGGGTTGGTTGGTTGGTTGGTCGGCTGGGAAGTAGGAAGAAGTTTTAATTTATGGGCGAATTCCTCTTGGGAGCGGTGATTACCGGATTAAGTGATTCATTTGAGTTGTATTTTTTCTTGCGGCTGACAGGGGCTGACGTAAAATTCGGCGATAAAATGAAGATGCTATGGGGATATGTTAACGAACAATTTACGAGTTAGTAAGCAAGTTAAAATCAGGAGAGCGAAATTTGGACGCTTTCCTCGCATCCTATATATACATTGTGGAGAGACCAAGACCGGATTTTGAAAAGGATGTTCCGCTTCCTCAGCCTTCACTGTTTCCGGCAGATTATGCCTACGAATCCACTCATATACGCAGATATGTCTGTTATTATATTACACCGTCTAACTTATATATTTTTGCCAAAGTTTATATTTGCTGTTTATTTTGCAGGACCTGCACTATTTACTTTTTACTCGAATTTTGTTACTTCAAATATTTGACTACCTTCGAATGCAAATAATAAAATTTGAACCAAAATTTTGTTTTTATAAACACCACAATTTCATCTTTCGCAAATGCGAGAAGCTCAATTCAAAAGTGTGAGCTTTTAGTAGGAATCTTAAATGCATCCAGGGTTTACGGAAAAATATTCATCTGTTTTTCGCGGTTCGGTGCTAACGGACAACAATAATCTTTTCCAGTCAATGCAGATAATTTGGCAGTTTAAGCGATGCTTGCATTTATCAAGTTACTTGAAGCAAAATTAATAAATCGAGCAACTTTAACGATGTTGATAAATGTAAACTCTCTTTCAATTTGTTTCTTCACTTAAACCATGTTGAAGAGACGTTATATTTGTTTTGAAGTAGAGTTTCCCCAAAATAACACGATACAATTGTAAATGTCACTTTAGGGTTAATTAAATGAACCAAAACGATATTTTATTTCGGTTTTTTTTATTTCAGTTTGCATGGAAACTAATATAACAATGCAAATATTTTTATATTTACTCGAAAGGAAGAGAGATGGACGAATGCACCACCACAAAAACCGTTTTATTATTACATATTATTATGAAAGTCAAATTAATTTCATTACAAAAAATATCGCGAGTATGGAGCGTTTGCTCCAATTCCACATCTCTAATTAAATTTGCCCACATTTGACGAGAAGTTAGATACGCGAGTGCATCAGTGGTGGATGGAGTGTACACTCCAAACTGGCGCATCTGGCGTCTCGTCAGATCTATTCAAACACTTCATCAGGGGTGCGCAATTGGAGCGTACGCTCGTCAGTAATCACTGTACATTTTATATTATCGTGAGAATTTATAAACTATAGTAATTAACAATATCGTTTTTATGCGTTTTCTTGTGTTTTATGAATTTGCAATGCAGACATGAATGCATTTACTATGCAAATGCATTCATAAAAAACTAGGTGCTGATGCGAGAATAATATCAATCCAATTATGGTCAGCGACTAATCACGTACATAATGAGAATCGGCGAGATCGGTAGATAGATAGCTTTTCAACTATAGCAATTAATGTAATAGAACTTTGATTGGCATTTTATTTCGTTCCGCATAAATTCGACAACTATGTCGCCAAAAGCTGTAGTATAATCATACCACTTGCAGAATATAAGAATAAGACGCAAATTGAATCTTCAAATATTAAAATCAATAAGTACATGTAAAATAATACCGAGCATTTCTCTAATCTTTAAGAAGCAATTTCGAATATGCAGATAAGGTGCAAGATATTCGGGCGAGATTGTAGTAAGAGATCAGCGTCAGTGTGCTGGCACGAGTAATTGTAAATAGCGTCATTTGAGAAGCAAAGTCGCAAGAAACCCATTTAACAATGCAAAAGCTATTCGCTTTCTTGGTGAAATGTATAAAAACTCGTAAAACATCCTCCGGATACACATGGAAAACTTATTATTTTTTTGGTCCTAAACCGTTTACTAAAGAACTGAATCAAGATTATGGAATTAGTATATACCGTGTCACTTGGATCTTGAGCTCTACGTCACAATCATATTACTGCTTCTTATGTTCGCTTAGGTTAAAAGTGCAAAATTGTTAAAATTTTCCTGAAACTCGATTCCAAATCATAATAGACCAATACATGTTCCATTACAAAGCGGTTTTCTGATAGTTTCAACTTTAGGACATAATCCATAAACGTAAATGGTCGAAGCTTATGGCACATAAAGTTAACGGTCATTAGGATAATTTGAATTCTGGATTGTTTTTAGCAGATTATCTATAGACATTTCAGAAAAATGGTAAGTAAACAATATGATTGAATGGAATTATCGATTTAGAAAATTTGATAATTATCCAAAAATGACAATATGTACTAAATAGTAGGAAATCATTGCACGTTAGACGAATTAGGGTACAAATCTCCTTTGTAAACTCCTTGTAAAGGCAACTTGAACCTGTCAACTTATCTTAAAAAGAGATTTAAACATATATTCGTATCGTTAGACTGCTGTCCAGGAGCATTTTCTGTCAGTATACGAAAAAGACAGCAGCCGTGTCGCGTTCTTTACATAAAATGGACTACAATAATCTTGACAAAAAGCTTTTTATATATGTTAAACATAAATAGAAGAATTCAAACCAATAATCTTACATCTTCGCTCCTTCATTGTATGTGGATATTTTTTAGTGGACAATGATTAATAGTATTATTTTATATCGATAAAGATAAATTTATTTTCGTGTGAAAATTGTCACTTTTTTCCGTTTCATTGTTCACTATTTATTTACTGTTAGTTTAAGGAGACAGGTTCAGTAAATATATAGCACATCTTGTAGCTACTGAATCTACAGGACAAAAATGACTTTTCAATAAAAAAAAATCGCCCAAAATGTAGCTGGACCGAGATCTGACTTATTCGATTGGTTTATCAACTGGAAATTGAACCACCCCCATATTCCATCCACTAACAATTATTAACCACTAAATCTCATCGGTCACATTGCAACCACAAACAAACACTTTTGGTGGTTGAGAGTCTTAAATTTGATATAATCTGGATAAAATTGATTATTGAACCTGTTATTCGGCAAAAGGGATAACAGTTCATCACCAATGGATAGCGATGGCTCAGTGGCTGCAGCCTAAGTAAATCAAAAATTAAATGTATCTTATACTGATGCAAATGAATAAGTATTATCTGAAACCGGCGCATCTCACCAATATGTATAAAACACATTTATTCCATATTTTAAAAAGGATGCCTCTAATTTTATATTAAAATATTTTGACCACCCCAAGATATTATCCCACCAACATACTTAAATTTAAATACAGCTTCACAAATTGTATAAAAATATACACTTTTGTTTACAAATACAACTAACATGTGGAAACAATAAACAATGTCGGACGAAATGGCAATTTATCGCTGTTATATGGTCTATTTGCTATTAAGTTCATTCAAAACTAATGATTTCCTGTGAACTTTTTTCCTTTTTAATTAGCGAGTTAATTAGCAAACGTGGATTTAATAACATTATTTCTCAACTCACTCATTTGTTGTTAAGTATTTTTCTCCACTTTGTGAAAGTACCATTAAATATTTATTCCATTAAATTATACTCGTATGTGATTTTGTATTGTCTATCTTAAAATTAAATAAAAATGACTAAATATTTTTATTGCTTTGGCCACGGAACCGTGTGGCTGTAGACTGTCTGTCGTAGCGTATTTATATGTTTTCAATGAAGCAACCGCTCAGTCGATTTGAAAATGAAGTGGCCACTAAACAATAGTCACTCAGCTTGCCGTGGAGTAGATTGTTTCGCCTTGACAGAAAACAATAAATTAGCTCATAAGGCTACATTTATGGAGAATGCAAAATTTCCAGGCACTGTGGGCTCAATCGATTGCACTCATGTAGCTATTTTAGCTCCTAACAAGAAATGCACTATTCTCTAAAAATAAATCATGGTTGCTTGACAAATGTGGCTCATTTGCAATTACGATAATATGAAGACGCTAATGTGTTGGAGACGCTCAACATTTAATATCAAAATTTTGTATATGACTAAAGACATACTCGTTGTACGTAATATTTTACTTCCATCTAATTAAAGGTATTATCTAAAACCGGCGCACCCACCAATAAACAATGCTTAAATTATATTCGAGTTATAAATAAGTAAAATATCAATCTGTTGACTTGTACAAATTTTAACTTAAACCTTCAGGCAAAGTAATGACAAAAGTTGGTTGAAAATAACATTTCGTTGGACAATTTATAGAAAAGCATCAAGTTTTATTGGAAACAATTGCTTACAAGCCAGACAAGCATTTCATTTTCACTTTTCTTTTCGGTCGAACAATTTCTTGGTAAATGTGATACAATTTTGATAACATAATTGGTTGACAATAATCGTGTAAGTACTTGCGGAAAATGTATTTCAGTATCTTTTTATTTGGTTTCAATTTGTCTGTATATGATTAATTATGCCAATATCAGCATCTTAATGTTCTTCCGTTCCGATGTCCTTTCAATACAAGGATATTCAGTAGCTTCAACATCCTTCTATTGTTGCCTTGCGTCCTTTTTCAGCATTATTTTTTATATTGATTGTTGCATAATTCAGTTTAAGTTCAACTATAAAAATTGTTACATTGTTGTTTGAGTAGTTTTCACCACAAAGTTATCTAGCTATTATTTAGGAAACAATTATAATTTTTTGAGAAATTCCTCGATGTTACTTTGCTAGATATTACATATTACATCTTTGTACAAATTTATAATATACTTCTATTTTCTTTACATCTATTTTTTGATACTATAATTACTGTTTAACCTGAGCGAAATCTCCAGGGAAGCCGCGCTCATATCCAACATGTTCTAATTATTTACTTGCCTCTCGAAGCGCGAAAATGTAATTGTCAATTGCAAGCTTTTTGTCAGAACCGTAAAGCATTTTTGAAATTGCTACAATGTACTACTACTCGTACATGCAGCCTAGAAAAAAATTCAATGGCTGGAAATTTAGATGTGTTTGAAACTTTATTCCAAGTATACTGCATGATACAATAAATTTAAACTATTTATAGGGCTTTTCGAAGTCCAGCCAGGGAATTGACTTGCTACCTGAAATAGTAAACTTTTTTTTACTTTTCAAATCCCAACAAAAAAGTTCATTTCAATACTTTGGTGGTTGAGAATTCGAGAATGTGTGTGCTGCACCAATCATGATTCTTGGGGATTAGATTGGGGTAACTTTTATGTTTAATGTTGTCAGGATTTTTAATCCTCTTCCTTAATTAGTTATAAAGAGTTGAAAATAAGATGATTCTCAACTCCTTGCAACTAATTAATAAAAAAACTCTAAATTGAGTCACTCCGGAATGAGCTTCTTGAGCATCTCCCATGATCATTATTATACTACAGTAAAACTACCCCCCCTTAAAAATTAAAACAAACAAACAGTAATAAAACAGCAGAGATTTTACAATTGCTAAAGAAGTATTGCAAACAATACATAAAGCAACAGAAAAATGACAAACACTATTTACTATGATAAAAAACCGTGCTCCACTTTGTTTATTAACTACATTAAATATTCCATTAAATACATTGTTCAGAAAAATGTACCGAACATTATAAAATGTACAGTTTTAAACGGCCCTATAAAATATCTTTGCTCAAACTTGCATGCAGGAGTGCAATTCAATATTAATAAAAAAAATATTTCTATACAAAAGAATAAAGCTTCTTTGCACATTGGTCAAGCTTACAGTTGTTTATGTTTATGTGTTTGAGTAAACCCGGTTTTATTATGGTTATAAATCTCCCATAGCCATTCCTCCACCTACATAATAGAATTTTTAGTACAAATTAAAAAATCTTTTTATCCTCGTATAAATTTACAATATACATTTTTAATTGTTATCGCAAATTACTGGTTTTTGATCTCGAAACTACTATGCATAGTCTTTAAAAATTGCCTGAAATATAGTTGTTATTATACATATTGTGCTTTTTGTGGTCATGCATCACTTCAAACTTCAAAGCCGCATTATCTTCCGTGTGAGCGTTTGTTATGATGTAGCAAAAAGTAATCTCCAATTTAATTTAAAAGTGTAGTTGATGAGAATTAAAAAGATCTTAATGAAAATTTCTCGCCTTAATGAAGATTTTTTAAACAAGGCGAAATACATTAACAAAGCGGTTTTAATAGTAATATTTTGCTTTTATGTACCTACAACACAAGGAGCTTGACTCCTGCCTCTATGCCTCTAGCCGCAAAATCTTCCTGTTGTCAGACGCGAAATGCAATCTAAACTGGAACACAAAGGAGATCTAGAAGGGGGTACGCTATGGACCAATGATTGCACGCTGGCATATCAAGCTGGTCAAGAAACAATAAAACCAATTTCAGCAAAAAATATTTATTTATTAGAAGGTCATACAATTTTGAAGAATATATTTTTGCTAATTATTTTTTTTGTGACGTATTTGCCCACTGCACAATTTCTTGGCGTTGGCAGCAACGGATTCGGCAACTGGAATCTTCAGTTGCCCTTCTTACCATTCTTCCTGCGTGGCTTTCGCTCCGCCTTTTCGGCTTGGAGCTTGAACGGAAGTTTCTGACATTCATCCATCCGGTTCCATATTTTGGCACCTTCGCGTACCAATTCGATTGCCGGCATCTTCTCCTTGTTGGCTTGGTCGTAAGCAACCAAGAAATTGAAGAACGCATTGCGTGTGATTTGGTGCCTACCAATATTTTTCTTGCCACTCATTTTGATGTAGCTCTAATTTTTTGACTCTCTAATTATTGACGCAATTATCTATGGAAACTACGAACAAATGCAATCCTAGAGTTAGCCAACTAGACTTGGTCAATAAAATCTCCTCTAAATTGTGTCAAACCATTTCCTTACGACGGTGTTGTTGAAAGGATTTGACTATTGCCAATAAATCCTGGATTAATGTAAACACTGCTTATAATTAGGTAGTTTTTCTGAATTTAGTTTGTCATTGGAATCAATTATTTCATAAAATTTCAGTCACACAAAAACAAACATTGAAAATTAAATACACATCAATGAATAGATAAAAGCGCCAATTGTAAATTGCAATAACATTTGCAAATATCCAAACGATCACATTTTTATCAGATTGAGGTTCTGAAAAATATTTTCAATTAATTTGTTTGATTAGAATTAATTTATCTGAAATTGAAAAATATTAAATATTGTGCTTGTATACGAACGTCCTTTGCTTTGTTGGCGGATAAATCAATATTGAACAATATTCTATAATCTATCTAGATATAATACATGTAAATACGACTAAAGCAGTAATGATTTCCTGCTTAGCCAATACAGCCAGATTCAATTTAGTTTTGATCTTTTTCTTTTTGAAAATAAATGATAAGCTGGCAAGGCAAGTGCCACAGTAGCGCCGAAAAAAATATTCCATTGTAATTTTTGATGCCGGTGACTGAAAAATATAAGTGTCCTAATGATATATGAAGGTTTCGTCTTTTCATCTAACCACTCACAAAGAACACATCGCAAAAAACAGATTATATGTACAACTTTGCTTCCGAACAAACGTGATTTTTATTTGGGACGCAAATGAAACGTAGAAGCAAAGAAATATTTTCGATTTGTTTTCAAAAAAAAAATTAATAAAATGACCTTCTGAACTGAAAACGTCGCTATAACAAAGAGATGCAGCATTTCCTTTTTATATTTCCTGCTCGTATGCATAGTTGTTATAGTTGCAGGAAAACGAAAAAACATAAAACATATTCAAGTGAGCTACAGTGTGAAAGCTCTGCAAATAAAAGTAGAAACTTTTAAATTTATAAACATATCAAATGTTTTGTTTAAGCCAATAGCGGATCCAAGTGGCGTTCAAAGGGGGGCCATTTAATATATTTTGGCAGACGCGCGAAAATAAATTAAATTTGGATGCAGGGAATTTTTAACGATGGAAAAAATTGTATTAGCTTGTGATATTTGATTATTTTTGTAAGGATGGTCAGCAAAGGATACACAGAAGTCGTTCGGAATTCAGGACGCTGTTTTTGTATAACACACAAAATTTTATTTGTTGAATTCCATCTCGGTATAACGACAAGGGAAATGAAATGAATTGAATCTGGGAAAAACTTTAATGTTTCAATGTGTAGTTTATACATTATCTGGCCATTAACAACTTTGGCATTTATATGTTTAATGTAAATTTTTCAGCTGGTTTAATGATACTGAACATTACTCTTGTGTAATATTAGATGAAATGCAAACCATTAAATTATTAAATATTTATTATATATTCTCTAAACAATTTACCAATTATTATTTTTAATTTTAATGCATTCTGTGTAATTAATTTTCAACAATTATCCTATTGGATAAAATATACAAATTTAAAACATCTTTTTAAAACTGATTTGCTGATGAAAACGAGAACGAATAATGCAAGAGAGAGTCATTAGTTTTTTAATTGTTGAGATGCTGGATTTTACATCTGATCGGATTTATGATAGCGTTCGCGAATTAGCACAATTAATATTTAGCATGAAAAGTGTAATGTCATTATTCTTTTTATTGAACGCTTACCAAATAGAAACTCGATAATTTGTCATTGAGATTACAAGGGTGCTAAATTTTATTTATTATGGAAAGAGAGTATTCTAATTATGAGGGGTCGGTTCAAAAATCAAAAATAAAATTCGTAATATTGCAATATAATAATTCTTGTACGAGAAAAGCCCAATATTCAATTTGGTTGCAAAAACTGTACCATTTCGGTGTTATAAGCTGACATGTTCAGTTGAAGCGCATTTGCAGTCATAGGTAAAGGTAATAAATAATCAACCTGGTTTTGGTTGATTCCAGATATTCATTAACATCAAACTAGAGAAGAGATAATCGGTTTATACATTAATTGAGTGGCAATAAGTCTGTTAATAAGGTATACTATATATAATTAAAGATAAAATGATTTCAGTACTAGTATAATAAACCTAGAGGAATGACAAATAATTGTAATAACTAATATTACCCAATAATATTATTGAATTTACAAATATATTCAATACAAAATAAATTATGCGTTTTAAATAATTAATAATTTTAATGCATTTCAATAAAATGAACCCATATATCAAAATTTGCCCCGAATTTTACACAAAAGATCCGAAAATCAATCGAGCAAATTAGGAAGGAAGGACTCTGTCAACACTCATTTTCATAATTGCATTAACAATGCATACATGGTATTTCAATTTGTTACAAGACAAAGAACACGTAACGTTTGCATTCGAATTATAATTACAATTAACTAATACAATCTATTCAGCACATAGGGACAACTCTAAAAATCCTCACATTTGCATCATTCAAAATCTTAATTATTAAATATATAACACTAAATTTATTTACTGAAATTAATTCAATTAATTAGCTGTATATATAAGTAGAAAATCTTGAAATTATGTCGTAAATTTAGATGTTTCAGAGTTTTATTTCAAAAATTTGCCAATTAAATGCACTATGCTCTTCTGCTCTTCCAGGAATATTGTAACAATTAAATGACTGAATGTTTAAATCTTACAATGTATGAATTGAATTCTAAGGATTTCATGACAAGGCAACTTGCAGCGAAGCTTCACGAATTTTCAGTCCACTATCTAATTTCACTGCAAAGATCCAAGATACAAAGTTTTTCAATAAACGCACAGGGTTACAATATAGTATGGAATCAATTCACTATTATAGACAGCGAGCGCGATGCGATACAGTAGCGCCAAGTATGCAGCAGTGGCCACTATATGTATCAGCCGAATGATGAGGGTATAAATGCGCGCCCATGCACTTCACTTGTTTTCAACTTCGAAGAGCTGATATTGTTTACATTTTATCACTTCACGGCGAAATGGAAAGGAAAATAATAAAATGCGGTTTTCAGAAGGTCATTTATGATCAAATGCCTTCTGCATCCAAAGTAAAAGGTGCAAATTTAGATAATAGTGAGCATGTTTTCAATGTTGTGGAGTATAAGACTCTTCCAGAACCTAACAGAAGCCTAATAAAAGCATGTGTAGTTAGACAGACCTCTATTAATAAGATACCTTATAACGTGGAAATTAATGTAAGTATTTTCAAGACATACCTACACTTTTTTATTATCATTTGAAAGTAAAGCTCATTCCCACTATTTCTATTCAAATTTCTAATTTCTACAACCTAATGGCTCTGTACTATGGTACTTTTTTCTTATTAGTTAAAGCAGATTTTTGAAACGCTTTTCTTTCTACGTAGTTAACATCGACTAGAAATATTGAACATTGTGTTTGCGAGTGCCCTGCTGGAGTAAAAGGTCAATGCAAGCACATCTCAGCCGTTCTCCATTATGTTAACAATGAGCCGATTCAATCGAAAACTGGAAAACCGTGTGAGTGGTCCAAGCCTTCAAATTACGCCAAAAAAAAATACGAAAAAGGAAAACCCTTTTCAGCATTGTTTCCCAAAGAACATACAGCAAGAATTGATAGTAAATTGGTAGATGTTTTTTCAGTTTGCGATACTCAAATAGAGTGTAGTCTGAAAACAGCGTTAAGAGAAGAGCAAAAAACAGAAAGTCAAAGATGTGTCTCATCTGTTCTATCAGATATTCTTGACTCTGTTCATTCAAGTTGTGGTAAAAAAAAACGAGAAATAATAATTAAACATTTTTTGTTTGACAACGCAAGCTGCGGAGTTGACCAAATAGCTACAAAATATCAATTGAAAGCAGATGAAATAGATTTTTGCCGTAAACGCATTTATGTATCTCCAAATGAACTGAAAACTATTTTTTTAAGTACTGCTGAACAATCATCTTCAAAAAAGTGGCACGAACAAAGGCATATCAGAATTTCTGCTAGTAGCAAGGCTCCTAAAATCAGAAAATTGACGACCAAAGATCCCATGAAGCTTGTTACTGAATTGCTGAGCCCACAAGAACTGTATGGTAAAGCTCAAGCTAATGTTCAGTACGGAAGTAAAATGGAACCGAGAGCAAGGCAAGTATTTGAGGAAATGTACAATGTGAGTGTAATAGAATGCGGATTAGTGATTTCTTCGGCGCATCCGTGGCTTTGTGGAAGTCCGGATGGAATTTTTCTACAACGCTCCGAAGATGGCAGTACTGTGAACCCGTATTTGTTGGAAATTAAATGTCCATCCTCTGCAAAAACCGAAATATTTGATCCGGACACTAAAAAGTCAAATTTGACGTACCTTAAATGGAGTAACACTAAAAACAAGTTTGAGTTATGCAAATCGCATGATTATTATACTCAGTGTCAAATTCTTATATCAGTGACAAATATAGAAAAATTATTTTTTTTTGTTTACTCAGCTAAGCCATTAATTATTGAGATATTGAAAGACCATGATTTCTTAAGTAACACAATGGAAAAATTAGAATCTTTTTATTTCAGTAAATATCTTCCTAAATTAGTGAATTGTTTTCAGTAAATTTGTAATCTAAAAGTTTAAGTTTATTTTTTAGTAAATAAAAACCAGATTTCAAGACAAATATTTATTCTTTGATAAGTGGGCTCATCAAATTGACTAAAACACAAATTACATGGACAATATCATTCAAGTAAGGAAAAAAAAGAGTAGGAATCCTGTTTTGCAATATATGGAAAATTTTCATCCTTCCAATAGCCCGTTCAACATGTATTCGGACACTGGCTATATTATAGCATTTATCAACTTCATCCTCAGATAGTTTTCCATTATGAAGAAATGGGGGTATGATAATTAAGGTCCTATCTTCTATTTTTATTCCGGGAAATCCTTTATCAGCCAATACTATGTCACCGGGTTCCAGTTTGTCCAATATTCCGCATTCTGTGGTTATCTGTACATCACTTGCCTTTCCTCCATAAATTGGTGAAATATACGTAATGAGACCAGTAGGAGCAATGCCTATCAATGCTTTAGAGGTGTAAGTACCCTTATAATGTGAATAAACATTGATTCTGTCGGAAATTTTTGCGGGCTGTTGAATTTTGAATTCCGTACAGTCTATTATAACTCGACAGTTGGGGTAATTAATTTTAAAGCATTTAGGTAAAGTTTGAACCACAGTATCTTTGCTTGGCCAGTGAATAAAGTCTTTAGTACAATAAGCAAGATTTTCAAGAACATCAAAAAAAATTTTGGAAACCGTGGTACGATGCAGAGAAAATAATGCTGCAAGGGCAGAAAACGTCAAATCAGTTTTCAGTTTCATTAGAAATATTAAAAGCCTATTCACTTTAGACACTTTTAACTCTTTTCTTTGTGCTAACATACCCAGCAAAAACGTAAAAACTTCTTTCTTAACACCCGTTAGATCCACTAACTGATTTTCTTCTTTCACTGAGTTAAACCCATGAAAACCATCACACTCCAGAAATCTTCCAGGTTTATCATTTTTCAAATCTTCTAAATTTGGTCCACATTTCTTATTTTTAGTAGAATCAGAGTGCTCTTCTCTAATAAAGTCCGTCTGCGTTTCGGAATTAATGTCTGTTCTTGATTCTTTTATATAAAAGCAACAATAAAAATTTTTCTCTGAAACTACATTGGTATATAATGCGGAATCTAAATCATCTGTTTGACAACCAATTTCAGCTGTAGAAATGATAGACGGATTGGATGGAGCACCTACATCAGAATCAGTATCCAACGTGCACTCTTCTTTTTCCTTTAGTTTATTTTTTCTGGCGGTTAATCTTTGGAATCGGAAATCATTCAAGACAGCAGACTGTTTATGAGTCGGAAATATGGTCGGTACATATGCAGGATGGTGAGGATGTTCATTTTTTTTTCCTCCGACAAAGTGTTCACTGCAAATTCTTATTAATTTACCAGGAATCCAAGGAGATCCATCTTCACTATAAAATAATCATGAGTAAAACATTTACAATACCTGTATATTAGATCAAACATACTTCACTCGCTTCACATTGGTTATCCATTGTTCTCGACGGCTACGTGAAATATAATTGTCAGGTGGAAACATGTAAAAGCTAACAGTGTTAGCAGTATTTTCGTACTTATTTGAGCAACCAACTACACAACAATTTGTACGCCCGCTTCTTTTTTTAACACTAGCACCATTAGAAGTTGACATTTTAGATATTATTTTACAATGAATGTTTAATTATTCACATAAAACAGCAAATCAATCGCAAAGTATAATGTAAACACGTTCTGTCGGTTGTTAGCGCTACATTCGGCTAATGCTATGAGTTGCCACCGAGACGCGCCACCAGTATACGCGCTCGCTGTCTATAATAGTCTTCAATTTTTATAACAACCAATAGCTGTGTGCATCTAAGGCCCATCATTTAGTTGACTGAATCAATACTATATTACAAAGTGACAACTTTGTAAGTGCCTTCGTAGATGTTGTTGTTGTTGCTGTTGACGAGAGACAGAAGTGTACGCCGATGGCCTTAGGCCCATTGTGCTAAAAGCCGTCCAATTCACAGAGATCGATGTTGTTCACTAAAACAGAACAGATTCTTCCCTGCTTCGCAACATTAACAACCTAGATGGGTTTTTGGTCCATCCTCAGATCAGTATGGGGTTACTTCCCCTTCCATATAGTGCATTCCGCGGGTTGGGTCCTTTCTAATTCCTAATAGCCTTAAGAGGCTGTTAAGGTCGCCGCGCAATGCTCCTTATGACTCCTCCGACTAGTGAGGAGTGCTTCTTACTTACAGTAAGGAGGAGCCAGGAGCCTTGCTGGAAGTAGACTAAAATGGAGGCAGTTTTTGGATAAAACTGTAAAAATAGTACATTTCTACTGGTATTCAAGCGACAAAAGTTTGAAAGAAGTATGTATATGCATTCGCTTAAATCCAAATGACAAAGGTACAATAAACAATGATTATGAATTGCTGAAAACTGGTGCAAACCAAAAAATAGGAAAACAGTGTGCCGGGCAGAAAAATCTCATAACGGGATACAATATACAAACATAAAACAAACGGGGTTATTTTACAAGACAAATACTACGAAGCAATGCTCGTTTCATTGATCCCAATTAATCCATATTGTTTATTGTCGTTGGATACTGGAGCGACCACAGCACATAAAATATGCTTTCAATATTCTGTTGTATGTTTTTTTTCGTTTTTCGGTTTTTTGGACAGAACTTTCGTACTTTTTTCCCTTGTGGGAAAAACTACGACAAATATATATATTTAGCCATGGTTTTGATAGTTTTCATTCGATTTAGTGTAAACCTTATAATTTATGCATAATACGCGCTAGTAATATATTATTTCGATAATATGCAGATGTGCAGATTTGTTTGATGGGACTGTGTGATATTAGCAAATACAAATAAAATTCATCAACCCTAACTGTTAAGCGTGTTAAATAACGAGTGTGTATGATGATTGCAAATGTTATAAATAGCAGTCAACATATGAAACACACCTGAAACTCTACAACAAAATTATGCCTGCTATATATTAAATACAATGTACTATGTACACGTATATGTATTTACCTAGGTACTCGTAAATATGAGCTTTTATAAGCTTTCATTTGCAATATTATTAATAGCGGAAGTTGACTGAATAGTTAGTTCCCTTGTATGTACAATACTGAATAGTTTTGATTTATTCATCCCTTAAATTTCAAACTCCATTCGTGCCATCGATTAAGAACAGTAATTCTACAACGATGTTTTTAAGAAATAAACACACAAATCATCAATCACTTGTAAAAATTTGACAAAAATGGGCATATTGTGTGTTCGTTTTAAATAGAACAGATTGATTAATTGTTACTGGTGCGTACCTAGCATTTCTCTAAATCAATCAATAATTAATAGTCTACACCGAACTATAATTTAATTATTAATAGTCGGTAGCTGCGCAACCCGACTCGGGTAGCGCAGCGGTACAAGTACCGCTTTCGAAGGATCAATTCCCACTTAGAGCTTGTGGCAATCGGTAGGCGGCTGACCAACTTTGGGTTTATACTCGCAGGAAGGATACCAAATAACTGAGGATCGTGGTTCAGATTCCACATTAAATTAGGCCCACTATCTTTTTAAAACCCCCTGTATAAGTTAACAAATAATGTTCATAACAGAGGCATACAAATTGGCAAAGTAAATATTGTTTATTGCTTATTGAATTGTATATGGTTTATTACAATAAAGTATAGCAATTGGTCTGGTTTTGACAACATATAGTGGGTGGATTATTAAAAAAGATATTATTAAAATATGATTACTGTAAAATGCAGTGAGTTTCAATTTGATACAAAATTTTGTAATTCAAAAAACACATATTCTTATTATTTCCAGTTTATTTTTATCATCAAAGTAAACAATTTATCCACGTTTAATGAAACTATCAAAGCTTCATCCGACGTGTATAAATAGGATTAATTTATCTCATTCAATTACAATATGAAAATTGAAACAAATACTATTTGGCAAATAGATACAAAAAAAATAATGTTATCATGCGAGATTAAGGAGCAAAGTTGCTCGAACTGTCACACAGGTGTCAGTGAGCTTACAACTAACTGTCGTTAAGCTCTACGGCCACAGTGGTCGACCACAAGCCATGCCTGCCGGCTTCTGGCATATTGAGACCGCATATCTTCCAACTTGACATCTAAGGAAATACCAAACCCAATTTTGTCCTTTTACCATTTAAATTTTATATATGTCTGCGATTTTCTTCGTATATACACGTTTTCGGTTTTTTTACGGTTTGCCCTGTATCTTTTATGAAAGCAATTTATATGCGGTATTTTCATAAATTAATTAAAAAAATTATATTAAATAAAATATAAAATAATTGAATACAAATAATTTTTTCATTTGTGCTTTTTTCAAAAAAATTGAAAATAGAGCGCAATTTATCAAAAACTTCACGGTATACCACAATGAAATTATAGTAAAATTTAGATGGATGATAGACCCTTAAATTAAATAATGTAGTTCGCGTGTGTTGGAGTATATAATATTGAATGTATTTTTTAATTTGATTTTTTCAATGACGAGGAAGCACATTAGAGTTTTAATGTAAGCGTGATTGCTGATGTCTATATATGCTGCTACATAATTACAAGTAAACATTTAACGCTAATATTGACTATGTGTTTATGGTGTAAACAAACGGCTAGTAAATAATATTGACCAGTTATGTGTGTATAAATTGTAGGTGCATTATCTTATACATAATGATTTTCAAACTTATATATTTTGTGTTTAATAAAAAGCATATATTTACTATTCATTAAAAATAAAATAAATATTATCGGTATGCATGTATGCTTTGAATATGTGCATGATGTTTGTATAATTCCCGATATTTCCAATCGTTATAGTAAATGCATTTTAACGCTACACACATTTATCAAAAATGTAACGAAAAATACACGAATATATATCAAACCATAACTTCTATTCTTGAAATAAATATAAATTTGGGAAAGTGGACATTTTTCTAAGTGTGTGACGATGACATTTCTTAGTTTTTACCGTCACAACAGAATGGAAGTTATCTCCATACTTTTCCCACTTTCCAGAACAAATAATAGAAAATCCAACTTACAAATAGTAAAAATATTATAGTATATATTTTAGTAAATTAATGTGGTTTCTAATCATTTTCCAATTTTGGGGGGTACCTATTTAAAACAATTTATTGTGGTTTGAAACATAAACCGCATACATGTTCAATTTGAAACCACAAAAATTTTCCAACCACTACATATACAATTCTGGTAGTATCGAAGGAACCAAAATTGTTAAGTTTAATTAATCGTAATAAAAATATTCTTATAAATTGAGAAGTAAATGTCGGTGGTGGTAAGCTTAAATGAGCTGCCAAGTTAAAAAAGTTTGGTGCCTTGTTATACTATTTAAGTAACATTTACATAATATTTTCTCAAATTGGAATTTCTACATAAAAATTTGCAGTCATGAGAAAATCGAATTTACAATTGAGAAAGAATCACCAATTGAATTGTTCCCAATGCAATACACTACACTACACGCTGTCAATAAACTTATTTTACAAAATCAGTTCTCATAATATTCGAAATTGTACATCAGCATCAAATATGAAAAGTTTCAGTTAAAATCATACAGATTTCGAGCAGCTGCTGAAAAGTCTTATAATTCAATCCGAACGGAGGCTTGCAGTGTGGTTTGTTTCAGCTGAATGAAACCAACAACTAAATATTCTCGTTAATATTGATCATATTCATTTGAGAGAATCACTTAAATGGGTATTTGCCGAATGAGAGCTGAGAGAGAGTTTTTGTGAAATGAAACGATTCAATAATTAATAGTAATTTACGGATTTCTTTCTTATGCTATTAATCTAGATTGTGAAGATTTCATTCCAGTTGTTGGTGTTTTCCGGCGAGTTTTCAGCATCTACCGACGCATACAATCTAAAAAGCTTTTTTGAGGCATATAATCAGTCGGTGATCAATTGTAATTTTTATTCAATGGAACTACGTAACTTAATCTTCATTAAAACTAGATTGAGCATCATTAATGATATACACTACAAAAAGCAACAATACGAAAGCAATTTGAATAAAAATAGTTTGATGGTAAATGAGTTTCGTTTTTCTGAGCGTTGTTATAAAATTTACAATTTAAGATGCTACTAGCTAGCAGCTACACTCGATTAATAGCGCCAAGCTTGTTTTGTTTACATTCCAGCTTAGTATGAGCTTACAAGAAGAACCCTTCAACGGTTAGAGAGTTGTCAACACCCCTTCTTGGATGCTCAAATTCTAGTTTCCCCGCTTCTATACCATACCATACAACACCCCACCACCCCTCCGTTCAAAGTCCCCCGCCAACTCATCACCCTGTGTCAAATTGTCACTATAAAGCGAAATTGTGTTTCATTGTCTTCAAAGTTGACGATAGTTAGTTGCTTGGATTTATATTATTTGTCCCTTTCAAGTGTGGAATACAATGGCATTTTAAATCTGTCTGTATGTCTGATGATCGTACAAACTCAAAAGTACAAAAGGTATAATTACTAATTACAAATTGCACGCTCATTTTCATTGATTCATCCATCCCATCCACTTGTTTTATTTCGATTTCACTATCTTTGGAATTACACTAAACACCGCCCTATCTACTTAAACACTGTTATAATTGATGTGGTGTTTCTAATTTGGTTTATAATATCTTCCTTATAATCATATCAAGTGTGTTTAATACTACGCCTTAAGGAAAATTGGTTAGTTTATTGTAATTTGCAACTTCCTTAACATTATATCGAACTAAACAGCTTCATATGTAGCTATGTAGCTAATTACAAATATTTTGGAATATTTATCACAAACTAAAACTCCAGTCACAGAAAATTAATCTCAATATCATACAAATTAATTAAAATTAACGGTTCATATTGGTGTTCCTTAAAGACCAATTTGGAGACCTTATAGGAGCCTGATAGAGGCTTTGGAGAACGTCTTCTCCTCTGAGGTTGTACGAGTAGTTCGATTTTTCCGGCGTCTGTCTAAATATAGTACCTCTACTTCGTCTGAAAAGTAAAGGAAATACCTCGCTTTAGCTTCAGTTATAGAGAGACTAGTTTCCTGAACTAAACAAGCAGGCGGATGCTCTTTGTCCGCGAAGTCGAGGCCTCCACGTTCTCGTATTTGCTCTCGAATATTAGGCCTAATATGTGAATGTTAAATGAAATGAATGTCCGCCATCCTTCAAAGCGTTTTAAATTTGAATCCCCTCGTTAACTAGGCGTTTCAACATTATGAATTATAACTCATATCATTAGTTCTTTTTTATGTAAGAGTATGTTTGTTTTTATAATGTATATTTTCCTGGTCAAACAAAACTGCTTTGAACTTTCCCTTTTTGAATTATTCCGCTATTTTTACAAGGTGGCCAATTATACTTAACGTTTTTCGAATTCACTGCAAATTCTAAAAAAGGCTCCGTAAGGAGTCATTAAGTTGATGTCGGACTGCTTGTATTATGACTGAAGCTGATCAAAAATTCTCTTTCTATAACTACATTGAAAATATCAAAGTACCTTACTTAATTGCTTGGATTGTTTGAAATGTTTTAATAAATGATACAAGCGCTTTCGAAAATCTATCCAATCTATCTATCCTATTGGAGTTTTAGATATTTTGTTCTGAAGATAGCTCGTTCACAAGAAATGTAACATAAGACAGACGGACGGACGGACGGACGGACGGACAGCATTCGGATGCTATAACAGCGTTGCAAGAAATATTTTAATATATAGAGAAAGAATAATATATGAGGATATGAAGTGGAAGAACATTTTAAAATACACACATAAACTCAGGTATATTCGTTCCGTTAATCTTGAAAGCTTCTCGGAGACGACAAATAATTGAACTAAATGTATATAAATGCAATTTTTCAAATGGAATGTGCTACATTTAGAAATATATGGATGTATGAGGGAATGATACTTAGTGCATACAATAAAATTAATTTGAGATGAGACGAGAAAAAGAATATAAATAAATACTATCTCTATGGTATGCTCGTCTACTAATATGAATTTTACTCAGTTGCATAGCAAGCTCAATAGCATGCAAAAACGTGATCAAATTCTGTGAGATAAATTACTTGTAGTGAGTGTGCATACTTGGTTGAGCAGGATTTAAAATCGAGAATGCAAAAAGAAACCGAGATCTTGATATATGACATGGCTTTTATGGCAGATGTGGAGTAATTTTCAAACGTAATTTTAATTTTAAATGAGTCGTCGCGTCACTTGTTCAAAACTAAATCATCATAAGGTCCACAATAAAACAAACAAACACTGTTGTTGGTGTATGATGGATTCAGTATTATAGAAGAAACGATTTAAGAAAGTAATTGAAGTGAATGTTAATCAAGGATTAATGCATTAAGTTTTCCGTCCTAGAAGTTAATTATTGTTATGCTAAGATTCAAAGATTGCAGCAGGATGAAAGGAGGCGGCGGCGGCGGAGATGAGTATTTGGGTCAAGTGAAATCTTTCTACTTTTTCAGCTGAATGTAAATGTCTTGACATAATGTTTGCAATATTGAGTGACCTTAATTATACGTACGTACGTACGTACTTACGATATATGAAATAACTTGCATAGTCTACAAGAAATTCCTGCTGCAAAATTAAATTTTACAATGTAATACATATTATTATTGCTGAAAATAGCTGAAATACATTTGCATGCTAGTCGAATATTTACGGCGGTATAAATAAATAAAATGTTTGTATCTTCATTTCAGGTTCCTTAGTGGTGAGAGCAGGAATGTCGAGTTCGGGTGCAAATGGGTTTAACTCGCTTCCGGAAAGCGGAACTCTTCCTCCAATGGGACCACCTGCCATTCCACAGAATCGTTTCGATCCTTATTTTGACGAAATGACTCCACGCAATGTTACGGCCCTTGTTGGGAAATCGGCTTATCTGAGTTGCCGCGTAAGAAATTTAGGAAATAAAACAGTAAGTTTATTTTATCGAATAATATATGTGGTATAAAGCAGAGCGGAAACAATTTGCTCGATTCTAATTCCATTTCTACAAATAAACAAAAAATAATAATTTTTCCACTAGATTGAAATTAATTGACTTGTTGGTTTGCGTTTATTTATTATGACGCAACGCAAAAAGGAAATCCAAGGGGAAAACAATAAAACGTGAAGGAAAACTTTTCTATATAGTGTCAAATATAAAATTTATTACGTTTTGTAAAGTTTATATTTGTTTACACCTCAAAATCGGTTTATCATTAATAAGTCTTCGGTGGAAGCCAGCTACAACACCAAACTTTTGATATATTACCAAAAGATCTTGTTAAACTAGTACAATTTTTACGAGTTCGAAAAGTCTTCAACTAGAAGATGTTAAAATTTACGTTAACAAAAATTCCTTTAATGCATTTTCTTCTTATTTATGGGACTCAGTTGGAATCATAAAAAAAACTTACGGATTTTCATTAACTACTTAGTATTTATGGAAAAACTTTCGAACAATGCATTTTCAAACATTAAATAAAACTCGACAGAAGTAGCTTTCATTTTTTTCTTTACACAACAGATACCGAAAAATAAAAAAAAATTCAACTGAAATAAAAAACTGTGCAACTTTATACATACTGGGTTTGTGTGGTGTGAAAAAAACTCGGTGGATTAATGTCAAAAAGCTGTAAAAGAGCTCACTCAAATTATTTCCCTCTTGATCCCAAAAGTAGTCCTATGATATTTTTTCCAATATCGCAAATACAATTTTGTTTTATTTCGAGCTTTACAAAATATATACCGTTTTATGCTAAAAACACTGAACTACGTCGCGAACATCCGCTAATGCTCTTTAAATCTAAACATCATCAAGAGTACGCAAACTAATCAACTAAATGTTGAAATAGCGAACAATAAAAATAATGAATACCAATTACTATGACACTATTTACCATCTACTTTAACAACCTCGATTCAATCCGTTAAATTCTGTTTAAGTATTCGCAATTCTGCATGTGTATGAATATAAATAATAGCTGATCGTCTTGTCAATGGCGCGTCTGTTTGGCGACGAGAAATCTTTCCATCGAGACAATGTAGCACCTTAGTTTTGGAATAATTTTTATTTATTCTCTCAGGTTGCAGATTTCAAAAACATTGAGCAATTTAAAATGTAGACTCTTTGGGACTAAAAGTATATCTCATATTTATTTTTTCTAAATTAAATTCAAAGTCCTCGCGGAATGAAAAATCTATACAATTTCTTAACTTGTTCAAAAAACTCCACATTTGCAACGAAAATATTAAAAAGACTTTTCATATGTAATATTTTGGAAGTAAAAGATTAATATTATTGTTAATTTATAGCAAAAAAAACGGTAGCGCTCCAATGTTAAAGCGGAATCATTTGGATTGAAATTACGTCCGTTAATCTCTGACATTTTTCGTGTAAAACTGCTTGTAGCACACATCGTTCCTATTTCCATTCAAATTAGAGTTAACATTAATTAAAGAGTTAATATAACATATTATTATATGTGTATCTACGTGAATTCAAATTGAAACTATGTAACGACGTAACGTTAGCCATTATAGAATGCCATAATAATAAACTCGATGCTATTTATTTAGGGGTAGTTTTTTCTTGACCACAATCACCCATAGGCTGGAATAATGCTTTAAGATTAGCTAAACCGAGCTAAACCTTCTTTTGTGTTGTTTGCAGTGTGACCATTTTTTGTTGGGGTGTAGCTCGTGTTGGCAGTAGAAATTACTAAATTAGACTTAGTTGCGAAACAAAACTGTAAGTTTGAGGATGTGGATGTTTTTCCTGAAGATGGATTACCTAATTTTAGGACCTTTATAATCACTTTCCAATTCATAAATAATACGTTTAGATCATTCATATATTTTGAATAGCACTATGTATTCATAACTTTAAATTGAAGACAGAATAAGCATTCTCTAGATGCCGACGAGAACATTTTTTAGCAAATACAATATTTGAAAAATGGAACCTGCTTTGTGAGTGCAGCGACCACAAATATTTGTAAAATTTGTTGAGATTAAAATTTGTTGAATTTTATTAAATGTTAACAAAATTGTTAATTAAGCGGTTATAGCCAAAGCCCGGTTTTATTCATAAATTAATAATTATTTTAATGCATTATCATTATTTACTACTCACAATGGATAGCTAATAATTAATAAGACCTTTCCATTGTTGTATGGGTGAATTTTACGGATAACTTCACGTGGGTAAAATAAATAATTTTATGCGGATAACTTCACACGGATAATAATAGATTTATCAATTTTCTTTCGATATAATGCAATCACAACTGTATTGCGTACATCTAATCCATAAAGGGATAAATGGAATCTATCTAACCGATACTATTACAACAACCAGCTATAGGGTTTACCATACAAAGTCAAGTCTCAATTTCCTAATGCAGTATCGATAATTCTGCTTTACGGTTGATTATTATTTACTCGATTATTATTTCTGGATAAGTTCTCATTTAAACGATTAAAATGCAAAAGTCTTTTTGGTAAAACTAAAAATAAATAGCGTAAAGGTTTTGTGATATTACTTAGCGTTGAAAATTAAAATTGAAAATATTTAAAAATCAAAAATAAAATATCCAATATATTATATTGAAAACTCGACGAAAAGATATATTATATTGAGTAGACTCAGTTTAAAAACACTTCCCCATATTTTCTTTTACAACTATGTAAGTTTATATAAATTGCTTAGCGTGCTCATATATTTCTACATGTATAGAATAAATTATATGAGTTTCTTAGCATGTTCATACGCTGTATAACCGAAACAGTATTTTCTGTTTGCAATTTTACTTTATTTAAAACATTTTATCCTGGTAGTGGCAGGATTGGCCTTAGGTGGCGATCGCATTCTGCGCCAATCGCACCCGGGAGCCAAT
The DNA here is from genome assembly GCA_963556235.1 of Cryptophagus acutangulus. Classification (NCBI taxonomy): domain Eukaryota; kingdom Metazoa; phylum Arthropoda; class Insecta; order Coleoptera; family Cryptophagidae; genus Cryptophagus; species Cryptophagus acutangulus. The sequence continues at coordinate 468,080 of OY744558.1, read as the reverse complement.
TTAAATGCTTCAATATATGTAGTTTCAAAACAATATCAATAAATCAAAACGCAATCTCACAAAAATATACTCTCACCGTATTGTCAATTTTATTAACTTTTTCTTTTAACAGACGTCTACATACGAACAATGTATTTTAGCCATTCAAATTCAACAGATTTTTTTGAAACTAAAATAAGATTGCAAAACATATCTTTATAAATTGCAATAGATAAGTGTTAAATGTTAGCGGAAATTTATTTGCTAAATCTCCGAGCACTATTTCGAATAATCACCATAATTTATGGCTTTGTGGCCTAAGTTAGTTTGCTATAGGGGACCATTTGTACCAGTCAGGCCCTGTTTGTCTACCAATCTATTCATCCGCTATAGCAGCCGAAAATCGAAAAATTTTCGAAAAATCGAAAAAAGTGATTTTGTATGAAAATCGAAAAGTTAGTGCTGCAGTATGTACGAAAACCTTTCAATACAGACGTCGTGTAACTTCCTGTTAAAATGATGGCAGCGGCGCCAGGTATAGTTTGAAAACACCAAGGGTGATGACAATTTTTTGTTCTATTTGATGGCTTAATTTATTTTGGCCTCTCGTAATTTAAATGTTAATTGCCTTGCTCAAAATAACTTTATTTGATTAAAACTTAACAGATTATACAAAAAGTGGATATTTTATATTTGGACAATTTGTACAATTTACAAAGTGAAACGGTCCACGAAGTAAATATATTTCGAAATAAATTTGCTCAAATTAGACTAATTAGGGAGATGAGGTATGTTGAAGAATTATTTTGAAAAAATGCGAAATTCAAATTGCTTAATTATTTTTCGGGATAAATATTCATGACGGAAACTTTCTAATGGATGGCTTTGGAAAAAACGTTTCCCATGAAAAATGTAGTTAAATCCTTCCTAAACATTCTAAACTAAAATGTAAAATCGATTAGATTATCAACGCTCGAAAACATTTAAGTTATGTACGTTGAAGAATAAATGTCCAAAATGAGACGACGAATGGAATTTGCAAGCAAGAGCAAAAGCTCACATATTATTACTATGCACAAACACATTTGTTGTATTGAAAACAGTCATACCGATACGATGTTGTTTTGTTCAGGTGTGGGCTTTATTGTTTTGGTCATTGTATTAGAATTTAACAAATTTAACTTTCAAGGATTTACTTTGACATTCAAAGCAGTTTGCTATATAGTTCTAATTGTTTTAATGGGAAACTGGAACATTTCGGATCTAACTCAACAGCATAAAATACTTTTAACTTTGCAAAGCACATTTGTACATACATGTAATATTTTATATTTAGAAGCATAAAATTTATTATTATGTGCTTCTGCCACTGTCCAGATGCAAAATATTATTTCCATCCATTGTTTTATTTGCAAAACTAACAAAATCTAAATTGGAATCTTAAAATACAAGGTGGCATCAAAATTGCAATAAAATGGAACGTAAATAATTGGAAGCAAAAATATACTTTATTACGGCTAATCAATTTAATTCGAGTTAGTTTGCCGACAATGAAGAAAAATGAACAATGTGCAATATCTTCAACTCCTCGAGCATTATTAAAATTTTATTTGAACCGCTCGACTCTGTTATATTATTATAAAAATGTGGAATTTAAAATGTCTTAAAAATGTTCCTAATTTATTTCTCTACCTTCTTCTTCGGAGTCTCTCATTTCAAAGGAATCGTTGTATTTTGTGTCAAAGTAAATCAGCAATGTCTTTATTATATAATACGAAATTATGAAAGTAAAAGCGCGATATCATACGGCTATATATTGAAATCGATTCAACTTGTGTTTTTTATTGTAATCTTGAAATTTTATTTAAGAAACGTGAACAGAATGGCAAATGCAAGAACATTTAAGATTGAATTGTAGAAGAATTCAATTTAGTTTTAGCGTCGTTCATTTTGCAATGGAGCAGTCCGTTGTTTCGAGGAATTTAGGAAGTAAAATATCCACTTGTCATTTGCATATATCGACCAACATATTTTCATGGTTCTTTCACCCAAAAAGAAATAGCAAACTAAATTAGTTTTTAAATATTCTGTACTTTGGAAATATTATAGTTTAGATACAAAAAAAACGAACAGACAGACAGACATGATCTGAACTGTCCAGGACCATTAAAATCTGGGAAGGTCAAAATTTATCCAATTTCTATATTTCCTCTACGAAAGATGTAAAAAAGCAGTTGTAGAGAAAATAATTTTATAATTTATACGTCACGTTATTCTCTATATAGGCGAATTCAGATAAAACTCTTTGTGTGTGTGAGTTGACTTTGCGTCACAAAAGAACATTTGTCAAGTAGAGATAAAATTACGTGATTCTTCAACAAAAATATGATAGTATTCGAATTGTTTGTTTTCATAATTAAGTAGGTAGATGCGTATACCTACGTAAAATACACTTGTATGTGCACATTAACCGAAAGCTACAGAGCTCTAGCACTGCATTTTAATTAAAAACCTTTTCATTGTTATACCCACATAATCTTAGAATTGGTTTCATTTGCATTTTTAACATATTCATGAGTATTTACCCAACAGTCTACTTGAAAATTAGTTGAAAATGCTCTCGTATATTAATATTATTGGTTTTCCATTTACTAATTAAATCGAATTAAATCTATAAGCTGGGATTGATTCAAATGTAAATGTACACACACAAAATATACACAATGGACAAATACGTTAGTAATTATATTTTCTTTACCAGACAACAAACATTTCATTTCATTTTACGCATAAGCGTCAGTTATTTTCTTGTCAATGTAAAAATAAAGGTAGATTTGAGTCATCTGTTGATTCCGAGTGCAAGAACATATTTCCAGCTATACAACGACAGGTTAACTGTCACTAAATGTCAAGTATCGGTTACTGTCAATAAGTTGGTAAAAAAGTTTTATAGTATTAGTTTCTCCACTGGAAAGAAAACAAAATCGATGTTTATAAAAGTTGTCGCTTGTGTAGGAATTACTATCTCTATAACTAAACAAGCAGTAAAAAGCACATCCCTATTTTGTGGATGAAGTTCGTACAGACTATCTGAAAATGTCCAGTAGTTTGATGGATTGAGCATAGATTTTTTCTTTACCAATTTTGTTAAGAATATTTTTTAAGGATAAAAACTCAGTTATCATGTGATGGACAATATTTAATTTACGGCTTCAAAGTCGTTAATGGAGAAGTATGTCAATAATTTTGCAGGAACCAAAAGAATATCATCAAAAAAGAGGTGTTTTGCTATATTAAAGCATATCTATAAAGGTGTAGTTCATGAAGCCAATAAAACATAATGACAAATAATTGCGTAATAATAATACAGAGGATAAGTTTTAGATTTGAGACTAAATGACTTTGAATTAGCTCATTCATTAGTTTTGCTCATTGTTTAGGTACAACAGCGAATGTAATCAACCAAACCAGACGGATCGTATTTTAATTATAAATGAGAGAGAATGGTATAGTTTTACTGAAAATGGTAGATTCTCAATACCGATTTACGTATACCTACATAAATGTGGGGGCTACAATGGAAGACTAAACGATCGAGTTATGTTTAGAGACAATAATGTATTGGGTACAATTCAATGCAATAAAATCAATTTTTCAGCACCACCACAACATCCAACCCTTACCTGAAAGACACGATAAAGTACCTTTGAAAGCGCTATTTCCTCTATGCAATAGGATTCACTAAAACCGGATCCCCCACCAACCAAACAATTTTATCTCATATTAAATGTTTTCATATTAGTTTTTTGAATCTTATAAGCAAAAAGCAATGCGGTGCAATGTAATTAGATTGACTCTATTGGCATATTAATAAGTTGAATTCCGGATAACGAGTTTTCAACATTTGCACTTTCAAATCAAATCACTTACTTCTTAGGTACTAGTATTTCAAAATTTTATTTCCGTGTCGAATAAATGCTAATCGATTTCTAATAAATTGTCACTGAAATCAACTTAAAGACTGGATATCGAAAAAGTATGCATTTATTGATTCTACATCCTTGAAAATTCTCATTTATTGAAATTGTTTAACGATGTTAAATATTTTTCAATGATCACTCGGTACATAGTTGGAGCTTCATTAGAGACGTATTTTTTTATAACAAGATTTAAATTATAATTAAAAACAGTGAACATTTTCTTATAAATATTTTCTTTGGCATACATACTTGTAAGTGGAAGACACTTCACCTGAAATATTGTACGCAATATCATTCGTGTGTATGTGCATACTTGGAAGGTTTCAGCTTTTTCCTCGCCCGCTTGTGCAAACTTGAAACTTCCACTTAAAAAACTTTTAATTACTCGTGCACTCTTGGATTTAATTATTTAATTGTGAAAATATAATATTGCAGTTCTTTTTAGAATATTACAAAATTAATTTAGCGTTCACGTTTTTAATAATGCAATTTATTTCAAAATTTTGAATGCCATTCAGGAATATTTTTGATGTGCGGGATTACACTACCCATTGTAGTTTAGCATTGCAAATAAACAAATTTTTTTTCAGTGTGAAAGGGTGAGATTCAGTAAACCAATATTTGAACAATTTTATCCTTTCCACTTCACCATCAACATTGTTTGGTAATTTTTCGCAATTGCCAAACAACATGTGTAGGTACTCCAAAACTAAACTGAGCAAATCCTAGCGATTATTTAAAATAGTTAATTAAATGGAGCAGTAAAATAAATGTTTGTCTAATGTTAAAATTGTTTGTTTATATTACCTTTCAGTCAATATAATTAATTACTTGAAACTCAACTATAAGCTTAAGTAAACTGTCATTATAAATTGCACGGCCAATTTAAACTTAATCAAAAGCACTTAATGATACGGAATACAACCCAAAACTCCAACTTTCAAATACTTTGGCTAAAAACGTAGCATCAACAACTACTCTTTTAGCAAATTGATTTCAGTTTTATTTCACAATTAAACTAACCACAATTGAAGCTTCCTATTGATAATCAACCCACACTAACCGAAACTAAAACTTCTATTCAGTGTTAAATAATTCCGATCTTTAACTATTCCTGTACCTTTTAATTAATTCCTATTCTAAATACAACATACTATACCATAATAGTGCCATTAGTAGTCGCGTGTGCATAATTGGACTTTTTAACACGTGACATACCTACATAAACTGTAATGGTGACTTTTGCAAACAGACATAAAAAAAAACCGTATTGCCCTCGTGTATTGTGGAAGATGAATGAATTTATAGATCAGCTTTCATGGGATTTCGCAAAGTAGAAGCAGTGAACAGGCTTATTGGAGGCAAAGAGAGCTAAAGAAGCAAGTTCGGGAATAACGCAGCTTGCTCTTGGACCAACAGGGAGAGTTGTAATTAATTGCCCAGAGGCAGTAATTGTCAGATCAGCTAGAAGCAATCTAATCGAAACCTTAAAAAGTTGCTTGCTTTTCGAACTTTGTATACAAACAAAAGCACATATTAAACTGATTTTATAGCTTGGTCACCAACAATTTGATTGTGTTGTTTCTTCAATCAGCTTTAGGATAGTTAATGAAAGAGCAAATCTGTCAGTTTCTCGCGCTAGATGTTCTGTGACGTAGCGTTCAAGTTCCATCCAACAAACTATAATTTACCTAAAGCTTAGTGAGTGGCTCGCTAAATGAAGTTTTGTTTAATTCATAAAATATATCCGGAAGTCAAAGAGAAAATATATTCACAAGCATAACGATACTAATGTTTGTATATGTAAATAATTTGTTTTATAAATCGGATTAAACTAATCCCTTAGAATGATTTCATTTGTGGATTAACAAAAACGGGCATCCTACATTATTCAAAGTTTAATATCTTCTCCAAACAGAGAAACCTTCAATAAATATAACAATCTCTAGTATTATTAATTATCACTATAGAACATCGAAATTCAATCAAGTGAAAATTATAATTAGGTGCATCTGAACCTTCCCGACGTAGTTAGCTCTACAGAAACTACTCGTATTTGAGATAGATGCTGTGATTTGATTTAATCATTAAACTAATAAGATCATTTAAAATAATACCCCCCATATACCAATATCAGAACGGGAGACGAAAGATAATGGAAATAGAACATTCCTATTGTACTCGTTGGTATGCACACCCAAAATTAAATTTGTCTATTTTTGCGAAATTGCCAAGCGGCTGTATGATGAAACAATGGTTGGTTGGGTATAGCTTTAACATGCACTTGAATTAGATACTTTAAATGCTTTAATTCAATTCACGTGGTACAATGAATTCCTACAAAATCCATCATCAATCATTTTCAGCGTTAACTCGTACTACTCACAAAGCCCGAGTTTTTTTGACCGAGTCAATATGAACTTTTATCATCCTTACCATCAGTATAACACGCTTGGAAAATTTAACGAGATGTTTCAGAAGCACTCAGTATAAGAATGCTGGGCTGCAGGTCACTTGAGAGTTTGAGCAAAAAATGTTGAAATGTGTATTATTCGAAAATTCATAAATAATTAACTATAGGAAAAACCTACTTCATACTTCAATGACAGTTTGTTGGTCTTTGAAGATGATATTCAGAATCGCAGACTTTATAAAGAGGAGAAGCAACTTTTAAGTTCATTGTTCCAACAAATTTTCCATTTTTTTATTTCTTTTTTAAGAAGTGGCTTATCTTAGCATAATTTATATATTAATTAAAACTTTAAGCATTATATGCTTATAAATATTAGATACAACTGTACCAGAAAACTTTTACGCAACTCAAACTCCATGAAACTGAAATTTGTTAAAAATATGATTATAAAATATTTATAAAATTCTATATGTTACAAAGCTATACAACGACGGAGCTTTTATGGTACTATTAGTGGGTAAAGTGATACTTTGAAAGTCAGCCATCAATACTGTATGTGAAACTTAATTTACGTGTGGTTATAAACCTTCGCATTAATATTGTTTAACTCTCTTCGTTTCAAATTTGTGCATCATATATTAATATTTCAATACACAACACAAAATTATTTTTTAAATATTGATAAAAATCACGATATTAGAGCTACCATATACTGTACGAGTCACAGTTACAGAGAGTCTCCCCTCCTCTAGACTCAGACCTGGAATTTGTAAGGACAGACTCGTACAGTATAGCAGAAACAGGAATTTTTGGACACAGATCCATATTTCTCAAGTAGTGTGATCAGGTGGAAGGGTAAAACTTCATTCGATGAAAAATGTTTGGCAAAGATATGTAAAAAAGTTTGAACACAAATACACAAGACGAACTGCGTAAGCGAAAACACTTTACAATAAGAGATCAGGAATTTAATATAACAACATGCTCAGACGAAATACTGGAGTAATTTCAATTCAAAGTAACATTGCATTACAATAGCATTTATGATAAATTCGGTGGTAATTTATTTTATATTTGTGAATAAGATGCATTTTTCTAACTGATTTCGTTTTTCTAAACAATTAGTAGTATATTGCGAAGAAATGATAGTTGGTAATGTACTACGTATTTATTATTTCCATCATTACCTTTAAATTCCAACATCAAACGATTTATAACTTCAAAATTATTTCCACTCTTCTTTATTATTTAATATTTTATTGAATTTCCGACTAAAGAGCTAAAACTTCTGTCATTTGAATTGAAAAACTTCTCGTTAAGAATGTATGCATATTGAACTTTGCTGTATTGTGAGAAAATATAAAACATACCGTATATTATTGAAGAATTTTAAATTTAAATTTTGATTTTATGTATAATTTCAACTAAGAACTATTTACATATAAAAGGAACTTTTATTGTAAACATCAAATAAATAAATTTTAAACTACATGAAATAAAACCAATTGTTATGAAACACCTAATTTTTGGACCAAGAAACCAGAGTCGTCCTTTTGCCATCGGCTTCTAGTCTCAAACCAAAAAGTCCAGGCGCCTTCACCAAGTTCATAAATATTATTTTGAATAATATTTTATTAACTTTAATATTTGGAAAATGTTGAATTGATAATGACAGTAATCAATAGAACTAAATGGTGAATTTTATAGATTCATTGTGGTTGAAAAAGTATTTATGTTTTTGATTAAAATCTATATTATTTTCGCATTCAGTTATTTGTAGTGTGTGAATATTCATGAGTGTTAAACAAATTAATTATAGAAATATGTATCAATGTTTAAAATCTATTTTCTATGCAAAGTGGAAATAAATTATTTAGCCTATAAATAAAGTAACAACTAACAAGTACAAGTAAAATTATAGTGTAGAGTTAATACAGACATGAATAAAATAGCTAATAAGTGCAAAGGATGGATGTATTATGAATGCAACACGTTAAAGCCTTAGTTGTTTACAAAATCTATTATGTACTCTATAATTGGTTAATTGGAGAAAAGATAAATGCGAGTGAATGGAACTAATTGCCGAACATTGTTGCAGGTATCGTGGATCAGACATAGGGACATCCATATTCTGACCGTGGGCAGCTACACATATACAAGTGACCAGAGGTTCCAAGCCAATCATCACATAGAAAACGATGAATGGACTTTGCAAATTAAGTGGGCCCAAAAACGAGATGCCGGAATATACGAATGCCAAATTAGCACACAGCCAGTTGGAAGTTACTTCGTTAACCTTAATGTCGTAGGTAAGCATGCAAGCAAACCTACTACTACTCTATACAGTTCTCACCAATGTTTATCAAACCTGTCACATATTTTATAGTTTCCTTTTCAACTCATGTATGCCAAAAGGTGTTTATTAGCATCGAGCGAAGTGCAAGTAGCCAATTAATTCGTTGTTTTCCCTTGCACTCGCTCACTATTCAGAGTAAAAGCTTTTATGACAGAAAGAAAGCTTTATAGCTATTTTCCATATAGGAATTTGCAGTGAAGCGTTTTTTATTTCATTCCAAAATTTTTGCTTCGACCAGAGAAAAAAAACCCAAAATATTATTGGTTTAATATGAATTTATAAATGTGAAATGTTGAAAGGAACAAAAGTTCAGATGATAATGATTTAGTAAAAAGCGGAACAATATTGCATGTGCAATTCAAATGCATTTGATATATCAATTGGTAATAAAGTGTGATTAATTCTATAATCAGATTGCACATTACTGCCACATATTATTGTCACGTAGGTATATCAATTACTATATTTAATGTTTTACTAAGTATGCACAATTCATACCATCAGATTTTTATTACGAGCTACTACGTTTTTCGAATCAATACACAGTTTGCCTCATTTTTGTCTCCAATAGTCTTCGTTGGTGTTGTCAATGAGCCTTCAAAAATATAGGGGCCAAATTTTAATGATATGCCAGGTTACGAAACTCTAAATCTATATGCGTTTAGAGCTCATTACTCTCAGACAAGAACAAACTCCTGACAGTTTAATGTTTTCTAGTTAAAGTTTGAGTTTGCAATACAGGGTGAAACTCCAAGTTGCGTCATTTGTAACAAAAGATGAATTTATCAAAACGAAAATTCTTTTATAAATAATTTGAGAGCGATAATTTTTAGCAAAAATAAATAATAAATTTACAAAATTGTTAAAGCCCCAAAAATGCTTCTATTAAATGAAAATGAATATATAATTTTTTGAAATAAATACTGAAAAAATAATGAAAACCATTTCAGTATTTTCAAAAGCATATTTGTATTTATTTAGAATTTATCGTTAGTCTTATTATTAAATTTATTTTTGAATATTTGAAAACATATTTCCACAGCTTTGCCAGTATATTTTTTATTCATTACGTCATTTATCTAGGCGCTATTATTAATATTTGTTTAATATTTCTAAAGGTAAATGGTTTTTAAGCTAGAGGTTCTAATTTCAACAATTACTTGATTGAAGTTTGAATTCGCTGTTGAATGTTTAACACCTTATTGTTCAATTTTCGTAGGAAATGTACAAAAAATTGAATGCATTAGCTTTATTTGTACATCGTAAAGTCACAAATTGTCAGGAAATAGTCAGGCAAATTGGATAGTGGAGTAAAGTCGTATTTTTAGCAGCATTTAAAATAAAGAAATATTAAACAATCGAGCTATTGTTATTGAATGGAGAATTCTAACCTCAAATACATCCGTGGTTGTTTCGGACCGGCTCAATTTTCCGCTTCCAGCTTCACACACCCAAGAAAAGTCTTTTTTCATCGTAGAGATGTTTTTTCTTTCACAGTGGAATCCCTAACACCTTTCACAAATGATTTATTCACACTTTTTCACTTTTCACACTGAATATTATGACAGTTCACACTTGTAGCTTTCCGTGTACTGAAGTTGCCTATTCGTCAGACATCGTCCTCACTCGGCACAGTTCGGAAATTCGCTTCAACGATGGTAGTCAGCGGTCACTGCCCTATGCGCGTCACCGTCGTTAATAGCCATGCAATCGCTGCATTGGAATGTGCGGGCGCAAGCATTTAACGCAGGTGCATTATGTAACTGAGGAATGCGGCGATGCAACTCTTAAACGGTTTGATGCGTTGGAAATTCCAACGCCCCTGCACACCCTAAAGTTCAACCGATCTTGATGAAATTTTGTACACAGATAGAGAAAAATCCGTAGAATCCAACCGAACCATCAGAATTTTAATAGGGTTCATAGTTTTGAAGTTATTAATTGTTTAATAAATTATTCATAAAATCAATTATTAATTATTTTTATTCATTATTAATAATAATAATGGTATTAATAATTTAATTTAACACTTAAACTTCTTAATAAATAATAAATAATTCGAGACACGTTATTTTAACGTTAAAAATAATTGAACAATTTGTAATCAACCACTGAAAAATTAATTTAAAATTAAATAGCGCCGATAAAAAATAAAATCTTGATTTTAAACTTTTATTTATGATCTTCGGTCAATCAATTTTATATTTGCATTATTTAATCTAATTCTGATATCAAAATTATTAATAATTATATTCAAATAACGGTCGTGTGGAGATTTAAAAGCGACGACTAGCATTGTGAATTGTGATAAAATTGTAGTTTGAGGAAATTACATGATAATCTCATCTACACCCAAATCCATCACCTGAATAATGTTAATTGATATAGGAAACCGATATCTACTCATACATGATTACACAGATCATAATATTGATTACAAGTTCGAGTTTCAAGTTTGATTTGCTAATAATATGTTTAATGTATTAATTTCACTTGTCTAGATGCGAAGAGAAAGATATAGTTAACATTCATTTCTAATCAATATAGTTTTTCGTTCAATTCGAACGTGTTGGTGCATATTAATTGATAAACAAATAGATATATTTTTAGAACTCAAAAATTTCAGTTGAGGATTAAAACTCTGCACGCTCCCCCATTTGTGCGGACTATAAAATTAGCATGATAAACAAGTATTTTTCGTAAATCATATTCACACCAGCGCCAATCAATAATTCTTTTTGAGCATAACAAAACTACACATGAAAAGAAAAATATTAATAATTTATAACTCACACGCCATGAAATTTATAACATTTCGAATCTGGTGTCAAAAGAAAGGCAAAAAAAAAACAATTTTCCGCATTATAATAATCCATTGTATACATTTTTTTATATTTAATTTGAAATGATTTTATTATAATGCCCTTTTTTTCTCAGAAAACTTACCACAAGATGAACCAACCCGAGATGATGATGACTATTACAAAAAATGTAATTGTAGCTGTTGTAAATCTCTATTCGGTACCACAGGTGTCAGGTTATTCTTGTCAAACCAAAAACTAATATCGATACTAACAGTTAATATTATTTTTGAATAATGCAACTAATATCTCGAATTTTTAATCATTGGCCTCTGATTCGCTCGCTTGCCTCCCGCTTCCTTAACACAAAAACGTTGTTGTTGGTTTTTCTGGATTGGATTAATTCATGAAGCAATTTAATTCTATGCGTCATTAATTTGAATTTTACTTTCAGTGCCAACTGCACAAATTCTTGGAGGGCCTGATCTACACGTAGACAAAGGCAGCACCATCAACCTAACCTGCTCAATTCGCTTCAGTCCTGAGCCACCCGCATATATCTTCTGGTATCATCACGAAGATGTAAGTATAATGTGAAACTTTTGTTTTTATATCATTATACCCATATAGAACAATTTTCGCACAAATAATAAAACGACTTGCTCATCGTGCAAGTGAATGGATGATGCAAGGACGTGCATTTACTCTCCTGCTCTGTCTGGAATACTTTATTCAAAAATTATAGTCGGCACTCCAATGGATGTAATTCTCGTTTCACACCATTATATTTTTGTTCCAAAAATTCACATCCAAATATCATTCCACAATATAAATTTGTTTCCGACTTCATATTTTTCCTGTTTCTTTAATGACCCGAAAAGTTTTGAACTGTAGGTTCCACGTGACAAAATAAAACGGAAAATGTTGAGACGTGTTTCTTAAATGTGAGACTCACACCTAGACGTAAACGCGGTAAAAAAAATCTAAAGATTGTGAATAATATTAAGGGATCAAGATAAAGGATTAAAATTGGACAAAACTTACTAACTTGACGTCAACTTGACTCCTTGCCAGCGTACGTCAGTCGTGACGTAATTTTTTAGAAGGTCTATATTTTCAAAAATTTTAGTTCAACTTCTGAAAACATAATGGTGTAGAACGAGCTAATCTAGTATTATCAATTGATTACTTGCGTTATACTATCATTGAAAAAACTACACTGTATAATTAGTATCATCATAAAGCAAATAAAGAGTTTGTGAAGCTTTTGTGATAGAGTAAAATATTGCAACCAATTATAAAATGTTGATTACCTGTCAGATTGACAATTTCTGCTTTTGATGTTTGTATACATTTTACTTTAATTATATTTGCTTAAATGGATTAATTTTCAATGTTTGTTTGTTGTTTTTGCATTGTTGGCATTGTTGATGTTATTTCTTTTCAAATTTCACTTAATTAGCTAAAATTCTCAATGCACATTTATTTACGACGGAAACAGTGGATAATTTTGGCCAATGCTGTAGATTTCAATAAATGCGAAATGAATTGGAAAATGTTGAACTAAATGGAAAACAAGCAGAAAAAGTTGTTTCATTAAAATTAATTGGAACTTAACAACAACAACATACCTACTAGAGCGAATTAATAATTAGTGTAGTTGGAATATTCATTCATTATTATTAATTCGAATGTAATTTGGTGTTGAAATGTTCGTATAAACAGAATTCGTCGTCGTCGTCTTTTCTCTAATAAGATAAATTGACCACGAATCTTAAAACGGGTGTAATAGTTGTCTGAAAGCGGCTGAATTCAGTGAAATAAAAAGATGGTATACTATATAAAACCGCAATGGTGATTTAAGGACAATAAATTAAGCAAGACCAGACCAGGAAGAAAAGGAGAACAAAGAAGTGTATGGACAAAAATGCACCAAGAGGAATATAATCCATGTTACCCCCATCCCACCCTCTTCGCCCCTCTTCTCTTCAACTAATTTACTTCCATACTATTGAAATGCAAATTTTTCGTTCGCCAACAGAAGACACATTTACACATAGTCAACAAATTCTAATCAATAGAATAGATGATCCCAATTAACTTTGTGTGAGATATGAGATAAAGTTGAATAAAGTTTGACATATTTCCGTAAAAGGAATAAAAGGGAAAAACATGACTTGCTAAAACAACGGAAACTCACATTAATTATAAACTGAAAAAAAGCGGCTACTTAAACAAATTAATTTCACACGGGTTAAGCAGTAATCAAGTTTCACAGAGGGTGCTATATACCGAACAAGTTTTCTTTTGCTTGCTCTGTTTCTGCCTCGTCTTTTCTCATTCTATAATAATATTATTTTAGTCATTTCATTAAAGTTAAGATAGTTAAGCAGCCTTCACTGTTCACTGATACCATCAACTATTTCAATTAAATAAATAATAGAAGTCGGTATACAAAAATGAGAACTCGAAACATCTTGTCATGTCCATGTGCCTTTTGCTCCGACCATGTCAATTATTTCTTATTTTTCTGCGCTTTTGTTATCAAATTTAATTTGATTTATTAATTACATAGTGTGCACTAACAAATTAATTATCTATAATCAATAATTAATTTTGCATGAATCTAAAAAGTTTATTTTTGCTACGCAATTTTGAGGGCTTCCAACTTAGTTACGAAAGCCCAAACTCCAATAGTGATTTCCTGCTCGGAATGAGTTGGCCTTTATACGCCGCTGTCTGGGAACAAGTTTTAATCTGACACACCCTGTAAAATCAGCACTATCCCATCCTCATTGATTTTAGTTTCCGATGAAAAGTTTTATTATTATAAACTGATTGGAATTTTATATTGCTGCTCTCAATATACTTGCTTTGTTCTCCATCTATTGAGGTTGCAAAATATTTTGATAATCATTTTCATATTGCGATTTTTCTACATTTATTTTCAAAAAGCGCCCATTCTATTAGAGTTAATAGGATGCATACAAGAACTTTGTTTAAGAGAGCCATCAAGCAATGTTTAAAATATTGCATAAATAAATAAAATGTATAACGACATCTTCTTCCTTCGCTTTAGAAGAATTTTCATCTAATATTTAATATAACCTGTGAGAGTCACAAAGAGTAATTGTTGGGTTAGCGATTGTTGAAATCCAATATATTGGATTCTAGGTTTTTTGACCACTAAAGTCACCAGATCTTACTCCATTGGACAGTATGACAATTTTTTGATTGAATTTATTTCGCATCTTAGCGTATAAGACGAGGTATAAGATGATGATAATTAGCTAACCAACATTGACGACTCATCTGCTGGTTAATTAATTTAAATGGTTTACTTTGAAACATGTGGCTTATAAATCTAACGTAGCACTGGGAGTGAAACTGTAGGTAACATACAGAACTTGTACATGAATGTTTAAATTCCGGTAAAGGATTCGCTTTGCTATCTAAAATCTCTCTCCTTTTCAGTCTTGATGCACATCTAAAATATATTACTTTCTTTAGGTTATCAGTTATGATTCGAGCCGAGGTGGAGTGAGCGTGATAACTGAAAAGGGCGATGTGACTACCAGTTTTCTCCTGATCCAGCACGCCGACATATCCGACTCGGGAAAATATTCGTGCAGCCCATCAAATGCAGATGTAGCAAGCGTCAGAGTACATGTCTTAAATGGTGAGTCTTGATTTTAGAACAGAATTTAGTGCAAGTTTGATTTGCCTTTGACAGAATGAGAACCATCACTTTCTCCTTAGTTGAATTAGACGTACACATAATAGGAGCTTCAAATGCTCATCAATAGGATATTACAATAATTGATTTGCATTGCAGTGTCTCAAATCACAGCCAGATCATCACATTTGATTCTGTGATTTTAGAACCATGAGATTTAAATCGATTGTGCATCTCAATTTTTTCATGCAGGTACATTTGTGAAACTTGCTACTGGAAGATAATTAGTTTCGATTTATCCGTAGAGAAAAACTATATCAAAGGAGTCATTTTTGACGCACTATATTTTACAAAGCAAAGTTTTGCAAAGCAACAACTTTACAAAGCAATCGTAATATTAATTAAATACCGAAATATGGAAGATATTGATTACGGAATCACTCATTTGCTACTTTGATAACAATTCGTTAATCAGTCATGCGTGCATCTCTCTATTGTAGATGCAGAACATAAAATTTTTAATTGCTTTACTATCTTTAAAATACTAGAACGTTTGCTACCGTATATTATGTAGATATTAGCCACGGTAGAGATACCAAAATGCTCACATAATTGGACATTCTATGGGATGGGACTCATCGCAGATGGTTGCCACCGAAATCCTAATTCTATTCGCAGAAAAATAGAATCATACAATACGTTTTTATTTTATTGAGTTCGTTTATTCATTTAGAAAAAATACGATTAAAAAATACAAACCCACGTGGAAAATGTTTCATAACTGTTGAGAAATAAGAGGGATAGTTCAACTAGGCGCGAATTCAACTGTCTCGAGACAGGAATGAAACTTTCGACGGAGGTTGGTGTAGATCTTACGCGATTTTCCAAAATAACCAAGTAATTCTAATATTTTTTTTATTTTGAACTGGGAAAGTCAAGAGTGAACGATATTTTGCCTTTGTTCATCAAAAGCAATTTACAAAATATTATCTTAAGATTTTATATTCATAAACTAACACAAATTGCTTTAGTGTTTTCTTAAATTAAACTATACTTTCATTTTGAATATTACATTATAGAACGAGCTTATAATACTGGATATGCAACTTTAAGTAACGCTCAAATTTATATGAAAGCACCAGCACCACCACTCATTGAGACACTCGTCTGCTTTATGAACAATAACGTATAGAGCTTTTTTATTATTTCTTAACAATACACATTGTTATTTGTGCCAGTATTGAATGTGAATTGATTCATTTTGAATAAAAATGAGGGAAAATAGGGAAATTTGAAGTGATTTGGAGAGTGAAATATATAATTATCAAATAGGAACGTGTATTCAGTCATGTTTCCCGTCATTCAGCTTGCGTACGTAATTACTTTGTGATTGATTTGCACATTTCCTATTTCCATTGCTTTCCGTTTCCTACAATAATATTAGCATACACAGAATTTGCCAAAATTTCTATTAATTGGATATTAGTCATGGTCATTCTATTTCGAATTTTCGCCAAAATGTTTCCTTCAAATTGAAGGGGGAAAAATACGGACTATTCCAATGTGTATTGAATTAATAAAATGAAATCTTATTTTCTACGTCTCATTCAATCACAACAGTCACTTAAAGAAGTGCAAGCCGGAAAAGTGCATACTTGTTGGACTAAACTTATAAAATATTAATATACGACAAAAGTTTTCTCATATTCTATTTTCTAAAAAGCTTTTTCAACCAACTAATATCTACTTCCTACTTCATATGCATCTATTATTTCGAGATGACTTTGAGCTCGTATTGAATTTCCATTTATCTTCAATTTGTGATCAAAAAAACTGTAGTTCATAATTTTATTCGCTTACTTCGTTTGCTATATCACTTCCGGAATCAAAAAGTCGAGTGAAACGTTGACGAGTGACTTTTCTACTAGCGTTCAAGATCTATTCAGCAAACTGAATTAACATTATTCAAAATATTTTACTCAAATTGGAGCTGTAAGTTGATGCAGTTATAAAATCCGAAATAAATTGAAAGAAAAAGCTTTTTCGAGCTTTTAGAGCCCACTCTTAGATGTTTGCAGCTGAAACCAATAAAGAAAATTGTTCCTTCAACAATCAGTTAATGCTAACGAAGTGCATTCAAAATTGAGCAACTATTATACGAGAGAGGAAAGAATGAAAGGAAATTCTTTCAGCAAATTCGAATTTGAATACAAGTATGCGAAACAACATTACTTTTACTGACAGGAGCTTATTATTAATTGATACCAGAACTTAATGAACGAAGATAACTGATAAGTTTTATTCATTATTAGTATATAGGTAAACCTCAATAGAAAATTCTATAATATTTACCTTTCAGCGGAATGACGCCGGATATTCTGAATGGGAATCTAATCTAACAAAAATTAATCAATTTAATCCGATTAAAAAGTATTTTTCTCTTTGCCAACACGCTTTATGGTATAAGCTTTTTTTAGAACAGTCAGGCAAAATATTGGGCATCTGTTTGCAATCGGACAAATGCAAAGTTTAATTTGTACAACTATTTCAAATGGGTGCTGAAACAAAGCTAAAATACAGTGTGGCAATAAAATGGCATATTTGCAATTACGGAAAGCCTTTTATTTAATGTCGTAACACTGGCTACTAATAAGTAGATTTTTTTCGAAGCAATAGCATCGTTTTCATAAATGAGCAACATTATGTAGCGTTGATAGATATTTCGTATGTAGCACTGCATTGTTTAAAATTGAAAATTATTATTTATATTGTTGTCAAATGGTAAACAAACGACAAACACGCAAAGCAAAGAGTTAATGCAATTAAAAAAAAAAATGATATCATAAAAAGCCACTGTAAGCGCGATATCTCCAAGAAGAATAGGACTATTATTGTACGTACTCTTTACAAAGTAAACTATTTTCCTGTAAAAATGTAAATAGTGCTCGTATATAGACATATCAAATTTCATAAATAATTTATATCCATCAACTTAATAGTAGCTAGTTTTTTATTTAATTTACATTTCTAAATCATTAATGTAATGGACATAGTCTAATCTCTAATCAATATTCAACAATAAGCAATCATTTTTATTTACAATTGATTTCATGTATATGCATATAACTAAATGTATAAATCTAAACTAAAAATACCAGGTGAGCGATTAAATACGCGAGGATAATTATCCGTCCGGCTTCTCCCACCACTACTGTTTGGAACCTACCGTTCCGATGTTTGGGAAACAATGTATACACAGCGTATTTCTTTTTTGTTCAAAATAATTCCAACCAATATGTTCTTTTATTCTATAGGTGGAATTACGCTAAAACTTTTCCCTGAAAAATGTTGATAAGTATATTATTTGGGTTTTCAGAATACGTGGTGTATCTACTGTAAATAAAAATGCAAGAACTATGTAATCCTGTCGGTATTTGTACTGTGTTAAATTCGATATGAAACCGTGATAATCAAGTAGGATTATACAATATTTTACTGATCGGAAACAATCAATCCACTGCCGCGCGATTCAACAAAAAGGATAAGCCTTTAGCCTAATCAACCAATGCGGTTTGTTGTGTTCGATTATATAATTTATAATTTATTACACCTCGCACACAAATTGAGAGATCGTTAAATTTTAAATTTCCTAATAAAAAAAATATATATCCATATGCGATTCCAAATAGCACGTCTCATTAAAAAATAATCGTTTAAGCGGAGTTGGTGCAATTTGGATATTTTTTTTTTGTATAAAAACGCAATACTTGAAGTTCGTTTTATGGCTTTTTCTGTATTCGTATATGTAGATTGTTTTTTTATTTGTTCCTATATATTTCAGGTGAAAGACCGGCAGCAATGCAAACAGGATCAGCAGGATTATCCAACAGCTCTTTAAACATTCTGGCATTAATCATAATTTCGTACCTGTATTCTTCGTTATTTTTCAGTAACTTTGATCCTTCAATGACATACAGAACTAGGTAGCTATGTAAAAATCATTGAATTTGTAAATAATATGGTAATAAGTTTCATTAAATTTGCGACGAAAGGAATTCCTAATATACAATAATTTGTTGTGTTTTATGTTCGCCAATAATACAATTTATACTCAAAGTGTTATTATTAATAATTGATGGTTTATTGATTGATACAAAAATAAATAAAAATACACAAAAAAATAATATGTTGTATAAATATCTATCTATATGAAATTATTGGCTTATTATTGTATATTATTAAAGTATTATGAATT
Source organism: Cryptophagus acutangulus (assembly GCA_963556235.1). NCBI lineage: Eukaryota > Metazoa > Arthropoda > Insecta > Coleoptera > Cryptophagidae > Cryptophagus > Cryptophagus acutangulus. Next base: position 448,620 of record OY744558.1, on the reverse strand, counting down.
CCTTGACTATATAATATTTGCAAAAATATGATTGATATATTCTTAATTTTATAAATGTTAATAGTTGTTTATAAAAAAAAGTTGTACATATAACAAATTGTGATTAACGGCACTTTATCGTTGGAAATGGTGATTGAAAAAAAGATTGTGGAACATGGACAATATATTGTGAACTATAAAAGTGTTTAATACTATAACGGATGAATGAAGGTAATCTATAATTATGAAATAAATGTTGCAAAATTTAAGTATATAATACTTTTTCTATATGTATAATATTGAAACCACACACAACAATTGAACATTATATTTTTTTCTATTTTAAAATTTTATGGACCAAAACTGTTGGTTAATTTTTTCTTAAAGAAATTATTATAATCTTCAAATATTGTAATACACTATGGTAACATTTTATTTCATGTTCAGTATTAAGAGTTCAAAAAAAAATATTTTAATGAGCGTCAATATTGTCAACATACAATTATATTGTGGCTGTTAACAAACAAAATATTTGAACGCATTAAATTGATTCACTGATTACTGAATGTGATATAAAAATTTCCATGCAAATGTAAATAAATGATGTATATAATTAAAATTATTGATATATTACAAAATGATTACGATAAAATTGTCAATAACGTATTTAAAATACGAGACACTATAGAATATGTAATATTGTAAATTCAAAAATAAATATTTAAAGCATTTTGCATGCTTTTTCAAAATGACGCAAAACTGTATTACTAAATGTATAGTTGTTTTCAAATATTACATTATCTGTTGCTATCGCAAAAAATGTTTAACAAATATAATACTATATGTAAGTGTACTAAACGTGCATAATTATAGATATAAAAAATCATTTTTTAATTTCACTTTTCATTTCGACCACTAAATGTAATTTCAATTACGACAATGTACCTACAATACAATCTATGTATATCGACAGTTCATAATCTCAAATTAAAAATGTGTAGCATGTAATTTAAACATATATTATATATAATATGTAAAGTTTATTCTAAAATAAACAAATATTTAAAAGAGAATTCATTTATTTTCCTCCTACTTCAAATTCTACCATAAGTCGGAAGAACATCAGCAGGTAAGTACGAATATTTAATTAATTTTGAAAAACACTGAAATAATTCTTCATAAGTTGTTAAAATGTTCGTTCAGAAACATTTATAAGACTTGAGAAACTATTAAACCATAAAAAGTACATTAAATTTTTAAAGGAGATCATCATAATAAATTCTTTAAAATTTGCTCCATACAAAACTACTAAAATCATTGAATCATCACAGAAGACTGAATACTCCCTATAAATGTTATATAAAAGTAAATAGTTTATAAACAACATAAGGTTATTGTTAATATTTTAACATACTGAGCGAATCTGGATTCTACAACGACTAAGTTTGTGGATAAATCTTGAGCGCTACGTAGAAGTACAGTAACTCGACAAACGTATGTAAGGCGCTACAGCAGCAGTTACGTGGAAGACAAGCTAAAAACTACAATCCATCAAAATGAACGAAAATGCCATTTGAACACGTTCAGCGAATGTGACACAAAGCTATTTTGAAAGATGAAGCTACTGCATCATTTCAATTCAATTACTTTAATTATTTTAGTTATTGAACCCTAAATGTTCACATGAATATTCCATTGACAATGTTTATATAATATATCATGGTTTTGTCAGTTAAATATGAATTCAGTTCAGCGTTATTGTTTTAACGCGCTGAATGTTGATATAAAATCCTCCTATGGGTCGGTAAATTAATTAATAAACAAAAATGGATAAAAATCTCGAAACTCTGAAATGTAAATAGTCGTTTTACTTAACGGCTAGTTAAATCGACTATTAGCCTTGTTTCAGGGAAAAATGATGGTCGGATGAAAAAAGTTTTCGAATAATATAATCATAATCGTAGAAAAAGTATTATCATAAATTGTATGAGAAAGAGACCGAGACGAATTTACGTTGAGTTGCTAATTTAAGCAAATTACCTCAATATCGCTTAAAAATATACTTGCCAAACAATTTTTCAGTTTTTGTAAATAAAAACGAAGTATTGGATTGGAAAAATTGGGAGCTGACCTAATGTCCTACCTAACTGCTTGACCCAAGACGAAAAATTGTTGTTAGGGATAAGGAAACAAGGAAATTTAGGACAACACGATCTACATCACCAAATTATCTCTGCTCAGGATTCTAAAAAAAAAGGTCAGCACCGAGCACTAACGATAAAACTTCATTTCTCCATAGAGCATACAGAATAACATAAAAATTGCTTGTGGACCTAGTAAGATTATTAGTGATTTTTTGATTACCCAGATCTAATTTTGGTTTTTTTATATCCACTAAAATTTAAAAATTCTACGGTGTGTGAAAAATAATAGTTGGGATTTTGGAATATACATACATAGTTAAATATTGTCTTGACATTATTGGGGGTGAAGCCAAGTACTTACCACCCTTATCGGAAGCTATAAATATTGAGCTTTGGGAATTTACACTGCGATATCCACTTGCTAGTAGATATAAACCTATCTATTTTGAACTTTCAAAACCCCCCAATTCTCATCCTTTACACACTATTGGAACGATTTGTCAACATTTTTAATAAAATAACAGCCTTCTCTAGCAGAGGATCAGAAACATTAGATTAAGTTGAACCAATAAAAATTTTAGAAACTAGTAGAAATAATTTTTTTTGCACCAAAAACTGTATCTGATGTAGATACTCATATATAACTAATTTCTGAAGTAATGCTAGTTGCATAATATCATATAAGTTTATATGATACAAATTTATTTAGCTCAATTTCATTTTCAGATAGATATGATTTTGGAATTGAAACAAGAAAATATTCTTATTTTGCTATCCCGCTGTAGAAAACATCTAGAAAGCACTTAGGTAGATTAGATTAGAAAATCGAAACGGTCAAGACAACCCAACATTGTTTTCATAATTTACTTATGATACTCTTCGCTGTTTTGCCTTTTTTCCCTTTTCCTTTTTACGTCCACTCGAAAAAGAATTATTGAATTAGATGCTCGTAAAACGTAGAGCTATATATTATTTAGGTTTAATAATAAATAAATTCTTCTATTTTTAAGATACAACCTCGTCTCCCTCCTTTTAATGTTATATTATTCAATATGGTTCATACAATATAATTAAGAAGTTGCGTCATCAACAGTCTTGACGTCACTAACTTCTATGCCAAATAAGCACTATTCTTGCTATTTAGTTTTAAATAAACGATAATCGATGCTCTCTCGGTCATACATATATATGTAGGAATACCTATAGATGTGGAATACAGCTCAAGTATACAACATATCCAAATACATCTTTGCATTTCATTTATTCTCACGACTGGATGGTTATTTTTTGTCAATAGACGTAAAGTACGTACATTTATATATACTTTTAAAGCAGACAAAAAGTTTCCCAGCCCGAATGGAAGAATGTATCCAAAGTAGCAGTTACACCCGCATCTAATATGTATAATTTAAATACAGACTACTGAGAATACAACCGTAAAAGCACGAGAAAAAAAATAATTAGAAAACTCTATAATTTTTGAGGATGTCCATAAAAGCGCGACACTGGATACGTAATGTTTTTTTGTTCTGTTTTTATTTTCAAATTGTAAACTTCAACTTTATTTTCTTACTACAAGTAGTAAAATAAAAATAGATAAGAGAAGGATTTAGTTCATTCATTAAAATAACAAGGTCAAACTTGTAGTTAAGCAATACCAGTGTTTTTGTATGCATCTTTTATGGAGAACATAAAATTGCCGTGTAATGAATTCTCGTAATTATTTCATTAATTGAAACTGCAACAGCTATTCCTAAGAGCATTTACATGCATGCATAGTTTTCAACATGTTGGTTGTGTTTGACTCTTCCTTCGTTTTGGTGGTGATGGTTTGTTGGTTTAGAAACATATTCATCAAATAGTCAGTTTTTGACTAGTTCATATTTTTTTTTCGTTTTTTGGCCAGGAAGTATTGTCCTTAGAGGACAAGAAATATGTAAACCAAATTTGGTGCTTATCGATTCAGTAGTTTTCTCTCAAACTTGTAGAAATTAAGGGTCAGATCATTTTCATAATCTATAATGTTCTAAATATTTTGAACCATAATTGTACGTGCTTCAATGAAGTTAAATAATTTTGGCATTGTTTTATTTTTGCTTATCTAAACAGGAACAATTGAAACCATAGATCTTTTCCCTATCTACGTTTCAGTTTCAGTCATTCCTGTATCTTCTTGCGTCTTTCTTTGATGCATACGATTCTCACTAATATATACTGAACATGATCACTCTCATTCTGTGTAGGCATGAGTAAAGCTTTTCGTCTCCAACTCTAAAATTGTGCCATTGTCTTTGATGCCTCTTTCAGCCTCTATTTGTCTTATGTTACACTATGTTGTAACTCATTTCAATATTTTTCAAATATAATTATTTTGAATCCAATCAATTGATTAAAAATATTCCCATCATCTAGAAGAAGGTTGCTTCTTCTTTGTTCATTTCAAAATAATGACCACGCAGTAATAAATATTCAAAATAAAATAATGGTCTAAATTATAATTTATATTTAGTTGTGTAATTAACATATATTATATTTTTCTCAACAAATTTTATAGATTATGCAGAATCTTCGCCTTGTTGGTATTTGATTTTCTTTAGTTTAAAATGCATCAAGCGCATATTCTGCCGTTAGAATAGTTTTTCAATGTTGAACTCGGAAATTTTTCATGCATCCTTTGGTTTCCTTTGTTGTGTACTGTATTTTACCTTCAAAAATTAGTCGAAAACGAAAAAAGAATCAAATAAAGTAGTAATTCCACCATCAGAATTGTATTTTGTATGATCAACAGATTATACACTGCAAAAGGCTGCTTTGTAATTTATGTCGGATATGGCGGACGTCCATACTCCTATGCTGTAATCGGTAATGATTCACATGCATAATAAGTATATTAAAATTTGAAAATTGAATTCAAAAAATGAGAGAAGTACCGTGAAACTCATTTGCAGCATTTTTGTATCTAGATCTCATCTTATTATTACTAATGATTGTAATTGGCAAAACTGAAAAACTCTTTCTGCTCTTGATTTGTCTTTTTAGCACATTGCTAATTACGTAACGATTTCATCTAATTACTTCGGTCAACATTTATCTAGTTTTCATAGTAGAATTTCCTATATTCGATGGAATGCAGTTATACACCACATACTTATGATGCGCCGCGGAAGGGATGGTTGCTGATGCAAAAGTTTTGGTAAGTTTTGGTAAGTCTGAAGTGAATTTGGATGGGCAGACTTTACAGTTATCCATTGTCGGTTGGAAATACATATATACGCTGTAAAGGAAAAGCAATACATAATTTAAAATTAACATATGTATTCAAAGGCAAGGTAATATGGAGGTCGTTGACCACGATGTCAAGGCCAGGGCCTCGTTCTGGACGATACAAGAAGATAACTGTGCACCACTGGTACTAGCAGTGGGCAGCGGGTACCAGCAAAATTGATAGTGGTACTCAATACTCTAAGTGGACGAGTAAGACTAACAAGTGTGATCATCGTTGTCCACACAACATTACCAGATTCTTGAACTATAATAGAAAATTATAGTTTCAAGAATCTCGAACGGTAAATTCTGGAAGTGATTCCGTATTGCACGTTAGTTCCTTATGCTTGCGCATATGAATGAATAGTATATTTGCCTTAGGCCTTCTTGTAAGTGAGCAATGCGCGCTCTTATTGACAGTGTGTAGTTGAGTGTCTACTTCGAAGCGCTATGTGCAGAACCAGCCGATTTGTTTTTGTGATCCTGTGTTGTAGTGTCGTCCTTCTAGGGGTGCAAGCTCAAGATGACTCCCTGGCCGGCAGCTTCCTCTCAGGTAGGATTCACGTCGTCGTCGGCCTTCCTTGCCCTTCCAACTCATCATCCAATCCAATTTGCACTTCGTTCTCGTCACATTAGGTACTCTTTGCCGATCTCCACCCGACGAACGGTATTCTCCACATTTACTGTTATCCCAATAATTTATTCCCAACATTTAATGATGAATTCAAACAATTTACCAATTATTAGTCTATAATGAATATCGTGCGGTCTACATAAAACATGATGCGACCAACAATGTCTTCTTATATTAAATTTGAAGCATCTTATGTATTCTTTGTTGCTCTCTTTGATAAGATGAATTAGACGCAAGAGATTATGTTTTAATTTAATGAATTTTTATATATAAATTAACATGAAAGTCCGCAAAAAGCGTAATTTCAGGGTGGTACGGGTGCGACTTCAGCAAACAATTATTTTTTTCCTGAAAATTCAGTAACTACTGAATGTGCTATATAATTACTATTTTGCCCCTTAATAATACAGGTTCAAAGGGAAGGGTATATAAAAATATACTGGTAGGAAAAAGTGCATTTTCGTCGAAGATTTAATGAATTTCATACCAGGGATGAATTAATCCTGTATGTATAAAACTATACCGGTTTTTTACATAAATTGTAAGTATCATGTAGGTACTAGATTAGTTATTTCAGTTCAATTTAGTACTTATATGCTGGTTTTCTAACGGGTTCTTCGAATAGATTACTCTTTTCTAAGCCTCAATAAGCATGTTGATGTTCTACACATGCACTAGAGCGAACCAAAATTCAAAACGAAACTGAAAGTATACCACTAGGTAGAACAGTTACATAAATCCGAACGAAAAACGTTTCCACAGCGAAATTGTTTTAAACTATTACGACATTATTGAATTGCTCTTCGGGGACAATAAATTTATTTTAATATTCCTGCCAACGCTAATGTTATATTCAGTTCATATAGGCAAACTTTTGAAAAATATCCGCACAGTCTCCATGTTAAATTAAAACTAATTGTGGGGATGTGGAGTCGAAATCGTCGTATATTTCCTCACATGCGAGCAATCATACATTTTTGTACCATAAGCACAAGATATATGGCATCAAGGAACGCTTCTCCAAAACAAAAGCAGCTAATACGTCAAATATGTCAAGCACAGAAAATCAATCCTTGAGGATATTTGGCAACAAGACATTTTCAGTTGCTAGCTTTTGGAAATTTATTTGTTGGCACGTAAACGATGAAACTATAATCTACAAATTAAAATTTATCGCCAAAAGTTCTTTTTTTTAATTTATTTCCGATCAAATTGGAGCGTAGGTGCAAGCATACAGTGAATTGAATTTATGAAGCGTTATCTGCAATTTCAACTTCAATAAAGTTTGCTAGACACTTATGCTAAATATAACGGCAATTATGTTTCATTAGGTAAATAGTATTAAGCAAAACTATCACTTCGGACTTGAAAGCATTTGCATAAACTTGAATTATTTTGCGCGCACCTTCACCAATTCCCGTAGCTCCATCTACGAAATGCAGGTCGAATCAATACTGCTGAAACATTTGAAATTGCCACCAATTGTCTACTGAAAAATCAATATTTCATTGTATACACTGTACATTTTCAGAAAGACTAACTGTAAGCAAGTACGAAATATGTATTATTTGAGGGACGAAGACGGAATGGTATCTTACCTAAACCAGTACCAAGTACTGTAGCGCTGTTCGGCTTGGAATCTTAGATTCTGAATAACCATAGATCTTAGATCTTGAATGAATATAGATCTTAGATCTTGAATGATTTGCCCAGGTTTCCCCAAAATCTGCGTTATTTATTCAAATGAAATCTATTGTTTAGGATTATTGGACACAATTACAAGCACAGCAGATTCAAAAGACTGCCCTGGTGTCTGCGTACATGCTTTAGCCACCATCATTTGTTATGATGTGCTGGAGGATGTTACATGTCCTTCGTCATCAATGAAATGTTGCGTTGAACCACCAGCACCCAATACGACGAGTATAACGTCTTCCAATGCAACAACAAATCTCGATTCAATACCAACTACTACAAAAAGTACTACCATCACAACCATAACAACTCCCACAACCACCACAGCAGTTCCCTCAAGTACAAGCACTACCCCTTCCACTACAGCTAGTATTCCAAATCAGGTACCAAGATCTATATGTAATTAATAATAGTAAATAATGTAAATTATTTGTAGACGGTAGCGGAAAATAAACACTCAAATTCAACCAATAATAGTATTAAAGATAATGGTATGTTAATTTATTATTAAAAAGGAGCGTTCATAGTAGTGCTAAAATATTTTTAACTCTATAATGTGCCGCCAAAAAAGTGGCAAGTAATTCATTTCCTTAAAATATACTTCATGCAAGGAGATGTTACTTTCAAAATTCAACTAAACAATTAGCAGTGGTAGTAAAATGTTGCGGTAGAGAAACTGAAACATAAATTATCATCTATGAACAGTTAGGTTTTCTCTACTCAATTTTAGTATGGCACAAAATAGACGTTCCAAATATTTGTGCAACGTTTTGAGCAGTCTGTTAAAAATCGAAACCATTTTGATTCGTAGAAGTAGCAAAAGCATGTCCTGGAGTTTGTGTGGCTGAAAGAATAGCGGATTATTGTGAAGCTATTCTAACAACGGAAGACTTATGCAAGACCGGTTTGAGATGTTGCGTATCAAGTGATGCATTTGGTGACAAAATTCCACCAAATTTAATAATTCCCAATAAGACGAAAATTAACTTTACAAAAGTTAATGATGTAACAACTTCGAAACCGGCGATTATGACCACAACCGCAATTGCCAAAACACCTCCGCCACCTCCACAAAGCAAACCGACAATCACTGCATCTAAGCCTTGTAAGGGTGAATGCGTCAGTGGTCTGTTTGCATTATTTTGCGACGACATTGACTCGGATGCAGATTGTCCTAATGAAGGAAGTTGTTGCATTACAACACCTGTAAGTTAGATTTGTTGACAGTTATGAACATGAGTTAATGCTAGTTAAATAAAAGCCATCTGAAGAAGCGGAGTATCCGACGACCAGCACTAGTCCAAGACCCACCACACGCGACCCAGGTCCAAGATGTCCCGGCTTTTGTCTGTTGAACATCATGGCAGCGTTTTGTGAACGGCCTTCAGTTTTAATTCCACATACATCAAACTGTAAACGTGGTTCGGTGTGTTGTGATAATACACGAGCAGTGACTGCTATGTCACGTCCAAGACCTAGACCACACCAGCCGACCACTACGACAACAACAACTACCGTAGACCCTCGACAGGAATGTCCTGGATCCTGCATCGTTTCGTATCTCAGTTTCACTTGCTTCAGTACGTTCTCTTTCTAGCACCACTATTGCCCAAATTCACTGTATTTCTTTCGGCAGGAAACGCTGAGATGACGGAAGTGTTCAAATGTCGCAAGTCGGGTACCAAATGTTGCGCTCCTAAAACTTTGATCAAGGAAACACTCGGCCAAAAGGATGAAGCTTCAAATAAGGACAGTACAGTTGAGGCTACTAATAATAAAGGAGGATCCACGACAGCTTCTTCCTTAACTGTACCTATATCATCTAGTAAGCATTTTTGAAAATCTGTTTGGAATCACTTATTGTCAATTTTTCTTAGCTACTGAAGCATCTAAAGCTTTGTCAACTACAACAAGATCTCCAGTGTATAGCAAATATGTATGCGGAGTGAAGGGAATGTTAAGAACTGGCAGGGTTGTTGGTGGAGAAGACGGCGACCAAGCCGAATGGTGCTGGCAAGTTGCTCTAATTAACTCGTTGAATCAATATTTGTGCGGAGCTGCACTTATTGGTACCCAGTGGGTGTTGACTGCAGCACATTGCGTAACAAAGTATGTTGTTCGTCCATTTACTGGTGCTTTTGAGTAATTTATAATGTTCTTTTAGTATTGTACGTTCCGGGGATGCAATTTATGTTCGTGTGGGAGATCACGATCTAACAAGAAAATACGGCAGTCCTGGTGCTCAAACATTGCGCGTAGCCACCACCTACATCCATCACAACCATAACAGTCAAACTTTAGATAACGATATTGCCTTATTAAAGTTGCATGGACAAGCTGAATTAAAAGAAGGAGTATGTCTTGTTTGTTTACCAGCTAGGGGAGTTAGTCACGCAGCCGGAAAACGATGTACTGTAACAGGTTATGGATACATGGGTGAAGGTAAATTATTAATCTATTTTAATTAAGTTAGTCCATCCAGTCGAAACTCCGCTATTCATTTAGATTTGAGTCAATATTGAATTTAATCAAATTGAAAAGTTGGTCATTAAAGCCATCGCAATGGCATGGTGAGGAAAGGATTAATGTTTGTGCCCTTACAGCCATAAAAAACTATTATTTAATTCATAAACTGCCCTGAAAAATTACAGGAATGGAATAAGTAATAAATTTATTGCCGACATGTCGGTTTTAATTAAACTTAGGCGAGTCAATCGGAGGAAAATCGATCTGTCCAGTTTTATTTATCTTTACTTAATGGGTAAAAGTGGACCACGAGAAAAGACTCGAGATATTTTCAAGTAGTTCTTTACGTCAACCGGATAATAAATATTTTGATAAATATCAGCAATGCAATTATTAATAGGAATTGATAGCGATATGTGGTGACTCGAAACTCGGCGTCAGTTATAAAATTTCTTTAAGTAATTAAGTATCTATTTTAATATTAGTTGATTAATTAATTTTTAATTCTTTAGTAAACAAAGAACGAAATTAAATTGCAGTTTTCAGTTAAAAAATAAATTGGAAAAAATTAAGTTCGTTCGTTTAAAATCAGATATTGACAAATTAAACTTTAAGAAATTACGTGAAAAGTTCCAATAATGGCGAAACTTTTTTCATGTTTTACATTTCACTAATATTTTACGAATGTTCGAACGGCAAATGGGGCTGTCTACTTGGTCGGAAACCGATAAACGATTAATAGTGGCAGATGCGATAGTAAAAATTATTACGAATACATGTACCTATACATTTTTAGCAACCCTTAATAGAATTTGAATTAGAAGCTATTTTTGGACTCGTTATTCAGGCGAATACGTATTGCGCCGACCCCGGTGGGCGAGCGGTAGCTGACTCCGCTTCCCTGCCGGAGGTCGCGAGTTAAAATCCCGCTGAAGAGGAAGATCCTTTCTGGCATCTACAGAAAAGTTCCTAATTAAATAATACACTTCTTCTCTTCTATTTTTGACTGCGAAGAAAATAAACAGATAGAAAATATGACGCTACTAACATTATTTGAAATAAATGATATTAAACTTATTTGCAGCTGGTCCAATTCCATTAAGAGTACGTGAGGCTGACATTCCAATAGTAAGCGATGCAGAGTGCATTCGGAAAGTAAACGCGGTTACTGAGAAAATATTTATTCTTCCTGCTAGCAGTTTTTGTGCGGGTGGTGAAGAGGGAAACGATGCCTGTCAGGTCAGTAAAACCGATTAAACAAGCTGCTTGGAGCTTGGACGCTAATTGTTTGACGATATCACATTTATTTCTGTACAGGGTGATGGTGGAGGTCCACTGGTATGCCAAGATGACGGGTTCTACGAGTTGGCGGGTCTAGTTTCATGGGGTTTCGGTTGTGGGCGAGTTGATGTACCAGGAGTTTACGTTAAAGTATCTTCATTTATCGGTTGGATAAATCAAATAATTAGCGTTAATAATTTGTAATAGTACCTATATCTTTTCTTATTTATTATGATTTATTATTGTTGTTTAAAAAAAAAACGAAAACCAAAAAGAACATGAAATTATTTATTAAATTCGATTTATAAGGATTGTACTTATAAATAATTGAATTAAAAAATTAATTGTAAATATATTTTAATAACAATTGACATAATGTTTAAAAATTGTTACCAAATAAGCATTAAACCTACGGTTTGTTTTAATAAAGAAACTCGATTCTTTTTCGAAACGATACTATACTCTTGAACGATATTTTGTAATAGAACCGGGGTGTCCGCTTTATTGTTTCATACATTTTAATTTATTGCACAAAATTGAAGTTGTTCTACATCCAACGAGAAAATTGAATAACATTTTTATTAAAAATAATATTAAGAAAAATATCAACAAGACTGAATTTTGAATTGTAAGTTCAATAACTGTTTCTATAACTCATACTACATGTTTTGAATACTATTTATAATTGTGAGTAATTATTTGCATGTAAATAATTATAATATTAAAAATATTGATGTTGATGTAGAACATGTAATTTATGCAAGAAGTTTAATTATATTAGAAATTCGCATTTCTAGAGCCGATATCCCGTAAATAAGGAACAAAACTGTTATTTTTATCTATTTAAGTATTAGAAATACATAATAATATATTTATTTATCTTAAACAGTATGTGTTGTTATTTCGTACGTTTAGAATTAAACCAAAAATTATCCCTTATCAGTACTTAGGTAGATATCCAAGAGGATTCTGTGACAGACTTTCACGACATCGGGGAAAAAGTATCGTAGTATACGATATACTTCCCAGATATTTAATTTAATTTCATAATTAATCCAAACACAAACAGCTGGTTTCCAGAAAACTAAGCTTGGTTGCATCAGCTTGCAAGTTATACAAAGTAGTTATTTTTTTTACCAGATTAATATTATAGTAACAAACAAACTTTTGAGCTTTAATTAATTAATATATATAGCAAAGCAATGAAAATATTTTTAAAAGGTCGCTAAAATTTTCATTCTGAATTTAAACTCGGACGTTTGGAGCCTAGACAAAAGAATTCCACATGATTTGAATGCACTACTTGCGCTGAAAAGTGGATTCTGTATGACAACCATCGACGTTCAGCCTAGTGGTAGGGGTTTTTCTTATCTTAGTCCTTGCGTATCAATTGTTCACCCAAATATCTTTTACAAAAGTTCGTAAGGCTTCGAGGTAAAAAGTATTCTTAACGGGGTAGAAATAAAATATAGGAAAATTATAATATGTTTATTATAAACAATATTAAAATTGACTATGGTATGATTGAATGGTTGAAATATGCGAGACATTTTTTTTATTTAATATTTTTTATAATAATGATAATGAAAAAAATAATAATTGTCATAAACATAATAAAAAAATAAAAACAATGATTTAATACATCTATAAAGTGTTTATATGATTATAATTTAAGAATATAATAAGTTTATTTAAAATAAATCGTACGTAATATAAAAACAAAGAATAAAAGTGTTCAATAGAAAAAAAAAAAAAGAAAGAAATCAATCAATCAAATTTAGTTTTAGACGCAAATCAATATGTACAGGCAATTTCACTTGAAGCTCATCACAGTAAACCACGAACTAAATATTACATATTTAATATTTATTATGAATCAGTGCATTATATATCTGAACATGCGACAGAACATTGATATATAACAAGGGTTATGGGGTTTTATGTCTTGTGAGAGAATTAAACCCAAGAGTCCTTCCCGGCAGGCAAACTGGTGAGCGGAGGAGGTGGTTGCGTCTGAGCCGGCTGGCCATCAGCCAAATGGTTCAGACTGGCATTTCCTAAGCTAGGTTGGCGGTTACGTTTCTTCTCCATATTCACCTGAGCGTAGAGTGGTTCCGGCTGCAACAGAGGCTGGGTCAGTGCTTTTGGCAGGCCGTGGCACAGAGACTGGGCATGCATGGGCAGGGCCTCTCGTTTGAAGCTGACGCAGCCAACCAAAGGCCCTGACCAGCTGCAGTTGCAACACGTACACAGCACCACAGGCCACAGCCTTACCTGGGCACAGCAGCAGCCGCGTCGCACGCACAGCCACACGCACAGCCGCGCCGGCGCACCGCGCAACCTGCTGTTGTCAGGGCCTTCGCTTCGCTTCGTTATCGCTTTCGCTCGCGCTTTCGCGTTCCCCAAATACTGCCCAAATGCCAACTGCCCAACTGTCTACTAAACTCTACGCTAGATACAGACACGACTAGATAAGTTAGTATTAGTATAAAGGAAGACCTACAGCGTCTGATCTGATCTGTACTGTACTGCACGGTACGGTACGGTACTGTACTGCACTGCACTGCTGGCTACAACATAGTAGTAGTAGTAGGTACTCAAAAAGTCAAAAACAAATCAATGTCTCGTTTGCTCCAAGACCTTCCCGTCCAAATCAGTATAAATGTAAAAATGCAGCCTGCGGTACATTCACGTTACACATCGTTAGTTACACATCAAGATATCAATAATTCAGTATAGTCTAAAATAAACATTGTTTTTTGTAACCTACAAAGATGAGGCAGTTATTCGTTAGTATACTAGAATGTATGTATGTATGATAGATAGGTAGAACGAACGTGTTTTCACATTGCTAACTTCCTGATCCACCTTCATCATTTCATTCAACCGCGATAAATTGACACGGATGTGTAGGGTTTGTGCAATTGGCTTGTTAGTGACTTACTGGAGGCGGATTCGGACCAGCGCCAGGTGGATACGCTCTTCCGATCGAAGGCTGACTTTCCGGGTAAGCCATATCAGCCAGTGGAATGTCATCATTCTGAACAAACAAAAATAACATTAATCACATCCTCATTAAGCAGCCAAGTTTTCTTGCTTTGTCGAGGAATCTCCACGCTAATTTTGATACAGATTATAGTCGGATCATCATTTTAAAACAGACATGGAAATTGCTCCAAATCATCTATCATGCACGCAACTCAAGTTAAATGTTTAGTATTAATGTTTTACTATAGTTAGTTGGATTTGAAAACATCCACGAATAAAAATTAAGTAAAGTTTGTTAGCTAAAATATCTTTTTTGGGTTTAATTAAAATTTAATTAAAAAATAATTAAATATCGAATTTAGTCACGAAAACTGCAAGCAACATGAACATTTTTGTTAGTTTTTATTGGACATTTTATTGTTTATTAAATATTATTTTATAGAACATCAAATAAACTTTAATAATTAAAAAAAATTTAATATTGCACGGTTGATTTTTTTATAGCTTGTTTGCAAAAATAATGTGTTCACGAAATCGAATCGTATCAATATTTAGGTGCCTTCATTTCAAATGAATTATTTCCAAATCTACAATATTTTTAAAGCTAAGCCGGCGGCGGTCGAGTACAGAAGGTTGTAGGTCGTGAAGTATGCAAATTTCCAACTACTTCGCAGTCAAACCAACTCAAAAATAACAATACCTTTTAGAAATGGCATGTTTTTATTTGCATAAACATAATAAAATTGCATAAATCACAAAGTTAAATATACTGTGACATTCATTACATTATAATTATATTCCTGGAATGTGAAACTACAAAACATTACATGTAAATTCAACTATTGCATTTACTAAATAATTAATATATACATAAAAAATATATAAATTTAAAATTATACAGCAATATTGATACGATCCAGAATTATATTTAGCTGATATTTTCAATGAACTTATTAAGAGATTCGAGTGTAAAGAAAATTAAAAATCAGATAAGTAACTAGTGTCTGAGGAATGAATGTTGTCCGTGACGTCACTAAATATTTTTTTAGTTTATTGTTTATTATTTTTTATTATAAGCTATAAACAATAAAATAAAAAAGATTCTGGAACGTAGCAAATTGAACTGATGTTTACTGTCGCTACTTTTTTTTTCAAACACAATGTTTTACTGTTAATAGTTAATTTAGTTAGTTAGTCAAAAAGAAAGTAAAATCATATCGTATATTTCCAACTCGATATTCGAGTGAATGAATATTAATGAAATGGAAATTAACGCTGTGTTAAGATAATTTCTTGAAGATGGGTACATGCAACTTTCTGCTTACTAGACCGCCGCTTTTACTTGCAACTATCATCAGTTATATTTCCCAAGCACCATCAACACTCTAAAATTAGAAAACCAAATTACACCAAAAGATCTCCGAGTAGACGATTTTTAATTAATATTTGTATATTAGTTTTCTATGGCAACCTATTTGCAGCATAAATTAGGGATGCAACCGGGTACCGGTATTTCAAAAGGGGCGTGGTTAACGGGCGTCAAAGTTGAAGTGGAGGGGGAAATTTGTAGCCGTACCCGGTTGCATCCTTAGCGTAAATAAATAAAAAAATATATATAAGAAAACTCAACTAACCCTTTGATAAACGGAAGGAACGCTTCTAGCACCTGCAGCAGTGCGTTTCATTGTTCGATCTTCGTATCTAGTGCCACTCTGCGAAGCCATTGGTCGATTAAGAGTGCTATTTGCGTTGTTTGGTGAATTAGGACCTGCGTTACGAGCCGCTACTGTTTTCGTCACAAAATCTTGCTCCTTCCATCCATGCTTTTTGTAAACATCGCGCAAATCTTGGTGTTGCCACATTGTAAATAATACTTGTCCACCAAACTTGAGTACCCTTGGTGTATATTTCTGTCGTTGCTTGGTTATAGTCATCAGTCTTTCTACGCCGCCTGCTTCCAAAAGCGATCTCGAGAACTCCGCATTCTTCTTAATGACCTCGTTCAGTGTGGCTAGAACCGCTGCTATTGTGTCATCAGACGTGCCTTGATCATGCTGAGGATTGTTCGACGGTAACTTCTGAACGAGATCGCGCATTGCATATTTCCCTATCAACTCTTTGTTGCGTTGATCGATGGCCAGGTTCCGCAGAGCAGTCGCCACCGCACACACCACCCGGTCCACCTCCATACGTAACAGTTCCACTAAAATGGGCAAACCCTTTTCTTTTCGTACAGCCGCCCGGATTTCGATGCTGGGCTGCCAGTAACAGGCTGCCAGGTTCTGTAACGCACCGGCCGCAGCTTCCAGCGTTTCAGGATTTGAGCAACTTTGCAACAGGGATAAATAAGATTGTACTACTTCAGGTTGCCATAGTAGTTCCATACCACGCACCGGCTCACCACGTGCAGCTGCACTACTTGCACCGCCCGATGTCGACACCGTAAAACTGTCTTTCGTCTCCGAGGATTGGGTGTCTTTCTTCTTCTTGCTACCACCGAAGCAGCCAAGATTTTCACCTGTGGAAAGTAAATGGTTAGCTGATGTGTGGGGGGGAATTTATCGAAGGTGCATTCCGGGAAAACAATGAAAACTATGTAGAAATTAACAATGCTCTATTAAGTTAGTTTAATAGTGTTTCGATTTTACGTTCTGATTAGATACACTTATTGCTAACTAGTATTTTATTTTCAGTCAGCTTCAACGTTCCAATATGAATACAAATTTAAAGTAGTGCATAATATGTGAGTGATATTGGAGCAAGCATTTATTAAATATTGTCTATTGTGTTTGCTGCAAAATGTCTTTCGATTGTGTTACTAAAACAGAAGTATAACAACGTTGTTACGGTGAGAATATTTGAATATTTTATTAGTGTCAGCATATCGGTTCTTTTCACACATTATTCTATTGTTATAAAATGCACCGTTGACAAGAAACCATATTTACCTTTTGAAGTGTTCGCTGCTACTCTGCTTTGCGTCGGTAAAGGATTCTTGTCATAATTCGGATCATCTACCTCTTGACATCGATAGGAAAGATTTCGCAAGATGCACACACAATTTTCAACACTTTTACTGCCGATATTGGACTTCTCTATGGCACAGCGTACAACAGACAACAACGCATCAACTAATCCTTCGCACTCCCTTAGTTTTCGCCTCGCATATTCACCAGCAGAACTAACGTTCCTAAGCACACCAGAAGCGTTTCTAAACACTGTCGACCAACAAGTCTCACCGTGATTGCCTTGCGGATCCCAGCCAGAATGTGGAATTATAATAAACGTCACAATCGTTATAATGCCATCATCAATAATATTGCGCTTCAAATCTTCACACGAAGACATGTTCCAAATCACACCAGTAACAAGTTCCTTAATCTCCGCCTCGTTCGTTCGACGCAGTAGATTGATCAACGCCGGTATGCCACCCGCATTCTTAATTGCACGTTTATTCTCATCGTTCTGTCGACCGTAAGAAAGGTTCCGCAACGCTCCGCAAGCGTTCCTATACACCTCAATACTCTCATGGCTCAACAACTTAACCAGCGGCGGAATCCCGCCAAGCGCTCTAGTCTTCTGCTTATTGGGGTCATCCATATAGCACAAGTGTTGCAAATAAGCTGCCGCATTCGCTTTAATCACATTGTTGGGGTTATTCAGAAAACCGATAACTTCCGTGAGATTCGGATCGCGCCAGCGCATCCCTCTCTGGTCATCATCGCCGCCGATGCTGCCCGGCGACGATATGTTATGCGCCCTGGTATGTGGCAAGCCCACATTATGACCATGAAGAGACATTTTGCTGATATGCTTCTGCATATCCTCGTCCTCGAACATCCGCATTGCGGAACCCACCGCCACCGGTCCGTTCAAACTGTCCTCATACGGACGCGTGTCGTAAGTGAGACCGGCATGTGCGGGCGCTGTGCCGTAGGGCGACGGCGACACGTAGCCGTAGACCACGGCAGCGTCGTCGTGGTACGGATCAAGAGGGCCGCCCGGCGAAGGAGTCACTCGGTAATGTTCCGCAAGTTCGTCGTAGCCCGCGCTGAGATAGGGAGTGTTGGGTTGGGCTGCCAGCGGCAGCGGAGATGGGTCGCCACTGTGCTCGCTTGGACTGGGCGGTGTTGGAGGACGCTCGCCGCCCGTCGTGTATCCCATGAAAGCGCCGGCTGGATGGATTGGGTAGTGGTCATACTCCTGATAATGCGGGTGCTGATGGTATTGCGAATACATGTGGTGTGGTGGCTGCTCTATGTAGTCGACGTACTGAGATGTGTGCGGGTAGGAACCCAAAGGGACGGGAATGTATTCGCCAGACTGGTCACCCAACTGCTGCACCTCTCGCACGACTTTCGTCACGGTCGTCACCTGTTGAGTGGTCTGCTGTTTTTGGGTTCGCACTAGTGGCTCGTCACTATGCACGGACATGTGACTGGAATTCGGGGAATGTTCGGAGTGTCCATTACTGTGGGTGTGAAACGAGCCTTCGTTCAATGTACTCGACACATCGGGAACCCTGCACGGACGAACAAAGAACGAGACATTAGAAGGAGTGTGTGTGGATGCAGCATCTGCATGGACGACGGACTTAATCGACATGCAGCAAAACACTTACTTATAATGTTGCATTTCTGGACCTTTTTCTGGTAATACTCTCCTAAAAACAACAAATAAATGAATATGATTTGGACTCACTTCACATGAATATTTGCAATTTCTCAAATCTACGCAACTAACTATGTATTAGTTTGTTAACCAATCTACGGAAGATAAATGTTATGCAAAAGTGATGTGATTTGAAAAGGACAAACGATTTGAAATTCATGACGGTAAGCAATGTAAAATGTAAGATGAATGATGAAGGCCTACCTCTGAGTGATTTCTGTATGAGTGATGCTGTGCTCTTGTCTTTGCTCCACTCTTCTATTGACCAAGCTGCCAGTTGCAAAAGCAATCAATTTATATCTCTTATAGCCAAGCATTGGATTAAGACACTAACATTTAATATTTAGTCAATTATGTGCATGCATCACCACTAACCTTATAAAACTATACAATTATACGGTGTGTAAAAAAAATCGAGCTAGTAATTATCTACTTTTAAACACTTAGTATCGGGAACGATTCACTGTGAAACCATTGCCATTCAATTGATATGTGCATTCTTCGATACATATACAATTGTTTGAGGTAATATCGCAAGCGAAATGAAGATTGTTGCCTAATCGTTGCCTAGTGATTTTACGTGACAAATTGCTAAGACATTTTTGCATAAAGTCAATTTGAGCAGCAAAATTGCTAACGAAGATTGAGTGAATTTAAATTTGAATTAAATTATAATATGCTTTTCATGCGCGGTACTTTTTGAAACTTGTTTCATGGCTAAGAATAGTAAGAGCTAAAAAGAATAGTAGTAGCAATATATTTTTGAATATACAGTAAAAATTAAATTATTGTCCTAATAATATTTCACATATTTTTTTCATTAATTTCTGAATTTTTCCATTTTCTTTTTCTCTAGATTTATTTTGCAAAATAAATTTCTTTCAGTCTTCCCAGACTGCAATATTTGGTTTCAATATAAGAAGCCTCAATAATTTTTCGTTTATTTTTACTGCATATAATGATCCCGCATTCGTAAACATCGTACCCTCAAAGAAATCCGATGCTTACAAGAAAGACATCATATTATATCTAGTGCCAGATAGATCAAACATGAGTAGTTTAATTAAAATATAACAAATAGTAACATTTTGTTTCATAAAGTCAGAAAATATAAGTGTTTCAAAAGTGGATAAGTCAAAACGCGCGAGTTTCTTTACACCTTGAATTATATTTAGATCAAAATAAACCAAAAAATTATGACTTTTTGTCTAAAAATGGATGAAAATTCGTTTTTAGGCAGAGGGTTCTACTTACACACAAGAATCCATAAGTTGACTAGCGGACATGGTTAAAGCTGTTACTTTATTAGTCCTGTGACATACATGCGAACAAACATTAGTCCAGAAGCAACCAACAGTTTATTTCAAGTATACAATTAATTACGTACTACCATTTTAATTCGATACAGTATTATTTGAAATAAACCACTTGCGTAATTATAGTGCAATGTTAATAATGTAGCACCAACATAAATTGTAACCAAAATGATTGCAGTGAAAGTGATTTGAGTGTTAATTAGTTTAGTTCGTTTAAATTCACCGACAAAAAAAGCTTAGCATATAGGTGGTACATACCTAAAAATGAAAAATATGCACTATCCAATCAAAGGATGCGTATCAGTCCATATATTTTTGTATGTTTCATAGTAATGCAGATAATTCCTGAAACAAATAAAAGAAGCATTTCAAAACGATATAAAAATAGATCGGCAAATTTCCAGGAACTAGCTGCGTTCCTGGAAATTCGAAGTTCGGGCTTATGAAGTTCACGAATCCTACAAACTATGATATACAATCACCATCTGACGTTCCCCACCGCTTCGTCGCATTCTTAAAAGATTAATGTGCTGCTCCTAAACCTTAATCATTTCGCCAAGATAAGGCGAGCAAAAAACCGATATATTAGAAAATTACTTATTCTTTAATAATTACTTTCCAACTTGAATGCCAGACGTATGGCTAATCCAACGCGGGATTAAACTTGAAATTGCATTAAGTGCAAACCATCCAAATATTTTAAAGAAATTTAAAACGAAATTGAATAGTACACTTTAATGAAGAACGGCAGGGAACACCTCGAGCAGGAAATGCCTAGTCTGTGGAATGAATGTTGGCCGTGACGTCACTAACGACTTGCGTACTTTATTGAAACATTTACGTTTTAAATATTTTCTGGCAACCTTGAAGAGCCAATTATTTATATATAAAAATTGAGAATTGTTGAAATTGTGCAGAGTTTCTTCGAATTTCCGATTTCGTTTTTTGCCAACTATTTCTGCTTACAATTTGATTTATAAATTTTGCGACAAATTGACAATTTAACACACTTATTGAACATTGAATTTCGTTATTCGAATGTAAGTAGATTTCGTTCGAAAATATGCCACTTGGTTTTTCTCGTTACGTTACTATGCAATGAAATTTTCTCGGAAATTCGTCCGGAAAATACAATTTCATATTTATTGACGAAAATCAACGCTAATTAAGTGTTTATACATTGAATTGAAAATGAAGAAAAAGTTATTTGTAACTAGTTACAAAAAAATCTAGTTAATAGTAGCCTTTTGTAATATAAAAGTGTGAGTGAGACAATCATATTTCGCATTTCTGCATTTTTTAATGCATTTCCAGTTGCAATTTGTGACAGTTTTTAATAATCCTAAATAATAAACGCTTATTTCATTAGATCACCGTGTTGACCTCGGTGTTGACTGTACAATATTTAATCTCTTCTCTACGATTCTTACTTCGTATTTGAATTTCATGTTTTTTTTTTTATTAAATTTTCCATTATTTGGTGGGTAGTATTACTAGGAGTAATTAATATCTGTTTACAATACTCGAATGTGTTAGTAAAAGGGTGTTACTACGCTACGATATTTTTAAAATAATATAGCGCGAGATATATGAATGTCACAAAGACACCTGGGGTGTCGTCAATAATATACGATTTATTAAAGTTATTCGTACAGGTTATTTTCGGGAATACCAAATAATCAAAAAAACGCCAAAAAGTACAGTCCCAAGAAAATTTTAAAAAACGTTATTTAATGCATTTACTTCTTTCCTAGTAAACGGACTCTACATAAACTAATCTATAAACTGCATTTCCACTCTTGCAGCATTGCAACTCAATTACATTGTCATCCGCTTTATTTGCAATTTGCATACAGCCACAAGATTTCAATCTCGTTCGAATTTTTCTCTACCTTTCTTTAGAAAGATTGCCTGTTTGTCTCGGTATTTATTCTTATGAGATTGAAATATTTAGTTCAGGCACTATTTTCAGGGACTAGTGACAGTTTTGATTATTTTTTCAAAAAATGTCTTGTCTTTACATTATTTACTTGTAGTTGATTGATTTTAGGAAATTTACCCAGCACTATATCTGTATGTGAGGCAGAAGATATCAATCAAAAAGATGTCACTTTATAATTAGATAATAAATTGGAGCTTCTAAAACAAGACATATAAATTTACAATGTTATTGACTAGAATAAAGCGAAATCATCTACAGAAAATTACTTTGACACACTACGGACACGTTTAATCAGTAATTAATTTTGTTTAGGCGTTTATTTGCGATTCTGCGATAAATTACAAAAAGTGCCTAAGGATGTGAGTTCAGTAAATATATAGCGGAGATCGCCGACTATCTACAGGAAATAAATAACATTTTAATTAAAAAAATATCTCAAAATGTAGCTGGATCGATTTTTGATTTATTCGCGTCGCGATGTGACGTCATGTTTCCAATTAATAAACAAGACGATTCGGTCAGATCTCGGTCCAGCTAAATTTTGAGATATTTTTTTTATTAAAAAGTAATTTTCGTGTAGATTCTTAGTATCCTACCCTTGCTCCTTGCTAATTGAATACTAGTTTGCAACATTCTCCGAAGCCGAATGAAAAGCCGCAGCACATTCACACATTTCCAATTTATAAATTTATAATCAAGTTTGTTTCAACAACTAAAACTAGCCCAATATAGTGAACTAGGGAGCGTTATTTGAATATTCTGGTCACAGTAACTAATGCAATCAGCGTAAACCTGACATCGTAAAGTAAATATAACATTGTGTCATTGAATGGGCGGAAAAACTATATCCTGCGGATTTTCAACAAAAAAACGTCAAACGGACACTGGACAGGAAAGGTCAACTAGCAAACTAAACTTACAATTAAATAAATTAGCTCGGTGTACAGTTAATCATGCAATTAAGACAAACTATTCCAAGTTGCAGCAAAAAGGCAATGCAATGTCAATTATCTAGGTTAGAATTAATCGAATTTGATATCGTGTCTCGAATTCGATTAAAATCAACTAACTAATATCCAATTTCTTGGTCGTTCGTCGCTAGAAAAACAAGACAAGAATTGATTTATAAAAGCAGAAATGACAACAGTCCAAGCAGATATGTAGTGGGGCGGGGTTAAAACTGTTTACATTCATTCTACGGCTCGTAAAATGAAATGTGGGATTTTGACGGGCAATTTGTGGACGGTTTGAGCGAAAATCGTCGCACACAAATTGCGGCCAGCGACCGATTGGCACATTGGGGCCACATGCACGATGGACACATACCTATCATGTTTGAATTTGGGCCTTGCAAGGTCGAGGCACGGGCACAGGTACAATGGAGACTACGTCACCAGCAAAGCCGCCACAATACTATTTAGTTTTTCATAGAGAATGCACGATGCGTTACATTTCTATGAGTGAAATCGGACCACAACATCAATCATCATCCGATTTTGTTTCACTGTTTCGATTTTGTTGCGCTATTTCTCGATTGCGTTACACAGACAGCAACTTCACTTAAGGCACCAGCCAGACATATCACTCCCACTCATAGTGCATGCTGGGAAAATGCGCTTAGATCGAAAATCGAAATACCCTACGCCATTTTTACGCATTTCAATGCTACCAACACTACAATATTTATTCTCTTGGATAAATAAATATTGACACGGTTTTAAACAAATCCCCACTTACTGGATTATTTGTTAAGTTTAAATATTATTTTGAATTTGCCGCTTATTTGTGAAAGGTAAGTATTTCAATCAATCGAGATGTGTTTTCTAATGGGTGCACATAGTGCGCACTGAGTGCAAGTTTAGTCGCAAGCATAAAATGCATGGTTTTATAAATTTAAAAATTGCATTTAGATTAGTATACAAATTTTAATTGTTTATCGAATCAAATAATAATAAACATTTAAAAAGTAGTATTCTTTTGACAGATCGAAAATGTATTTTTAACCTAAAGACGTCTTTACATTAGTAAAAGTTTACGTTGTGCGTCAAAAATATAATAATTATATATTTGTTGAATAATATATACAATAATGAAAATTAATATACAACGCAAATTTTCACTAATATAAATGCGTCTTATGTAAAACCAAGGTTTACTTTATCTCTATATAAAATATTCCACGGTTGTAAATCATAATAATTAATAAATATATAAAAGTATTAAACATTAATATTAGATTCTAAATTACATTGTCATTTTAATGTTTAAAATAAACGCACGTACATAAAAAAAATAGAGTATCATTGTGAGTGAAGTTAGCTGCAAACCGAAATTCCATATTATGATTTGCGTGTTGTTAGATGGCGCTAAAGGTATGCAACTTATAAATTATATGAAATAATTAATTTAAATATCATTATCATATAATATTTATGATTTTTTTTTGAATTTTATAAAATGCAACATTTTAATCAATTTATTATCGTCTACTGTCATTCATAGATGGTGATACTAGGTATCGATTTGAGCGCGATTTTCAAATGTAACTTGTATACTTGAAATTGGATCAATAATTATGTAGGTAATAAATGAATAACAATAATACGTAATTAATTATTTTGGTAATTAGAAAGTGGGCAAACTGAACTGACTTTCTATAATTCGCGATTGCCTAAACTCGTAAAAATATTTTATCAATTTTTATTCACTGCGAACGCTTGCGCTACAATCCGTGGTACACGTGACGTGAGCAACGTTTTAGGTTATATCCTCATATTCTTTTTTATTCGAATAAAAATGTGCGGTTTTGTTGGAAGAGCAATATTTTGCGACAGTGTAGCTTAAAATTTGGTGATGTATCTGTGACTCGAATATTATTTTTCCATAAAGTCCATTCAAAATTTTAGCCAATTGTGGAGACGTACGGTAGGAAATATTATTCACTGTAATTATACCAGCGCGCTAGTTTTTAAATATTGTCCCCAAAAGATATTTTTGAAAGCTGCTCGTTCTTTTGTTGAGTTGGGAAATGCTGTGTAATTTGAACCCCTTCAGCAAATCCATCTTAAAATGATGTGACAGATTTTATTTATATATATCTTCTGGCACGGATTCAAGAGCAATTATACGAATGCAAATATATATTTTTATTTTATTTTTTTCGGCTTGAAATTCGCGTAATCATGGACAAACGAAAATGTATTTGTGTGCTAATCGTTGTTGGATAGAAATAATAATGTGCATATGATCGTTTATTTTTAGAAAAAAATTTACTTTGGTTAGCAATTGTCGCCGCCAATAATTGAAACAATATAACAAAGTTTAATGGATGCATCCTTTATAAACATATTATTATAATCAGTTGATACTATATTTAAACTAAACCCCTCTTGTAGGTCGCCAAAAACAATCAAATCAGCACATGTGCAACGTTTTATGTACCTACATTATAGAACTGTGTGCTCAACATAATATTAAATTTAAGTCAATTACATATATTATATGTCCACAATTGTTTAAATTCATTACAAGCAATAATATAATACGAAAATAGCCATAACCTATCTAAATTAGTAAATTAACTATCGTAGAAGAATGCAATTTGCAATTTTGTTCTATAAAAATGTTGTGCAATACATTTTAATAACAATTATTTATAGGTATGTATTTATCAGTTTGTAAGTCAAGTCAATCGCAAAGTGGATGTTATGTTATAAATTCCACGCTTATTATAAATATTCCATGGTGTAATTAAAAATGAAGCATAAATTATATACGAGTCGCTATTATAAATGGATTTATGCTTTAGTTTATATAAATGTTCTAAATAATTAATCAATATTGTAGAGAAAATTTTAAGAGATGTTGAATAACGTGATGATATTACCCCTCACTGAAGGGTAGGCAACCCAAAATACTTATGTTTACCTGTCCGCATTAAGTCGCGTGCACATCAAAAAGTTTGAATGTTCTGATAAAAATTTGAAAATTATCTTCTCCACATTTATGTGCGAATTTGTTTATTTATTTAAAATGATAAACATATATCATTTAATTCTATTTAATCGCGAACAAAATGTCATTATTTAAAAGAATTAGTTAACAAATCAAATCCAAGCTACATATTGTAGTACTGTTGAATATAGTCTAGTCGCTTTATTTTTATGTTTTCACTAAATCACCTTGACGTGCGTTCATTGTGACATTTATTTATTGGCTGTGTTGATTGGTCTTACATAAACATTAAATAAATATCAAATTCTAAATCTACACTAAATAGATTAGATATTAAGGAAAAAAAATTAGTTGAAACTAAATTGTAAATTCAATATTAAATTGGACAGTTTTCAAAATATATCGTACATGACGCAAAGTAAATGATAAATATAACTGTGGATGTTACGCCCTGTAAATAAGACACAAACAACCTCTTTATTTTTACTAGGTACGTAACTTTGCGTACATGTTTAATATATTTAATAAAATTAATTTGTGCTTTTAGTCGTCAACCCGTTTAATATTTGTCTGAAATGCATGACAGACTTCATCTCAGCTAGAAAATTAATTTTAAACCTCAAACTGGTTTGCATTTAAAGTTTTGACGTGCATAATAATTAAGAAAAAATCCATTCTTAAGCGTGTGGTTCATGTTAAAGGTTATTCCGAACTTTTAAGAAGTTGCGTCATCAATAATCATGACGTCACATTAACATTAGCACACGTACGTTCAGCACGGGATATTTTTAATCGTAAAAATTCACAAAAAATGCAGGAGTCACAAAAAAGTGAAAATAAGCAATAAATAACTTTTTAAAAGTTTTGAATAGCTTATTGGGAATTTAAATTATGGTTTCGCGTCTTTTAAGAAGCGCTACGCGGACAAATATTTAACTACTACTACTTTCTCATAGTAGTTCAAATAAGGGGCGTAAAATGTATTTAAATTCTCAATAGAACCAATTTCGCGAATAAAAATGGCGGCTGCAAAATTCAAATATCTCATTGGCTATGACTATCTAACATGCTTTAAGTAGACTTGCTTAATTACCATAAATATGATTTGCTATTTTTATCGATCAATCAATCATATTTTTCACAATTCTAATTGATTTGGTTTTTTTGCGACCTGAAGCAGCGGTTTACCTTAATCCGACTTAACCTATATCTTTCTCTAGTGTAAAGACAATGGCCCTGGAGCATATAATAATTTGTAGGACTGTTGGTTAGCCCTTCAGCTCATAACAGAAAAATTTCATTGAAAAAAAGTCAAGGTTAGACTTATTCGAAAAGAATTGAAATTTCAATGCATTATTATATTTTGTTGTAAATTATTATAATTAATGCAGGAAATCGAAGTTAATGAATATTAAAAAAATCTGAATTCAATGCAAAAGCAATTTTACCTTATATAACAATATATATATTCAATTTTATATATGCTAAATTATTACTAATATATAAAATATGTGAAAATATTTATTCGATAAATTAAGGCGGTTATATTTATTAGTTGAACCAATATGTACTCAATTATAATTATTATTGTAAGTACACATATTTATGAATTAGTTGGGTTGTAATATGAATAGGTATTACATGTAAGAACTTTTGGCTGGCTCTTCCACGAACCCACGCAACATTGCGTGACTTTTCACATGTGGTCAAGAAGTAATACTACTACATTGAAATTGAAATGTTGTTGCAATTTTAGATCTATGTCTTTATAAGAAACCTCAAGAGTGCACAATTTTAAATTGTTTTTCTCGTCGTCGGCTCTGTGGAAACTTTTGGATCTAATTAACTTTAGAGATAATTAATTGCAGTTGGATTACGATATTCCAATACAAAGTACAACTCAACATCTATAATATAATGCAAATCATTTCTACATGAATCGGAAAACTTTTGTTCAATTCATTCGAGATAGGACTTTTCGAAAAAGTCAAAATTTTGGACCAAATTGTTAAGGATACTAGAATAGTAGATCTTTTGTTTTGTGAAGGATATAAAATAAAAGTCAAGTTCTTTATGATTGGTAAAAATTAAAGATACCTAGCAATTGAACAATTGAAACAATTGGCGCGAGTAAAGTTGCAACGTAAGTTGTTATAGCAAGATTATTTAAAAAGCAATCAAATTGTTTATACAATAAAAACAAATGTAATTCTCAGCAAATTAGCAGAACTGAAGCAATACTTATAACATTCAAAGAAATGTTATGCTTGATTAATATCAATTAAACACGTTTAAGCGATTTTTTTGTTTAATTGTTAGCGAAATTATTGGTCAAAAAATGAGTGTGTGTCTTTCGTAGCCAATCAGATTTTGAATGACGTTTGATAGTACGTCAGAGTAATATCCACTCACCTGCTTGCTTGTATTGTACAGCCTTTGGTTCGGCTCAGACGAAACGAAATTGTTCCACATTCAGCAGGAGTTTCGCAAGTTCGCGTGTGTTTCGCGTCTAAGGCTACTATTTAACATAAATCAATAATGATAGTATTTTTTTCGAATGTAAAAAAATACTATTAGTTATTTTTGTCATTAAAATTAGTGTACCGAGTGAACTATAGAAGGTTAATCCACCTAATATGAATAAAAATACAGTGCTATGGTGCGCAATAGTGTTTTTGAATAGTTTAATATTTCCGGGCGAATGCGATGAACAATTTGAAAAATTACCGCCACCATGTTCTAGGTAAGAATCTGGTGCTTTTCTTACCTTGCTTGAATCCTTCCGTAAAAATTAACTCCCCAGATCTTGTATCCGCATTTTTGAACAGCGATTTAAAAGTGATACTTTTGTTTGTGACAAGATCATTATTGCAATCCTGGCTTCAATCCAATTCATATCCGATTTTTAATCACTGTTCATGTTACAGTGAAATTTACTGCCATGGTACTCTTCTTGATACCGTGCAAATGGCAAAAATTTACACGGATTCAAAAACGTTTGTTGATATGAAAATGAAATATCCGCCTAAGGAGATGATTGCCAAATTTAATGCGTTTATGGATAAGAATGGGAAAAGCCCGTTGCAACAAGCCGTTTCCGAATTTGTTGACGATAATTTTGAGCGGGCTGGCCTCGAATTTCAAGATTGGACTCCAGGTGATTGGATTGAGAAACCAAATTTCCTTACATCTATAACTGATCCTCAGTTCCATTATTGGGCAGGAAAACTGAACGATATCTGGAAGATCTTGGGACGAAAGTTGAAAGATGAAATTAAGGCAACTAAAGAATTGTATAGTATTATTTGGGTACCTAATCCTGTTATTGTGCCTGGAGGCAGATTTCGCGAGTTTTATTATTGGGATTCCTATTGGATTGTGCAAGGATTACTTTTATCCGAAATGAATCGCACTGTGAAAGGAATTTTGCAGAACTTTTTGTATATTGTTGATACTTACGGCCATATTCCGAACGGCGGAAGAATTTACTATTTAGCGCGATCTCAACCCCCTCTACTAATACCAATGGTTAAGCTATATTTGGACTTTACAAAGGATGTCACATTTATTAAAGACAATATTCACACAATGGAAAGGGAGATGGACTTCTGGTTGAACAATCACACCAAAACCGTGGAAAAAGACGGCAAAAGTTACAAATTGGCAGTCTACGGTGATAAATCGCACGGACCTAGACCGGAATCCTACTCTGAGGACGTGGAGTCTGGAAAAACTTTTAGGGATACTTCCAAAAAGGAAGCTTTTTACTCGGAATTGAAAGCTGCCGCAGAATCGGGCTGGGATTTTTCGAGTCGCTGGTTTATTAACAATACCACCAACAAAGGTACGAGTTGCTTAACTTTTTAACGATCTATAGGTTTTAATGTGTACACAATCAATTACAGGAAATCTAACACATATTAAAATTAGGTCCATAATTCCAGTGGAATTAAATGCCATCATTTATTGGAATGCAGCACTTTTAGCTGAATTTCACGAACTTCTCAATAACACTGATAAAGCTGCACACTATAACACGCTGGCAGAATCGTGGAAGGAAGCTGTAGCTGCAGTTCTATGGCATGAAGAGGTCGGTTCTTGGTTGGACTATGATACGATCAATTCACTTAAACGTGATTATTTCTACCCGTCCAATATTGCTCCATTGTGGACTGGTTGCTACAATTCAACGAATAAGGAACATATCGTCCGACTAGTACTAAAATATTTGCAAAACAAACGAATCATGAACTATCCGGGTGGCATTCCGACAACATTCGAACATACTGGAGAACAATGGGATTATCCCAATGCGTGGCCACCATTGCAGCACATGATGATAATCGGCCTAAACAATACTGGCGACGATAATGCGAAACGATTGGCGTTTGAAATTGCTGAAAAATGGGTACGGTCCAACCATAAAGCGTTTAAGGAGGAAAAGGTGGAAGCGATGTATGAAAAGGTAAGTGGCTTTATAGTTGTGCTAGTTTTTATTTCAAAATTATGCTGTCTAATAATTTAACCGACAAAACATTCACCTTGACCTTAAGAATCTGCACAGCCTCGACTTTTAAACGATGAATTTCAAGAAGTGCGGACTTCTAATTCCTAAAACGAAAGTAGTACCACAGATATTCGGATATGTGGCTTTAAGGGAATATTTAAATTGAGATTGTCTTGGAGGGTGACCAAAAATCGGAATCGGATTTGAAAGTCTCGCATAAAGAAATGGCATAAAAATTATTTAGTTTTAAACAATGGTGTATGTTTTAATAATAAATGTTACAATTTCCGGTTATTTGGACGACTAATTGAAGGCTAAACAAATTAAATTTAAACTAAATCGAGAGTAATAAACAATAATAAATGATTTTTATAATTTTGTTTTCCTTATTACAATTTAATCATATCCGATCACATTCTTTCAGTACGACGCGACAGTACCAGGGGGTCATGGTGGCGGTGGAGAATACGCTTTGCAATTAGGCTTCGGTTGGACGAATGGAATCATAATGGACTTGTTGTACAGATATGGTGACAAGCTTGAAGCGGAAAAGGATCCAAAATCCGGCTCCGTTGTTCGAGCGCTACCACCATCAACTAGCTACAGTACGATCAGTACTGCTCTAGTAGCAGTATTAGTTTCATTAACGGCCGGCTTTATAGGGTGAGGTATGTGATCGAAAATGCACCGTTTCTACCAAATTGAAATACTAATCGAGATTTCTTTTTGTTTCAGGATATATGTTTTGTGAATGCGTCATGTGATATGTTTGTAATTTTTTTCTCAGGGAAAAATTTCGAATAGTTAAAAGTATTTTTTATAGTTCCTTACTCAAGTTTAACATTACCTATTTAGTTTTATAGATTGATTAATGATTACAGTAACCAAATGAAATGTGATGATTATGTTATCGCGGGTACTAGAGGAACGGACGCGAATTAGCCGGCAGACCAAAACACACTAACATTCCTTGGACTTTTCCTAACACAACACAATTCTCACCCAGTTCATAATTTTATTTATTATTTTATTTCTTATAACTAATTATTGGTTTGGTTATCGTTTTGTCTGCTTATGGTTTCTAACTATTGGAGGTGTTACCGAACAGAAGTTTGTTTGTACATAAAATATACGTAAAATAATATATATTTTTTGTGGTTATGATGAAAAAATGATTTTTTTTTACACTAAAGCTGTATGGTTCAAGTGAAAATAAATTAATTTTTTGTACAACTTCTATTAAAAGTGGCGTTTTTAATTCAAACTGACTCAGAGCTTCAAATTCTTGCAAAAACAATTTTTTCGGTTTGACCAGTTTGATGTTATTTACTTCTAGTATTTATATTTATTAATAAACATGGCGGATACATGCCACAAAATAAATAATTGAAAAATTTAATAAAATGTCGCTAAATTGACGACAAAGTTTAATTTTTTTTCTTTTTTATTAATTTATGGCAGTCGTACAAAAAATCTTGTATAATATTTGTGTTAAAAGTGATTTTATTTTGTTCGTGGAGTTACTTCACTCGCTACGCTCGTTCCGTAAACTTCTCAGCTCACAAAATAAAATCTCACTTTGAACACTCATAATAGCCATTTTTTTGTTATGTAGCCTAAATGTATGTAGTAGTAGAACAAGTAGTTAATAAAAAGTCGTTGATATTAATAATAAAAATTTACAATCCTTAATTTTTTTCTTATTATTTTTTTGTTGTGTTGTGCTGTTTGAATGTTTTAATTTGGTTTGAACTAATTTAACTTTTTTTTTATTATTTTAATTTTAATAAATCGCAGCGGTTGGTTTGTTTCTGTAGAATTCTAGTATTTATTATTCGATTTCATTGTGGCTGAATAATTATCTTTACGTAACTAACTAAGATATAACTAGTATTCCATGAAGTATATAATATGTAAAGTCCTTGAAAATATATAATTTGTTGTAAAGCGGTGGTAATTGTTATAATTAAATTAAATGTCTGATGTAGCTGTGGCTGCTTATTAAAAAATGTTATAAACTCGTAAAAGGCTTATCTCGCTCGTATCACTAGTTAATTCTTGAGGATATTACAAATTTTCAAATTAAGTGGCTGCCCACACTTTTAACACCACCAATTACAGTAGTACTAGTACCTACTGTTTGTTGAAACTAATCGTAGAATTATTTAACACAAATTATGGCGACCAAGTGTCACCTGTCAATTAGCATGTAGTAATTTAATATTGAACCTTATGATTTTCTTCTGCAGTGTTTGCATCTATAAGAGACGTTCGCGTCAAGCCAAAGTAGCGGATAGAAGAAGACCGACTAGTGTAGGGTACACTGAATTGAAGAACATATCGCGAAATAATAAAAGTGCTACTAGGTAAGATGATTTGTGATCTTAAGTTCATGGTCTAGTTTGTCAGCAGCCAGCGGGGATGGTGGATTCTGATTTCTGTCTGATGTGTCTGTTCTGTTCTGTGGCTATTCGAAATCTATATCTGTGCCATAAACATTTTTTTATTATCTGATTTTATACTCTTACAAATATTACACAATCGTTTTCACCTTTGCAATTTTATCTCGGTTATTGTAAACTAGATCTGAATTAATTAATTCATAATTTTATTATTATTATCAATCGAAACATTATTTAATTTATTTATTTATTTGAATTTTATATAAGTGCCTAATCTATGTATAAATTAGAATGAAAAATTCATCTATGGTGTATTTCTAGCATCAATTATATTTATTATTTGATTAAGTATAGGTGTTATAGCAAATTATATAATATTTAGTAACAGGTCAAACATATTTGAATTAATTTTTATTTCAAGATCAATGGTATTATAGATTAAATATGAATATTTGAACGATGTGATATTTAGGACAAATTGTAAATATGTTTTTTTTTTCTTTTTGGTCAATATAATGTACTATATTATTTATCTGAATCTCATGGTGACCAATGTTTATAACAAATTAATTTTTTTAAAAAAATAATTATATATCTATATATATTCATTATAAAAAAGTGTTTTATTTATTTAGTTTTCTGCTCTATTTACGAAAACAAAAAACCCGAAATGAACCCAATACATTTTAACTTTCTATTCAATAAAAATGTAGTATTGCAATAGAGAGAGAGAGAGAAGCATTTAATTTATTTATAAATTTATCAAACAATTTACAAAAATAACGGTTACAAGATATTTATGGTACTAGTGGGATAAACGCATATTATCGAACGTATGTGTGAGATGTGCGCAACGCAAACGCGGCCGAGTTGCGTAATAAGCTTGTTATACTCACATGTGTAATATAATATTTTACTTAGACTGTTTAAAATAAAAAAAAAAGTTTGCATCAATTTTATAACTGTGATATCTAAATTCTTAAATAAATTGTTTTTTTCACATTTCTTTAATCCGCGCTTTCCATAACAAACAGCAATAAAATAAAGTTAATTATCATTAACAAAATAACAATAGATTTTAATTCGCTCAGCGTGAATATTACTATAAAAACATTAAACTTGACATTATAATAAATAATTATTAGGCTGTAAAGTTTTATTAACTGGCATAACTACAATAACGAAATTTCCTTGAATTAGTTAAAAAAAGCACGTCGTATTGCATGGTTTTTGACAAATGAGGCGTAAAGCAATTCACTTTTATTCCTAATTGAAGAAATTGGATTTTTTAATTAACTTTCATTTAAATTTTAACGAGACTATAACACATTCTTTAATCGGCAGATTAATTATGAGACAAGGTCAAGTTCAATAAAATACTTAATTTAATTTTTTTATGTTACATACATATACATATATAAGCATTTTATGTAGACAGACAAACATTTTGCACATTTACAATAAAAGTTGCATTCATGGAAAAATGTAATTATTGAGCAATTTATGTAATGAACCGCGATTTATTTATATAGTCGTTATATCTGTTTAGCTTGAAAATATAAAGAAATAATAAATTCTTGTACAACAATAGAGTGATGAAACTTTTTTAATTATTGCAAATTTTACGACAATTTACGAATGCATTACAAGTCCTTTTAGTTGGTGCATGGAAAGTTGAAATTAGTGTAAATAAAAAGCAAAAAAAATAAATAAAAATCATGCATACAGTACATTATGATTATGTATAACACGTAATTAACCAACGTCATAGGTGCATAATGCAATCAAACTGACATTATTTAATAAATATACACTTATTGCATAAAAAGCAGTTGGAAACAAATTGGGAAAATTTTCGATTTCAAATTGACGCCATTCATTGCATGACTTTAGTTTTTAATGCTGTGACGAGACTGAGTTTACTTTTCAAAATTATTTAAACAGAAATAAATCGCATAATTCTATAAATTTACCATCAAACTTCAAAAACTACGATGGACCGATCAAATTTGGTACATTTTTGGTATCCTGAGGACTCTAATGCCGAAAAACATTTATCATTTTAACTAATACTATTTGCCAACTACTTATTGTGATATTGTTAACTCATTCGTATATTTATTCAATTATTTGTATACTTAGTGTTAAATATTTGTATTATTATCATTTAGATTTAATGTTAATTTAGTTTGGAATGCCAAATTTTAAATTTGGGAATCAACAAACTGAATTGGCCAGCCAGAAGTCCAGATCTCAACCCCACAGAGCACGTATAGGGCTTAAATGAAGAATTAGGTAACGAAATCTACCTCCAATTCCACAAATAATTTCCTTGCTTTAAAATAATTATATAATGTAATTTTATTTCTTTAGTGGGTTTATTTTTCGTAAACCGATTGTTGCAATTATGAATGACATTGAAATTAATTTGTTTAACTAAAATATTGGTAAATTATAATAGCCATTATTATTATAGTTTATTGATTGGAACATTAATATTATGTTTAGTCATTATTTTGTTTTGCACTATAGTCAATGCTTACTTGCTTATTCTAATCTTAATCCGAAGAATCCTAATCTATTAGTAGTTATAAAAATTATTGAGAACAGTTATCAGACTCTTACTTTTGTTTATATTGGTCATTGGATTTCCAACGTAGATATAGAAAATACTAGATGGAAATAACAATTTTCTGACACATCATTGTTGTTTTTATCAAAATTGATATTAATAATGCAACCTTGCTGAATAAAAAGTTTAGTAATTTTTTCAAATCAGAGTAAATTCAATGAGCCGATTAATTGTATTGTAAAATTGATCATTGATAGTAGAAGAATGTAAACAATGAATAGTGCAACTCTATTATATATCTTAAATCTAAATCAAGTTCCCCAAGGCTCTGTACTTGACCCCATTTTATTTGCTAATTTATTGAGCAATTTATGGTACATCTTCCAAACGTTACATCTCACTTCGTTGGATGCACGCTAATTAAATGACATTATTGGTATTTTACTGGTTGCATTCAATTCGAAAAATATAAAGATGCATTTTTTGGGGTATTTTTTGCCTTTATTGACAATTGTTACTATAGACTGTAACTCAAATTTGGTCCAGATCTGTTGCTTTAGTTTAGAATATTGGGTTTAGTCGATTTACTAAATCCGTTTTTGGTCTATAGTGCGGAGATCTTTAAGGACCTAGAGTACAAGAAATGGAGATGTGCTGGTTCATCCTGGTCCTTGCAGCAGTTTTGGAGATAAAATGCTAACAACGAACCAACAAACAGACTGACGGAAATTAACGACTAAAACACTTTATTTATGTTTTAGTAGTAATACAATATACATACATATAAAAGAAAAATCAAGAACCAAATATTAATCAATAAGAATAGCAGGGGGAATAGCAGTTCGGCATCGGGGTTTGGACATTTATCTGGATCGGACTAGAAAGGAGAACTTTATTATAATGAAGTACATATTTGGGATGGGTCTAGCAGAGCATGGAATCCCAAAATCTATCTTTTTGATAGCATAACAATATTTCCTATCTAATTCAGACAATAAATACAATACCTGTACTTAATTATGTGAGCTTCGCTTGTTCTTCGAAGTCAAAGTTAGAATTCTTCACCCAATTACCCAGACGTTCATCTTTTATCTTCTGATATACAAGCTGGTCTTCGCTAGTCTGAGTACCATCAGTACGACACCAAATGTTACGCAACTCATTTTTTTTTTCGGAGCATGACTTCTTCAACATTTCGCGCAGTGCTGTTTTTTTGTCGAACTGTTCTTTTAGCAGTCTGCTTCTGTGCTTAACCGGCGAATAGCCTTTTTTAAAACCATTAGATTCAT
Organism: Cryptophagus acutangulus; assembly: GCA_963556235.1. Lineage (NCBI taxonomy): Eukaryota > Metazoa > Arthropoda > Insecta > Coleoptera > Cryptophagidae > Cryptophagus > Cryptophagus acutangulus. The sequence continues at coordinate 411,516 of OY744558.1, read as the reverse complement.
TGCGGAGTTGGTCATGAATTTCTCCCTCGGTTTTCACATTTTCAGTTTTTTTTTTCAACTTTTCAATTCGCTCCCGTTGGCACTCATTCCTAGCAAGACCAGCATCTGCATCTTTCCCCAATATGTGTATTTCCCCTGCGGTTATTTTCGCATTGCACATAAGTAATTGAATCTTACGAATAGTGTTTTCTATGAGATTAGGATAGACTTCTTTGATTTCAACCGGAACGCCTGCCGTTTGTCGCACAGCTCCGACTAAACTTAATGCATCTCGAATCATATCCAAATCGAGGTTTTCAAAAAATTTCACACTTGAATTTTGCGACATCTTGTCTAAAAATGTACAAATAGTTAATGCAAAAGATGATGTATGGTAGATGTAGAAGTAGAATGGATTAAAACATAACCGACCAAAAATGAGAACTATAGTCAACTAGCAATGATTGGCCAAACATGCTAACAACGTAATTAGGTAAAAATTTGGAAAAAAAATGTATGTCAATTTTGGAATGTGAAAAAATTACATGTTTGTTCCAAAAACCACTAAGTTTGATTTGCTTATATGAAGATGAACAGTTATTGAACATATAGAAGCTATAATTACCATTCGCAGATGTCGACGACTAAAATTTTTGGTAGTAAAATCAGGACGGAGATATGTATGTATATTGTATTACATTTAACGTTTTTGTTTTAGTAATTAAATTTTTGACGTAAGCCACCTAATTTTTTAAATTCCAATAAAATTCTTAGTTCAATTTGATAGTAATATTTATTTGATAACAATTTACAAGCCGTTCGAATAGAAAATCAAGAAAACATTTCTATAATAGATACAAATTAATGGAATGAAAACAATTGTAAATGTATAGTACAAAATGTAAAAAAAGAAATTACAACTTCAGTATATCTTGTGCAGCAATTACAATATTATTGGCTGATAGGCCATACAAGTTAAGTAAAGCGGTCGGTGGTCCGGACCTGGGAACTTTTGGCACAGCAATATGTTTGATAACAGTATTTCGTTCGAGTGCACAAGCAGATAGGACTGCTTCGCCCAAACCACCTTCGTAATAGTGGTCCTCCACAACCACAGCTCTGCCACCACATTCCTTAATATTCTTAATAATGGTGGCTTTGTCTAGAGGTTTGACAGTGAATGGATCAATAACTCTAGCACCAATGCCTTGTTTTGCAAGCTCAGCCGATGCAGCCAGAGCTTCATGCAAAGTCACTCCACCACCAATCAATAACACTTGGTCATTGGCGGATTGTTTTACGACGTAGGCTTTCCCAACAGCGAATTGATGGTCATTGGCGTAAATCACAGCTGTAGCTGGCCGATTAATTCGGATAAAAGTGATTCCAGTAGTGTTAGCCGCCAACTCCACAGCTCGTTCCGTCGACACTGCATCGCTTGGATAGAAAATTGTGGCGCCAGGAATTGATCTGAACAGAGCAATATCTTCCAAACCCATTTGGCTTGGACCATCTTCACCAATACTTACTCCGCAATGGGACCCGACAAAGTTGACATTCGTTTGAGAGATGGCTCCCATGCGAATCTAGAAGAAGCAGAGTTATAATTTGTAATAGATTTTGCTAACTTAGTAAGTAACGTACCTGATCAAAAGCTCTGGTTAAGAACGTAGCGAAAGTAGAGACGAATGGAATGGTACGATCTCTACAAGCCGCTCCAATGGCAGTACCAACCAGACTCTGTTCGGCAATAAAACATTCGATGTATCTGATTGGATCGAACTTCTTCAAGTTTTCGGAATAAGTGGAGTTTTTCATGTCTCCATCCAAAGCAATAACTCTTGGATGGTTTTGAGCAATTTTAACAAGAGCTGTACCATAAGCAACTCTAGTGGCAATGGATTCTCCAAGCTTGTAAGCTGGAGGTGATGAGAGTTGCACGTTGCCGATTTGGACAACGGGAGCATCATCTTTTAATGGTTTTTGGGGATGAATTTGAAGTGGTCCTGGATTTTTGATCAATGTTTTGATGTATTGAATAACTCGATCAGATTGATCTCCTAACGGTTTTCCATGCCAGTTATCTAAGTTTTCAATTTTAGGGAAGTTCTTTCCCTTCAATGTTTTGGCGACGATGGCTGTTGGTTTGCCTTTAACAGTAGCAGCTGTATGGAACGCTTTCACCAATTCCTCGACATCATGACCATCCACTACGATAGCTTGGAAACCAAAAGCCTCTAGTCTTTTACGGTAGGTCTCAACATCATGACCTAAAGACGTAGCTTCAGATTGTCCTAGACGATTCACGTCAAAAATAAGACAAAGGTTATCCAATTTATAGTAACTGGCGAAATGAATTGATTCCCAAATGGAACCTTCAGCACTTTCACCATCTCCAACAAGACAGTATACCCTGCATTAATATTTATATATAGATGGAATTGTTTATCTTGTTAACATTTAATTCAGCTAAAGCTACCTGTAATTGGCTTTGTCATAGTTCTTTCCAACGTAAGCCATTCCTCCAGCGATAGATAATCCTTGTCCAAGAGAGCCAGTTCCAACATCAATAAAATTAAGACGTGGAGTTGGATGACCTTCCAGGTCGGATCCTAGTTTTCTCAAGTTTTGCAAATCAGCCACTGGGAAAAGTCCAGCTTCCGCCCAAGCGGCGTATAATGCAGGAGCAGCATGTCCTTTTGATAAAACAAATCTATCACTGGATGGATCTTTTGGGGCAGATACCTTGTATCGCATGGTATTGAAAAACAATACTGAAAGGATTTCGGCGATCGATGAGCATGATGTCGGATGTCTGAAAGGTTTCAAAATAGATGTTTGTCAATTCTAGTTGCAAATTTAACATTTAACTTTTATATTAAAAATTTATATTGCAAATTTGAAATTGGAATTGAATATTCTGAACGGCCAATGGCGAATTTGCATTTTGCATAATTCAAATAGCAAAGTGAATGTTCACCAATTGACTCCTAGACCAATATAATTGGGAGCAGAAGCATGATTTAGGAACTCAGAACTATGTGTACTCTTCTAATTAACAAAGATCCAAAAACTTTATTTACTTAAAGTATTTACTTTACAGTTTACCAATACTTACATATCGAAGCATGGATTTCGTTGGAAAATCAGCTACTTCTAGCAATATTTTACAAATATTTAGGTACTTTTTAGAATAATAGAAGGATTTTGATACCTTCTCCTAAATTTGCGATTTTATTTGTTCAAATTACGTTTTTAATTATCCATTTTGAGACTCTACGTGACGGTGGCTGAGATCCGATCGGGGTACTGCATCCTTCTATATTACAAGAGCTATAGAATGAAGTACCTATCATCCTTGCAAGTCGCCTCATTGTTATGGTAATTGTAAAGGGGGCTTCGTAAAGAACAATGTAAAACGGAAACCGTCAATCTATTTGAAACTAAATTTTAGAACCCTGTTTAGATTGCATATCGTTCAAAAAGGTTAAATGATAACAGACCAGAAAAACGTATTGGAAAAACTACTTTCTATCAGAAGAACTTTTATTTGCTCATACTGATATAGTAATCTAAGCAATTCGCAGAAATTCAAATAAAGCAATATCCAAACAGTGGAAGATCTAAACTAAAAACATGAAACGCCACCAGCATCAGTGGTAAGTTTTAGTCTTCAGAAAAAGACCACTTTTTTGGTATAATGCCTTTAATTGGAGAGCCTGAATAAACCAAGCAGGTAAAAAGAAGAATTCAAATATACTTTAAGGTATTATGCGCATGCGCAAGTTAGATATTTTAATAAAGATTGTAATTTATTAAGTATACAGGGCTTTCAAGGTAACAGGAAAACATTACGTAAACTTCGTCAGTAGCGTCCGCAATTTTTTGTTTTTAAAGTGTTTTTATTTGTCAATATTTTAAGGTACTTTCTATGTAAACATTTATTGAGATTAAAAATACCTTATCTACATTTCTTAGCTACAAAATGTATCTAAATTAGTTAGAAGAGCAGACAAAACGTACTTGACGGAGCTTGACGGAACGTACTTCGGCAGCGGGTTACCGTGAAAACCCTGTATATTAAATTTCTCTACTATTGGTTGGCCTGGTATTCGAATTTCATTTTCGATTATAATGATCTCACTGTTGTTGTTTCAGTTGATAAAAGAAAGCTTGCAGATTAATTGAACAATATTTGCTTGTATACAATCTGCAATGTTTATTGGCGATTGTTCAGCTACACTATTTTATTTGCAAGGAAAACAAACAATTTATTGATAAAATATGGACCAGCATGAAATCGATATAACCTTGGAGCGTAATATAGGAATTTTCAAATTTTAAACTGAATTATTACATAATTACTAATAATGATAATTAAACGGTTCTCCTCTAGTAGACTATTTTTGACCTTGTTCAGATGAAACCGCATCAGAGTCATACTGATAAGGAACATTATTGTAAAGTACATAAATTATAATAATTAAAAAAAAATACAACCGTATTGTTTCGTCAATTTTATAATAATAGTGTGACACTAAAAATATTAAGTAGGTACTATATGTAAATGAATTTGAAAAATTTTTGCTTCATCATCCTCTCTCAGTAAAAAAGTAATAATGGTTTAGCTAATGGAGCGTCTATTACTTAATGGGCAGCAATAGAAAGAATCGGTATGTCTGAGTTAAACCAGTACATAATGGGTTGAGCATGATTTGATGGAGTAGAATTCTTTTATCATCCGACCATGCCGGTCGGTAAAAAAATCGAATACTTTTTACTCACCCAGATTTAGCGGTTTGCGTCGAGCTGATCGAATGGATTCTAATTTTATTAGCAATATCCCGAAGTTCTTGTACGACTTTGGCTTCTGGTTTATGATAATTCGCCATGATAACGGAAATTAGGAAACGTTCGAAACGATCGAGGAAAAGTGAACCACACGTTCACTTTACAGCTTTACTGACAACGAAGTGAATCAACAAGTTGTTAGATTGGTTATCGTCTACGTTGAAGGTACACGTTACGTTGAAACCGGCTTCAAATCTACATTAGAATCACGCATTCGTTTCGTTAGTGCAAGTAGTTTTCATTCTGAATTAGTATTTCAGTTCATGACCCATATTTACATCAATAACTTTTACTTTGCTTCAATATTCATTTTCAATTTTTATGTAACTCACAATACTGACAACACATGCTTGCTTGTTTCTAATTATATTCAGTTAAATGATGGGATAAACAATTTACATTAAGCTGGTTTTACACCATCCTACTTCCATCATCATTTACAACTTCTAAAAACCATTTTTTTCATCAATGAATTACTACCTATCGGACATTTTTGGTGGCCGGTCAAAAATTTTGGCATTCAGGCAGGACCAATACTACTAAAGGCACAGTGGAAAAGACTCAAATGTAAAGCATACCTAATCTACTCGTATTCATTATTTTCTTCACAATGTCGTTATTAGTCAAAATATAATTGTATCTAAGACGAATTACTACATTATTCCGCAGTATTGCATTGCGCCTGACATGTATTGATTTTATTCAGCATTAGTTCAATCCAAAGCTAGGAATTATGTTCAGACACGATTTGTTTCGAAGACATTAGCATAATAATCTAGCTATAGTATAATTAGATGAGCTTTAAGATTAGTAAAATTCAAATTTAATTAGCGCCATCTAGGGAATACTGCACAAAATTGAAACACAGTTGCTTTTGTGTTCTGTAGCCTCGTAGCTTCAGTTCATATTTAATGCACCAGAGCTCGCAAATATTTCTCTTCAACTCAATATTGATTATTTTTGAATTCGTCGTGTTATTTTCGGTAAATCACTATAATTTAAGCTTTGAAAGGCGGAATTAGTGGGGGATTAATCTCACACGTAGTTATTTTTTCAATTAATTATTACATTAGATGGATGTAATATGTCAAATAAATAATCTGATTTCAATCAAAGCAATAAAATAATGATAGTTTTAGTAATAATTAGCTAAAGAGAAATTCAACTGTATTTATCAGCTAGTGCATCGCCTTCTGGACAATAGGACATACGCAAATAATAACATAATTGCTTCGCATTCTGTATGATATTTTTCGCGCAGTATATTTCAATGAAAATTTAATGTCTTGAATTTAACGTCTTTTTTAAAATTTGCTTAAAGTTATTTAGAATTTAATTAAAAACATTATGCTGGAAGAATTTGGGCTTTACAAGCGATATTAAGAATTCTACATTTTTTTTTTCAGTTCCAACCTGGAAAGGGTTGTTTGTAATCCAATTTCGTTAAAAAACAATAAGGGTCTTCCTAGTATAGTAATGGAATTTCAATAAAAATAATATCTCGGTTGGCAGGTATTCTATTCACAAGATTTTGTGACATCCAGATAAACAGCAAATTTTTCAGTATTGGATGAAATTCAGAACGTTTAAAATATTTTGGGTCTACCAGCAATATTTATAGTAATAAATTCAGTACTTTCCGAGTCTAATAGCGTTAGTGACGTAGCGTTCAAGATCGATTCAATAAACTTTAACTAGAGTTAGTACAACTTATCAAAAAGCATGCACCTGCTGCCTCACTTTCTCCCCCCATGCTGCGCACTCGTTCTGACTGCCTACTTGTACCCGTCCTACATGCTTTTTCATCCCCCGAATCCACTCGACTAATGACAACGTACTTTTCTATAAATCTGATAATAATTAGATCGAAAATAGAGTATTAATCACCCACTCATTAATTTTTCAACTGCTTTAGAAAATGAATGTGATACAATGTAAGACATATATTGATTGCAATAAATACTATAATTAAAGAAACAATTTGAATAATATATTAGCACCGCTTAAGTTTCGAAAACAGACATAAAATATTCAACAAGTGTATCAAAAGTCAAAACGAAATTGCGTATATTTTGTGGTCAGCGGGATTATATTATTAAAGTAACTGTATTTTATGGCAAATTACTTATGAAAAGTGAAGAGGCGTAAAGATTTCTACCGGAATACGTTAAATGCGAATCGAAAAGTTTCGGAGAGTCTTTTCCACCCCTCTTGTATACCACCTATACTTCCAATGGAATGGTTAGACACTGTTGGGGGAGAATATTGTTAATCCCAGTCGCGTCGGTGAAATATGTAGGTAGGAAGTATGTATTTGGAAAATATTAAACTTGGCTTACTTTAATAATTAAAATTTTCCTTCAACAATAACGCTTTCACGTGCCAAGTTACTTTCCCTATTAACTTTTTAAAAACCATCTAGTTTATTTATATTTATTATCGTAGGGTGCGGTTTCTTCAACTTGCTTCTATGCTCCAGGTGTGCAAATTAAATTTGCCATTTTCCGCCCCCTAACACAAAAACAAAACCAAATTAAAGTACACATCGTCGAATTTTTTCTCTCTGTTTGTTTGTTTACTTTTTAGATTTTACATGCGGATTTATCTTCGGGATAAAAATGGACACAACAGAAGTAATTCAGTTTGTACCCCCAAATATGCGAGTGCATGAAGGGCGATGAATCTACGGACTTTGGTGTATGGTAGGGTGTTGAGTTTGGTTGTAATAACGCGTCTGTATGTATGTTTCCTAATAGTTGTATGGAAATAAATCCATATATTACGCCCTTCGTGTAATTATTGGGTCCACCCTCAAAACTTGAGGCCCCGCACATATATTTATCTGTTTCGATCACCTCCAAGAAGCCCTTTTTCCACCATGACAAATAAACATGTTCGTTGCATAAGGGAAAATTGAGCAATTGTCATGGCATTGAAAGCTTTTTGAAACGTTTTCAAAAAATGCAACAATCAAACGCTTTGTGTTTGGAGATTTTCATTGGAAATCCATTTATATGCATAATATGCCATTAGAAAAATAAGCCGGGCCTTGTTTTCCGATTTTTTTCTCTTCTTTACTGGCAGAGTGTGGTTGACATTTTCTATTACTTTTAAACATATATGAACTCGTACAGTGAAATATGATTATAAACTGAAGTAGGGAATATATTACAATAGGGAGAAAATATATACAGGGGAGACGATGTCCTATATAATTGTGAAACATAAATTGTACGTAATTCATTTCATAAATTTCAGTATGACAGTATACTAAGTCAAAGCCGTATATCAGAGTATTCAAAACTTAACATAATTAATGTGGACGACATGCTGTGTTTTTTATTACAAAATAAAAAAAACGTGCGATACTTGATTACTTTTAAAATTAAAAATGAAAGCTCGATGATTAAAAGGAAATCTACGATAATTGATTCTGTTTTCTAGAGTTGGATCCAATAATCCACCAAAAATTAGTTTACTTTTTGAAGAGAAGAATATCATCGTCCATTTTTGACATGTTTTTGGCCATTAGCCTTCATAATCTGAAGGATTACAGACATTATTGTCCTTAGGGACTAGAAACGAAAGATTTTAAAACGTTTTCGGAAAATTACAATTTTTTTTTGGAGAACTAGAAGAATTTGTATCAAATTTGGATCTAGATGATAGAGTAGTTTCCGAGATGAAGTGGTTTAAAGAAATCAATAGGCAGACGGACGGACATTCCGACATTTATATTCGAAAACGTTTAGAACCCTTAAAATCTGGGTAGGTCAAAATTTACATTATCACATTACTTCCTCTATACGAGAGAAGTAAAATGGTATACGAGCAATAAATATTTTTAACAAATTTAGAATGAGGCCGATTACACCCCCTTTCAATTCGCAGTATTGATTACAAGGTAGCTATTTCAATTGCTAGTATTTTCTTAGAAGTCCAATAATTTAAGAACGGGGGACGGAGCGCGAGTTCTTGTCGAACTTGAACATTTACTGATCTAATGGAAGAGGCATAAACTTCCCCCCCTCGGTTGAACATTTTATTTCAAAATTATTTGCTGACATTTCAATGCCAAACCAAAAAGGGGGAGGATGATATAAAAACGAAAAAAGCAAATACCCCCCTTTTCCATTGATAGGTAAGCAGGTGAATTAAAAACAAACATTTTCAATATCAGAGTGATGTCGATAGAAATTATATTTGTTTATAATTTCTTATAAACATATTAATTTTTTATGAGTGTAAATATTTCAAAGGTTTTTTTATGTACATTACATTAGGCATGTGGATTTAGTACAGTTTTACGTACGTTTTTACCCAAAACTAAACATTAGTCATGTATTTTCTAAGTTGAAACAATAAAATATCAGTTATTTAACGATTCCGTTTCCTAATCAATACCAATATTATAAATGTACATTTTTTTGTCTTCCTTTGTATACGAGCATCGACAATAACGATATACTTTGTGAATTACATATGTATAATTATATTGGAAATACAACTACAAAATTACTTTATAGACACCATTAGTGACTATATGTAGTCACTAATGCAAAATCAATTTCATTGGATTGAAACAATTGTGTATATACTTTATTCACATACACATGTAGGTACATTGCCCTTCATAATTAATACCCAATACAACTGTATATATGACGACAATGCTTTTCAAATATTTAGGGTATATTTGAAATATTAAAAGATAACAATACATTTTCATCTTCGAGACTGAAGAAGACCATTATTTTCTTTTTCAAATACGAACGTAACGTAACATAAATTAAGAAACTATTTTCTCTCATTGGACCATAATTCAAAACCAACCAATCAGAGACGTGAATTTCTGAATCTATGCTACTTTATAGTGCACAAGTAAAATTTAAAACTACTATTTTCCAAATTAGGTTTGCTAATTATGAAGAAGACTTAAAAAAATGTAAGTTACTTGTCTCCTATATCTCTCCTCTTTCCAAACGTACTCTTAGTTATTTTATATCATCCTCATTAATAAAGTTACGTGTTTCAGCAACATAGTCAAGTCTCCTTCCTGACCGTTTGAACTATGTTTCATGTATTTCAGAGTAAAGTCGCCTCGTAAAGGTCAAATTTCAGATACGGATACTTGTGTGCGCACGTTTTGTTAATTTGGACCGTCAAAAGTGTGGGATGGTCTTCAAGTAGTAGGTTTTCTAGAAAAACGCCAAGAGGCAAATGGGATAGTTCGAAATAATCCTGACTAATGCAGAAAATACATTACATTCCCACAAAGTCTCAATCGAACATCCCAAAAGGCTAAAATGAATCCCTTTTATGTCAAGATCATTTTCAATCCCAACTTCCGCTACACATTTTATACTACCACAAAACAACCATTCATTAATACATTCGTTTTTATTATTACTATTTGTTAGGAGCGTAATGGGGAAGTTTGAACATATTTTATAACAATGCAAAATGCATTAAATTATAAAATATTAATTCAGCTAGGTGCATCCATTTAAAGTTAATAAAATTAGCTGTTCTTTGCAAACGTATAAACAATGAACAGATAAAGAACATTTTACCAACTTGGCGTAGAAGAACATCATTTTAATTTTATTACAAAACAAACTAAATAATTAGGAAACCCTTTCTAAAAACTATTAGATATAATTATACGATAGACCCTTTTTTGTTAAAATTATCCTGTGCGATGTGTTATTAATAATTAATAATAAATATACAAAAGCGGCATTAACCTAATTTGGTTTCCAATGTTTGTTAAGAAGCATAGACCTCACAGTTGCGTCCTAAATCTGTCGTTAAATAATAGACAATAAGTAAAAACCAGGAAGCTGAAGACATCACGGTGGAAAAGGAGGAAAGATGGGAAGAAGAAAAACAAATTATGGGAAGAGTGGTAATTTTGGAGACAAAAACGGAAGGAAAAGGGAAGAAGGAGAGAGGAAGGACAATATTATGGATTGAAGAACAATGGATTGAAGCTGAAAACTGAAGATCTGAGATACAAGGGTGGATGAAAGAAGAATGGAATGTAGATGTTGAAATGAAAGAAGCATACCAAATAGGTACAAAGATGATCTTCGTAGCCAACTGAAGAAGTTGGAAACAAAATAAAATTGGAATGAAATGAAGAACAAGTTGAAGGAAAGAAAAAAGGATTATTATTGTATCTATGATCAGTCGATGAGGCAAAAAACTTTTTAGATTTTCCATGTCTTTTCTTTTGTTTTTCCTTCGATAAATAATATATGTAAATAAAACATCTCATATAAGTTCATTCATGTTTTGATATATCACAATAAAGTACCGCATCCTAGAGTAAATGAGAAGGTAAAATCTGAATACAGTTATTATGAAACAAAATTGCATAATTTCACATATATATCGCATTCTGCATGAGTATAATTTTACATAGTACATACATATATCACATTCTGTAATAATCTCTTTGCAAAGTAAATTTTTGAAGAAGAAAATTGATTCTGATGATAATTATTGTTCAAACTGCTGGCAAACTTACGAGTATATATTGACAGGGCTAATTACAGTAATAACTTTTTTTATTGGATAATATCATTAAAACTTTTTTGACTATCTAACTATTTGGACCAAAATCAATAAGGTTCGTGGACGGGTTTATCTTCTCATGAATCCGGAGTTTTCAGAAAGAAATTCTAACCATCTGACGGATGGAAAGACTTGAAATCATTAGGATTTAGTTCCCAAATCTGGGGCCTTCCGCCTTAGAATAAGTTAGGTACTACCATAGTTATCTTGGTTAACCGATTATTGACCAACTGGAGTACAAAATGATTAATGTTTAGCATATTTTTGATTGATTTGAAATATCGTTGGTTCCAATATTATTTACTGAAGTAAAACTACCTAAAGCCGCTTCGAAATTTGTCGAAAATCGTTTTTTTGAGTAAAAAAAATTCTGCGTATTGCAAATCACTTTAAAGTTTGATTTAGAGAATACGTGCAGATCATTTTGATAACATTTTTTGGATACTCCAAATGCAGGCTGGTCAACATTCAGCATTTTTAATCATAACACATCCTCCAGATACCGATACGATCGTTTTTTCCTCGCATAGCCAAACGATTCGAAATTTCATAGTAACAATACAAATACGTGTTGTCATTGATTTGTAACAATGTGAATTGTTAGGATATTTTACGCATTTTATGTCTATTCATAAACAGTCAAAAACAAGCGAAAATATTTAAATTTACGACTCGAAAAAACAATTGCTATCAAAAAACGTTCGTTGTTTATTTGCTGGATCCAATGTTTAAGACCAGAACAAAGAAGCTAGATAAATATAATGAAATCTAAATATTACTCGTAATTTTCATTAGCCATTAGACTGAATAAATGATCGCAAAAGGATTAGCCTTATTAAAATTCCTCATTTAATCGAAACTCAACTCCCAGGAAAAATCATCATTTATTCCGTCTATTAAGCGTATTTATGGCAGTAAAGTTTATGAACAAATTTCTAATGATTAATAACTATTGCACAAAGTAACGTAGATGAAGAGGGTATTTAAGTGAGTTGTTTGAATTGAGCATTTTTCTTTCATCGGCAGTAACAGAGAACATATCTGTCTTCGTCTTTCCCAGGATTCCTGAGAAATAATGTTAACTAGGCGATTTAACAGAAAAATCCAGACCAGAACTTTATGGTTAGATAAAATTTATGACTAATGAAGTCGATTGTTGATCTTGCGATCATTGTAGTAGATTGCAGTGGGGAAAAAATCGAAATGAGATTACCATATGGTGATATGGTTTGGCTGTTGGAGAATCGTAATGTATATTGGTGTTCTATGGTCTTACTGCTTATGGCTTATGCTAATGCTGAGGCGAAGAAGAGAAACTATTATAGTATGGTATGGTACCAGTGAGGAGTCAGTGGAGAAGTACATAGGTCGAGACATTAGACAATACCAGTCCTCTGCTGGGCTCTGCAACGAAAGGATACTTCTCATTATACTATCTACAGGGTTACTCTGAAAGATGGACCAAAAAATTAACAGTGTATGGATGGGTCAAGATATCTTGGAAAATACTGTGAGCTTGTGGGCAGTACCGGTACCATAGAAGAAAGGAAAAAATACGTCAAATAAAAGCGACATAGTCCTCCAATAATGACTCAAACTGTTAAACGCCAAAAAACCGTACAATTTCATGCCCAACATATTTTATAGTCATATCGGTCATAAAAAATAAAATTAAAGGGTACTTACCAGGTTTCATAATTTTGTATGCCTTATTTTTCCAACAGCTGTAACTTCCGAGGGTGCCTAACTCATAGTTGCAGAGAGCAGAAGCGGTAAATGTGGTCGAATCCTTTTATTTTGATTCGCAGCATCTAGTACAGTTAATTTTTCGGTAGACCTTTGAACGAGCCCCGGTATATAGTGGTGTTCTCTTCTCTCTTCGAAATATTTTGAAACAGTCAGTGCATGAGAGCAAGGAAGGCAGGCGCTTGCGTCATGCTAGGGTGGGGTAAGCATCGAGAGTAACTCGACTCGAAGAAACCGTCAGTTTGTGTTTGGTTTTGCGTTGCGTGGACGGGACGTTAGAGCATGACCAACTAGAGTATAATTTGAAAAAACCGCTTTACATAGAAAAACAATCAAACGTTCAATGGTGTTCTTACGGTAATTAACACGGTGCAGCATCAGTTTCACCACGCCATTCTCAAATACATCGAAAAGGAAAACTTTAAGCAATATTGTGACATTGACAAATTCTAACCTATACGCACTCTGCATAGTGGAAAATTGAATGTTTCTAGTGCCGATTCTAACACAATACCAGTGCGAAATTGAACAGTTCACATTCATCTAACAGACATAGACCTAAAATCGTTCAAATTCAAACAGTTCGAATTTTTTTGTGCACTTTCCGACCGAAAAAAGTGATTTAAACGTTCAAATTCTCAACGTACATAGTGCTTTTGTGATCAGAATGCTGAAAACGAAACGAAATGAACACATCCATTAGGTGAGTAAAACATATCATCAATTTTCTGAACAGATTTTGCTGAAGAAACCAACAGTTGTGCTAGCCTTGTGTCACTGTGCATGATAGAAGTCGGTGACCAGCTTGCATTCCATGATACTAACCGTGACTTTCGTCATCGCTGCTTCGGGTTCCTCAGAGGCTCAGACCTCGACGGTCGAGCCAGCCGAACCAGACGTTTTGTGGCTTACCTATCGATTTTCGAACTAAAACACTCAAACGCCGTTTCCAAAATTATTTATTCTTATTCGAGCCAGTCTATTAATATCAGTTCACTCATAATCGTCCATTCCAAAGACGATCTCCTTATCTGCCACATACTTTTCGAGCAATTCCACCAACAGACTCCGGCTTTGCCATTGAATAAGAAGGAAACTAGTTTTTTTTTTGTTCTTTCGAATCCCACACTATTTTCGAATGACTGGAATTTACAAGACAAATGGATGCTTAAGTTTTGTTTATTTTTCTAACTGCATACTTTCACTTCCAAACACATCACAATATTGGTTTATCGTTTTTAAAAGTGTTTGCGCTTTTTAATTATTATTGTTAATGTAAAACATCAAGTAAATGCCGGCGTGCACTTACAGATGAGTCGTGGGCGTCGGGTGGGGTATATTGTACCCCATCTGGTTACGGTTCTAGCCGAAAATTATTGGAAAACCGGAGAATAATACACTAAATAATAAAATAGTATAATAACATTTTAAACTATTATAACTAGTATAAAAAAATATTTATAATTCGTAAGAATTTTTTAAAATATATTAATTTGAACATGAACCACATAATTTCATTTTATAGTATTTATAATTTATATAAAAAATATTTCATCCCTAGGAACTGTGGATGATAAAGAGTGTCTCCATGGCGCTAGCAGCCTTTTCACGTTGAATAGCTAGACTAATTAAAATAAAAAATATAAAGTTAAAGGTTGCACAGAACTGAACATATCTTGGACAAGCGAATGACATATAAAAAGCTTTTGATCTCGCTTTTGAAAATATGATGGCGGAAATATGTTTTTTTTGCAATCATTTTTTTGTTATGGGGGTGGTCAATAAATGTTAAAGGTTGATGAGCACGAAACAAAATCATTAGGAAAAATTAATCATAAAATATGCATCGATTGGTTGATATTTATTTTAAAAATGACTGTCGATAAATTCAGCAACCCTTAACTGTTGCACTCGCTTGTGAATGAGTCTGCCGCCGCCACTGGATGAGACTACTAAAAAATTCTAATCCAGCGCTCACAAAAAAATAAAAATGATGGGCTGAAATAAATTCTATATAAACATTTTATCCACGTTTATGCTTTTTTACTGTCGGTACTTTTGCTGCTGCACAAAAATAGTTTTTAATCAAATCAAATCTCTACTGTATATAATTTTCAAATAGTACAGTTGGATTTAATATTATGAACTTTTTTCGTCATTATCCTCTCGAAATGATGGCTGAAGTGAAGAGCGCGCAATAAACAAAATTTGAAATTCAGTTATTCTTGGGTCGAGTGTTAAAAATCCAAGTTGCAGATAAGCACTTAGGGACTTTGAGTTTGTTCTCAATAACCAGCAAGCGCTCGCTGCGATGCAGATAATATTTTAACAATATAATATTAAATGGTAGTTAAATACGATTAGTTAATGCAAAAGTTTTTGGCTAGCTTCCAACTATGGATTCATCTTTTCATCATCCATATTTTAGAAAATAGCATTGTTCTGTTGGAGCGTGCAATTCATAAAAGGAAATGTGCACCTAAAAAGGTTGTACAAACAATGATTTTCCTAGTTGCAAAAATTCCGGCTTTAATATCAATTACCAATGAAAATACTTGCTTTGTGCATAAACGAATTACGCTTTTGGAATTAGTTTATTGTGAAATTCTAATAATGGGCCTGTCTACTAGGTCGGAAAGTCGATAAACAATTAATAGTGGCAGATAAGGCAGTGAAAATTATTACGAAAACATGTCAGAATTTAAATTAGAAGCTATTTTGTGAGAAAACTACGTCATAATTAGAGTCAGTTGGGCGAGCGCATCACTTCCCCTTCTTTTACTACAAATTGGCAAATATTATGGGTCGAATAGTGGCTCAAGGCGTCTTCAAATGGTGACGTCATGTCAATTTTAAATTTCAAACCCTTCGAAATTACCAAAAAAATCGCAAAAAATTATAATCGTATGGATTTTTTTATACTCTATTATAAAATAATATAAAAAATTGAGTAAACAGTTCAATTTAATATGTATTTAATTCAATACTTACGCCAATAGAAAATCAATACGGAATACGTAGCCGCTTTCAGATGGGGTGATTTTATAATCTTAGATAAGTTTGACTGAAAAGCGAGCTGAAAAGGTTTTCACTTATCTTTGCACAATTTGCAGATTTAAATAAACACCGCTTTTATTAAAACAATGAAAGTACACAACAGAATAATAAGGATGTAGTGTATTATTAAATAAATAAATAAATAAAAGAAGTGGTTAAAGATTGTGTAAGAGTTAAGTTCGTTTTTACAAGGCAGCAGCAAATCGTAGGAAGGAACAGATTCCGAATCGTAGAAAATGAGACTTATCAAACAACTTCATATTTCCGTGGGAGGGTAGAATGAGCATTTAGGTTAGGATGTAATACTACAAGCACAAGCAGAATGGAAATGTTTATGTTTATCTATTCTGTACATAAAAATTCTTTGTAAAATTTCATACATTGCAAAAGCCTGATGCAATATTTTTGAGCATAAAATTGAGGAAACATGAATTATTAATTTTTCAGTTCCTACAACACATATTTACGTAGTGAAATTAGCAAACACCGTGAGGCAAATGCGATTAAATCAATAAAAAATTATCCATCCTTTTAAAAAGTTTCGAAGAAGATTCGAGTTGAAAACAAATACGAAGACAAACAGAGTGATTATTTCATTTTGCGAGAACCTTCTGCTCATTTTATTTGCGATTTACTGAAAACTTACAGACTGAAAACCGGCGATATTTTTTTTCAATGTTAAAAATTAACATATTCCATTAACTAAACGTGTTGAAATTTCATTCATATATTATTTGAAAAGTAGTTGACACATTCATTTTCTAAAGCGGTACAAAAATACATTCTACGTGCTTAATTATAATAACACAACAAGAATGCGATGTGCAGCAAAAATCAATTATTATTATTTTTGAGATTATTTTTACTTATCTTGAATTTTAGTATGTTTATTTAAAACCAAGAACAAATAAGTAAATAACTTCAATATTAATTAATAAAATATATGTCTCACCCAAGGGGATTGAGTCAGTGAAGATGCTGTCCGCGTTACCATTATCTCGATGGATTTGAGAATATCACAAATAACATTTTTTTCCCGGATTTTCTCTATATTTAAATTATCTAGTCTAGACCACTGTGTGTTGTTCAGAGTAGTTCGTGGTTTCAACAGATAAAAGTATAAAACCATTAACCATTACCCGATAACAATGAAATAAATATATTTCGAGATATTATTTCATTTATCTATTACTTCCTGTAAAAAGTTTATTAATATAAATACTAACAGAAATTTAACACATACAATGGCAAATTGAATTCAATTAATCAATTATTCATAAATTTAATTTATTTATATAGAAACGTAACGAATTAATTAATGATTTCTATTCGGTATTTTATACTGGTGTAGCGGGTGATCAATAGGATTAGAAGACAAAAACAAATTAAAGTTAGGGAGAAAATATTGAAAATTAAAAATGCGGGAACATTTTTAAAACAATGTTAACAACATTTTATTTATTCTACATATGCAGATGAGTATGCATGGCTCGTGTTGGGAATATGTCTCGGAAACAGTATATTAGCAGTACGAAGATTTATTATCATATTCGTTGAAATATTTATATTTAATGAGACACAATAAAAGTATCTCGAAAATATTTCAAACGCAGGGCTTGATTTTGTTTCCCATGAACCGATTTTGATCATTTTTGTTTCTAATTAACATTTTTGACGTGCAGAGACTGTGTCCCTTAATTTGGTTATTATTAGAGAAATATTTCTGTTTTTAAAATCGATAATGTATGAACTTACTGGCCGCGCGGCATATACTTAGCTACATCCCCTACTCTTCACTGCTGAATATCCCCACCCTGAATCAACACTTTTGGATTACACTAGTTACATCTATTATCGTCAATAAAATACATATTTACCGCGATATTTACATTTAAAGCAGAGTGTAAAACTTTTCTCTCCCAACTTTTAACAGCAAATATCTTTCCTTCGATCCTTTTCTAAAAATTGGGACTTGCCAAAAGTTTTATATAGGTTTTTGATTTTGTTTATTGTCAGCTATCCGAGGCTGTTATTTATTCCACATATTTTGCGACACCCTTAATTTTAAATTTCAAAAACCGAAAGTTAACTTTTTGATTCTTTTGTTTGAATGCTGCCGCTGAGATTGGTTTCTAATTAATTTTGTTTTTATGTTTCCGTATATTACTTGCTGATAAATCCGAGTGATAAACTTACAATAGCACTTTGATAATTAATAATTGATTTTCGGACTTAATAATTAAATTTATTATTGTGCTTGTGTAAATTCGTAGTTACATCTAGTGTTTGATATCTTTTATTCTGATTTAGTAATTTAACTAGCAAATTAGCATCGCTTATAAATCATCCATTGTAAATAATATAATCTGAGCAATTCCAACATTAACTAATGAGCTAGCGATTCATAATGATAATTACTATTTTGCCTATTCTCTGTAATTACGGAATGGTATTTAAAAAATAAATATTTGCATTTAGAAAATATAGATATACATGCTAGTGAAAATTCATGGATATGCGAAGAGAGATTTCAGTTCAATTTCTGTAGATAGAAGAAATACAAAAAAAATATTTATTTTTTTTCATTTTGGTGGTTAGAAAAATATGTAAACAAATTTATCATAATGATAATATTATGTAGATGAGTAATTTGAATTTCGGTGAAATTTTTGACTAACCTAATGTAGTCAAAACATTCAACGAAATAAATATTGCTCATTTATAGATTATTGTTATGCAAAAATTTGTTCATATGCATTTTTCCGATTATTTTTCGTAAATATTGACTAAAAAGATTAGGTAGTTTTCGTATATGTAAATATTTCTCGATATTTGTATTGATATTTATTATTTTTATTTTTTTATAAATAGAATTCATATTTTATGTTTATAATATTCAAATGTACATTTAATGGTCTTGCTATTATTGCTCAAAATTGCATTGGCTGCGGGTAGTTTATATAAATCATAGGATGCTCGTAGACTATATTTGTTTTTGCTACAAAAATGAATGAATTTGTTGCGGAAATTAAATTTATCTTTATAGACCATTATTGTATCAATTTAGTTGATATAAAATCGAATCAGAGAGGAGAACGAACATGAAAAAAGCTCGAGATATTTTTCATCTACTAAAAATAAAGTTAAAAATTATTAGATATTCATATTCTGTCATTATTAGGTACTCAAATAAAATTAATTTATTTGGCAGATTTTTAATTCCATTTTAATCGAACTTGTAATATTTTAATACCCTTTGTACAAATTTAGTAAACAATTACGCTCGCAATTACAAGTACAAATTAATTTTCATTAAATAATATTAAGCCTACAAGTCGGCCTAGAATGATAAATGCTCGGATAAATGAAAGGAAATATTTTCAATTCATGTGGTCTGGTCGATTTGGAAAATAAAAATAATCAGCATGCCATTAAATTAATTACGGATTAATTACATTATGGTTTATACGGATGTTGTTGAAAATTTATAAATCTATTGATAAATTTAAAAAAGCACACCTTTTTTCATGTAATATTTCAATTGACATACATCCAAAAAAAATCTCGAAAAAAATATTGCGATTATAATTCACTCGAACGCGACCCTCCTTCCGTTATAATATTATATAGCTCGTCGTTCTATAGATATATTTAGTTGAGGGTTCAGATGGAGGCAATTTTGCCTAAAGCCGCTACATCTCTTAAATCGGACCGAAAATAATTTCGTTTTGGATAGAAAGAAGACCTAGACCATTACATAATGCATGTATGATACCGAGTATGATACTATTATTTACGCACTATCTCAATCTCAAAAAGTAATTTAAATGTTCAGTGGATTTAAATTTCTTTTCTTAAACTTTTCTTTTCAATTACCTGCTTGCTCGACTGCTTGTCAAGCTGTTCTTATTATTTTCTCGTAATCACCTGATAATGTACTTCTGGAAAATTTAAAAGGATTCTATAAAATACCATTGTATTTTCGGATTAGTCATATGGAAATTCGAGTCATAATTATTTATAGATCGAAATTGATTAAGTAAGGAAGCGAATTCAAGTAGTATTGGATTTTACTATATTTTTTATTACCAAAAATGATTTTGATGTTATTAAATCCTCAAACATTTGGTTTTATCTCGAAATTTTAAGTCATATGACGTCACAATTTGAGAACGCCTTGTAAAAGTAGGGGGAAATGTGTGATTTGAGATGCGCTAACCCGACTAGTTCTAATTATGACGTAGTTTTCTCACTACATTGCTTATAATTTTAATTCTGTTAAGGGTGGCTAATTTTTTTACATGTTTTCGTTTTTACTGCCTTATCTGCCACTATTAATCGTTTATCGAATTTCCGACGTAGTAGACACCCCCATTCTGATGGCATACAATAAACTGAACTGCGAAATATATATATTTCAATATTCAAAATAGATATTTGTATTTGATCCACAATAGGATTTATGTTAGGTAAATTAAATTCGAACTCGAATTTGTACAATTAACTAATTTTATATTATAAGTGGTAAAATTATTAACAACTTTAAACAATGTGGTTTGCACACAAATTCAAATAAGGCTATTTTAATGTACGAGCACAAATATTATATAATTCTCGACTCGATTCTCGATAGAACTGATTATTGACATATTTAGTGTTCGGCATTGTTTTCAAATCTTTGTTAATTAAATTATTCATCATTTACATAGTGCTTTCATACGAAATTTAAAATAGCATTATTGATTCATGATCAAAGCTCGTTTCAAAACGACTATTATGTTTATCGTTGTGAAATATTATATCATCATGTTTTTGTTTGTGCATTCTATTATCTATTTAGTCTTTGCGATCGGAAGCTGTGTGGACTTTTTTCGGTAACTTAGTATAACAAACGAAATGATCATTTTTGTAACAGCGCTATGCAAACTTGATTTTACGGCACATTTTTAATTATTTTCCACCGTTTTTTTCTTAAGATGCTCTTCTTTTTCGTCTTTCGTCGTCGAAAAAATCGTTTTGCGTTCAAACAATTTAAAACTTGTTAACCACTTGTTACTGGTGACAATTGTGTACCCAATATTCACAACTCACGTACAAAAGTAAAGTTTCTCAAATATTTACTAGAACTGATGATGGAAATTCACAAATTTAACTCGCAATTTAATAAATTTATTTGACAACTTCCATCATAAAACCATAAAGAGTGATTTACTGCAGTATATTTATTTAAAAAAATGCTAAGTTTACTGAACAATTTAAAAGGATTAGTCTTTACATGTAGTGGTAATTAATAATTATTTGAAAAATGTTGTTTTGAACTTGATATCTGCTAATTAATGAGATGATATAAAAATTTGCATAAAAAACTCACTTGTTTGTAGCTATACCGCTCTTCTTTCTAAAAGTACCATTAGATATTTTCTATTGTCCTCATTAATAGAGTTACGTGCTTCGGCAAACTAGTCTCCCTGGCCATTTGAGCTACTATGTTTCGTCCTGAAAAACGTGAAGCGCCCTCTTGAGTGCGCTCCAAACTGTAGGTTAAGTAGAGGAACCAATTAAAAAATACTAGTGCAAATGCTATTTTTAGTCAATTTGGTTTCATATCATTAATCTTTCCATTCGTATATATAAATTACCATAACGGTTTCATTTCTTTCGCATGTTACGGATATGAAGTTAATGATAATGGGTACCTAACACCTATGATACGTTCAACTTGCTCCTGACAAGTATATTTGATTATGTCAATGCTGCACTGCATGTCTGAGTGTCTAATGAAAAGTGAAGTATTAATACTATAAAAGTACCATTAGCATTCTTGAGATATATTTCTTTGTTAGCGGACTAGCAGATAAATTGCGTTTCACGTACAAAAGTCGCTATTGATTAAATTGCGATTAAATACTGCATCCCTAAAAATATAAATCTTAAATGCAACTTTAAAATATGAATTTTCTAGTATTTTCTCTGTATAAATAAATCATATATTTCTATCTTTCCCATGCCAGTTCTATGCTCCTATAAATTGCTTGAACTTCTCCGGCGTCCTTCTGCGCTTCTTCTCAAGCCCGAATATAAATTCAGTTAATAGTAAATATTTAAGCTTCTGTCAGTCTATTTAAGTTGCGGCTTCGTCTCACCTATGATGCTGCAGAGACGGTAAGTGTGTGTGCCCATGGTAAATTCCAGGTCATTTGAATGCCTTTAATACCATTAAAGTCAAATGTTGCAAGGATGGTTAGAAGTTTTGATTTCCGTAGGATATTTAAATTGATCAGTATCTTTCTTCCGTTTTAATAAAAATTCTGTTCCAATAAAGATCTCAAATCGTCAGAAGCAGTCTTCTAAATAAATTTATATCATACCAATCGGTTTCAAAATAAATGATTGTACACATTCAAATCCATCACATCTATATTCCTAAGTTATCTTGAACTTGAAGTTTACAAGGAACGTGACGCCTGACGGAAGGACGATTTTTTTGAAAGCCTCATGTAGAACTTGTAATCAATCAATGCTGAGCTTGCTACTACGAAGTTTACGGTTATAATGAAAATTCGAAACTGAATTCCCGTTCTTAATCCTGGATGGGGACCATGTATCGGAAAATACAATAATTTCCTGCTCGATTGTTAGTCTACATTTTATTATTTTCTACGAAAAAAAAAAGTTCCTAAATGAGTTGAGGAAATTAGATTATTCAAAAACGATCCTACTAAACGTCACTCCAAGTTGGAAGTTTGTTGGGCTGGAATATCATACTGTGAAAAAAGGGAATTTGCTTTTTTTTGATAAAGTAAATTTATTAAAACATTTACGGAGTAATTGCATCGTGATTAAAGCTATAGGAGTTTTCTGTGGAGATTTTTTACGTTTTATATAGCACAGCTAATGCGGGACAGGTTATAACATTAAGCTTTACTTATTATATTTATACGTTACTATTAATATTATCAAGCTTGAAATATTTACTCACTCTTTGTATTTTCAACTGCTTTTGTCTCGGCTTTTGTGGAATAGTGAAAATTTATTGTGACCTGCTTGGTGATATTCGTCCTCGTCATTGATATGGACTAAAGCTCTGTTGGACGTTAATAAATAAATATGTTATTAATCAGTATTCATTATTATTGTCTTTTTTCGAGTCCTTTTTCTTCAATTTGTCTTTGGTTTTAGTTCATAAACTATCCTAATACCAAAAAATATTAAGGAAGTCTCTTCCTTATACGTCAAATTTGGAAGTTGTTCAATTTTGATGGAAGTAGGTTGGAAGTGTATTGGAAGTGCAGTTCCATTTTCGGGGAAGTGTATTGGGAGTATCTGGAAGTGAAGCTTTTTGGTGGAGTGTTATGTACATCTATTTTTCAGGAGATTAACTCCTCGACAAAAAGCCTTTAAAGCAGTATTAAGCAATTATGAATTTCTATTTGATCAGTACAGTACCAACCATTATTAATAAATGATGATTGTTGATATTTTGGTTCATTCACTCAGAATTGATTTATTATTTTGAACGGAAGTGGCTTTTTTCCAAAGTACTGTAGCCTCGACTGTAGTAGTATAAACATTTCTCGCATGGATTGAAACATAATGAGTAAATATTGCTAATTCCGCAGATTTGTATTTATAGCGTTATAAATACATTCATAATTAAGTGTCATAAATGCCTTGGTAGTTTTTACGTTTACGTGCACATTATAATTTCTAAATATATGCTGGCTCGTAGGTGTTTCACATAATGCTTTGGGGAAATCTCAACTTTAATTACATAGAGTAGTTTGACGAAATTAATAATGCTAAGCGACCGCAAGTTTATGCTGAAGAGAAGCTTGAATGTCTAAATGCAACTTAAAATAAATTGTTGCGATGCTCTCTCTATATGTACATAGTACGTACTTATTGTGAGAATCCTATCTATTGTTCCGTTCTAGTGAAATAAACATGTAATTGTATCATCTATACAGAGTTAACACGAGCTTTACACCGAAATTGATTAAAACTGAGACAAAATCTAATTCGGTTTGAATATCACTGAAACCACTATTTCTAACATTCAATTCAAACCCCTCGATTTTCATGATAATCCCAGCAGTGGTGATAATCGATACACAAAGCAAGCTGAGCATTCATTCAGCTTAATTGGAAAAATATTCGTTTTTGATTACTGGCCACTGCGTAGGTAATTATTAATTTTGACTGATTATTATTTATTTAGAAGGGCTGGTGGCTATATGCATGCATGATCCCTAAAAAATGCATGAAATTGCCGCTTCGGCGTTGAATCAATATTTTATTCATGGCGATTTTCAAAATTTTGTCAGACTCAATTATTCAGAAACTATGTGCAGAGGGGAAACCAAGCACTCATTAAGTGATTAAAAATATTTAGGGCTTAAGGGAAACAGCGCATTTTAACACATGTCATTTGTAGCTCGGGCTAATTAATTTAAATTACCGATTTACCGCGAAAAAAACTCACTACTCGTCGCTCGCTCGCTTTCGACGAACGACAAACTAAACTGCAATTTATGTGCAGCCATGCGCCGGGTAATGATATTTTGCATACAAGTGTGCAACTGCAACTTTGATATGTGAGGAATCTTAACACTGAAAGTGTGGGTTTAGTTTCGATTGTGTAATTTGTATTCGATTTAAAACTTTCTTATAACTGAAACACTTTGAGTTTGTACTTGTCTTTGTTTACCGAGAGAATCTACTATTGTGTTTGTCGAAATTCAAATTACACTCACCAAGTTTACTGGCTGTTAAAATGTTTGACAATTGAATGTCAAATAATATCGTACGTATGCAAACTGTTGCGCATGTGCCTTTCGTCATTAATTTTGTGCCCAGATTGAGCCGTCGAAATGGAACAAAGCTCAGATGAGTAGGGAGATGATTTTTGGATGATATCGTATTAGACCTTAGAAATGGAAACTGTTGAAAATCATCTAATTTACTGTAAAAGAAAATGAAGTTTTTGAGGAAGTCTTCTTTCCCAGGGAACTGCAAGTTTCCCTGGGAAAAGGATTCCATTTTTGTCGAGTTCTAAATAGTCTTACCGACTCCATGTACCAATAAAGCTTTACAATTTCTCTTCATTTATTATTCTCCGAGTTATTTTCCAAACTTCATTTTGCATTTCCATTATTGCTTGTTTATTTCGAGATTTATTTCCGATCGTATTTTCCTTAATTGCTCTGCATTGGTTTGATTTCCGCCGATGCTTCCTTATGCGGACACGTATGCAATCGCCATATTGGTTTCGAATTTGCCTACATTTTCCCAAGAAGATTGTTGTCCTCCCTATATGGCAACCTCGCTATTTGTTCACCACCGTAGTCTATCCCCAGTGGAGTGCTAATCCCCTCGCGGTTCCCAGACCATTTGGGCAACTTTAATACTCGCTTCACTAAGTTTTAACCAAGTTGCTGCGATATTTATAATTGTATAAATAAATAAACTATTGGGCTCGTTACTAGTCGAATAATTCAATGGCGAACTTTTGGATGGTTTTGTTTCAATAAGGTTGTTAGAACGGAGTCGACAACGCATGAATAGCAATTTTATTTTGTATAAATCTTTTAGGAACATCAGCTAAAGGCTTTGTTATCATATCTTTTATTTACAGATATAGAGAAGGCAAATTGTTGTTGTGTTTATCTTGTACATATAAAGTAACTATTTTACAAAGCAAATAATTAATTGTAAAATGATGTTTATTATGCGGTTGTTTGGTGAATTTGTTATTCAAAAGCATTAAGCTGGCTTTATACAAATATTCGGAGGTGGTGTACTGAGGTACACCACCTCCATTCTTCATGGAGTTTCAAGAAGAATCACCTTCCCATTTATACAAATAATAGACTTTTTGTTTTATGTTTAACCATAAATGCAAATATTCCTTTATGAAATTGGACCACCACCACCACCATAATGATGATGACTAATCGAAACGTGTGTCTGCTTGTTTCAGATATACCAATGACATGAGATTGTAGTAAGTCGTCAGTGCCGCCATGAAGCGGACGCTTCTTGCATTCGTTGTGGCAATGGTTGCCGCAGCCACAGCATCTTCGCCAAACGACATTATTCGGACATTCTCTGATCCAAAAGTGCAGCAAACGTTCAACCACTTGGTGGTCGACAAGAATACCGGTCGCGTCTTCATCGGAGCGGTGAATCGGCTCTATCAGCTCTCGCCCGACCTGGACCTGGGCATCTCCGAGGAGACTGGACCGAAATGGGATTCGGACGAATGTTCGGTGCTGGAATGCACACCGGCCGTCACCAAAAAGCTCACTGACAATGTTAACAAGGCACTGGTGATTGATTACACCACCACCAGGTTAATAGCTTGTGGTAGTTTGTCGCAGGGGATTTGTCAGGTGAGGAATCTGCATAATATATCGTACGACACACAGGAGGTGCGTGAAGCGGTAGTGTCGAATAATGCCACAGCATCAACCGTTGCATTCATTGCACCAGGACCACCGAATCCTCCCGTGTCACAGGTTATGTACGTGGGAGTGACTTTTACAATCGGATCAATTAGATCCGAAGTTCCTGCGGTGAGTTCGAGATCGTTAGATAAGGAGAAAATGTTCGCAATTGCTCAAACAGCTGTTACAACTGGCACTCGAATGTTTGCAAACTCTTTAGCCAGAGAACGATACCCAATTACGTACGTTTATGGGTTCGCCTCCGAAGGCTTCAGTTACTTTTTAACCACACAAATGAAGCACACTTCCTCCAGCCAGTACATCAGCAAATTGGTGCGTGTTTGTCATGACGATGAGAACTACTACTCGTACACCGAGATACCGATTGACTGTACGAGCAATGGCCGCAACTACAATCTGGTGCAAGCGGCTTATGTTGGCAAAGCTGGCTCCGATCTCGCTTCCGATTTGGGTATCACTGCTCAAGACGACGTCCTATTTGCGGTGTTTAGTGAGAGTGATCCTGTGATTGCTAGTAAACCATCTGATCTTTCCGCGTTGTGCGTATACTCACTCAAATCAATTCGACGGAAATTCATGCAGAACATCAAACATTGCTTCAGTGGAAAAGGGCAACGTGGTCTGGATTTCATCTCGCCCAGCCATCAATGTGTGCTTACGGTGAGTGTCTTGCTTAACTTCTCTCTAACTGTATGTATGTCTGTCTGTCTATCTGTCCGATTTCCCGTACGATTCCGTCAACACTTTTTCTAATACGGATACGTGTGTCAAAGGACCGTATATAGTCAAACTTTCAAGTCCTTCAAAAATTCACTTTCGATTCGCCGATTTTTTTAACAGTTAGGTATGTCGAAGACAATGAAACAATCTATACGGACGGTTTAATTCCCTTCCTTCAAATGAGCTAGCTAGCTGGCTGGCCATAAATTGCGTTCTTTCTTGCACCTGATTTCATGGAAATTCAATAGGCAGTTAAACGATTTTTATTATGATTCATACATTATTGTTTCATTACAAATAAATCGCATGCAATAAATGTTTATTGTTTATTTACAATACATTAAATTCGATATTGCATTTTTCTATCTACATGTTATTCGAAATAATTTGACATGTTCAAACATGTTAATAAAATCTCGAATATTGATGAATGAGAGAGTAATACTCGGAATATTATGAGCATATCCGTATAGAAAATAATGAAAAAAAAATCTTACAAGGTAAACTGCATTACTTTTGTTATTGCATTATTCGAGAATTATCTCGGAGAATTATGAAACAGCAATAATCAACCATATATAATTAAATGTTAAATGTGCGAAGAAATTTACATTCGAAATTACATTTTCTTCAATCTTTTCTTCCCACGTTTACAAATAAGCCATCAAATTTATATGGAGTTCGTTTATTTTCAATTTTAATTAGTCTATTTTATTAGTAATATCGAGGAAAAACGTATATTTTCCAAATTTTTAATTGGATTTTACATTTAATAAGTCTCGTAATAAGTACTTCCACCGATCCTTCCACTAAGTTACTCTTCTTATAAATGATCCTCAATTTGTCAAAATTAATCATTCTAAGCGTAAGTTTTGAAGAAGTGTTTTAGAAGGTAAGAGAAGCTAATAATAACCATGGGGCTTTATAAGACTTCATAAAGTTTCTCGGGATTTCATAAGAACGCTTAGCATTTCACGAGACTTCCTCAGATCAAATAAAATTTAGCAATCCTTAATCGAATTTAAACTCGAAGCTATTTTGTGAGAAACTACGTCATAGCGTGAACGGAACGGAGGGGTGAACCAATCAGGTTAGCGCATTTCAAATGACGTTGCTTTTTTCGCACGTCACATTATATTCGCACGTAACTTTTTATACTCGATCATAAAATGAAATAAAATTAACTAAGTAGACATACCCCATTATTTTTCTGTGAAAAACATTCATAAAGAATAGGCGTGTAATTAATTGTCGGCATTTAGTAGTGCACACAATTCAGTTTAACTGAAAACATTAATTATAATTAAATAAGAATTTCATACAAATATACGTATGTAATTAGAAAAAAAGAGTTCAAACAAAATACACGGAGTATTATACTCGCAGTGTATACTCGATTGTATATTTATTCATTAATTATAATTGCTGTTAACATTTTATGATAAATTGTGCGATAAATAATATATTATTGTGGCACGATTTAAATCCTACATTCAATTAAAACTGAACAGTTTTATTTTTACTATACCAAATTTAAATTGTCATAGTTGTGGTGGACCAATACCCATTAATAATACGCAATTTCGAATTTTTTTGTGGTGCGCTTTTATACCACCCCATTTGTTATTTGACGTTAATTAAAGAAAGAACTACAACCTCTAACCACATGATGGAATATTCGGATTAAATGTGTATCATTCTCGGATGTAGTATCTAATCCAATCAAAACTTGAACCTTTTCACATTGGACAGTGTCACAATTTCTGAAACTTCTCTAGGAACTTCAGGAAGACTTAGTTGTAATTTTGAAAGTTTTTGGAGATTTTGTTACATATGTACGGCAAGTCTTCATCTGTGGTTACCCCCTCGAATATAATTGTAGTTAATGTATTGAAAAAACTTTTCTCCGTTCTTTATAACCTCGATTATAACTAGAAAAATAATATAATTGGAAGGAAAAACAAACTGTAATATCTCTATACTATGCTCTTTTTGTATTTGATTTAATTCATTAAAAAATTTGATTCCATTGAAATAATTACAAGAAAGTTGCTCGTGTGTGCTTAATTAGAATATCATTTTGAAACTATTTGAAAAAACTTCGAAATATCCTATTCAGAGATGTTTTTAGACAAAGAATCCGACACAAAGTGGTCTAATGCCTTTCTTTTGAAAGGAACTTCATATTTGCGTGCAACGAATTCTTGTTGACTACAAGATTAAGTCTACATACGTAAAACGTAGCTCAAATGGTCATGGAGCAAATTCCTTAAAATAAATAAAAATGAACTCCATAGAAAAGCGGAAATCGAGGAGGAAATATATTTAGGTTTTTCATCTCTTTATATCTCATGTATTAATTTGAAAAAGCATTCATCTTTATTATTTCCTCAATTAAAAAAAAAGATGACGTGTAGATTTAACTCTTTTTTCGAACGGTACTTTTAGTCGTTTTCTACAGCCCTTCATTGTGGTAATTTGAAGAATGATCTCTTTCATTCCGAGAGCCAAATTTCACGCACATTTATAGCTCCTTAATAAGTGTTCAAAATCAAATCGAATGCAGCTGGAAACATGGACTTCCTTTTTTAAGCGTCATTAAAGTCATGTATAAAAGTTTTGGAAAGAAGACGCGTGCACGTACTCGCCAGATTCGCGCGTGTGGACCGAACACGTCAATTGGCCAAGCTGGTGCGCTGCAATCTGGCGTCTCGGTTTGGAGTCTCATCAGATGCGTGCAGATTGGAGTGTACGCTCCATACTCGTGAGTCTGGCGTCTACTTGTAAACGCACCTAATGCCATCTATTTTTCAAAAATTACTATTTATATCCGCCTCAATATTTGCTATCGACTGAAAATGTTTGTAACGCGGATTGGCATTTTGTCGCTGGTCTGCAAATGCATGAGAGCGCTTAACCGATTAAATATTTTTTACTATTGAAATGAAAAACCAATCAGATTTGCGAATTTATGTCGAGCAAATTGTTTGCGACAATACAAGCTCAATAATGAAACAGCGATTTAATAACTTACAATAATTGTCAGTCGAATGAACATAGAGTCCAGTTTGTAAGTCAAAGAGATATTTTAATTTCAGTTTTTTACTTTGTCAAATACACAATTCAAACAGCATTTGTATGTTATATTTGGTTTGAAAAAAAAATCGGAAAAAAACGTAATAAGGCTAGTCTGCTGACTAGTCTGCTATTGATTAAATTTGGACTTCAAAATGAGAAGATGGACTCAGTTATTTTATTTTACAATTCAATCATATGTTTTTTTGTTAGGAACTAGTAGAAATCATGTCATATCGGACTATTGGATTGAATACTAAATTTAATTTTGAAACTAAATCTACTCAAATGATCAATCCGGCTAGTAGGATACGAGTAGTACCAAAATGGGATGAAATTGTCTATAGTCTGACTTCTAATACATTTATATCGAGATTTAAATATTTTACCGAGTATTTTACATTTCCTTCCAGAGTTAAATATCAAGCCATCCAGTTTTTAAAATGTTTTAAGAATCTTTCTTTTTTAAATGAATGTCTGCGTCAATTCTATTTGGAATAGATGTTCGTTCATCTCACGGTTCAGGTCGTTTTGGATTTACTGTAGTGTTGAAGGGGCTTTTTTATAATATAATGAGGATTATACCTGAAATTACATGTTGTATTTACAATGGCGTTGTCTGGGCTGGAGTTATTGGAGATATTACATTTTAGAAAATGTCACGCCTCTCTGTTCGACTAGGGCAATTTATTTTGACAGTTTTTAAATAACATACAAAATAAGAACTCTCAATCAGTTTTGTTCTTATTAAGAACGAAAGCACTAGTATTGCAAAAAACTATTTGCAACCTACGACGACCAATAGGAGCCAAGCGATCGAAACGCACCCCGATTCTCAAGATCTAGGGGCGACGCTGAGTGAAATTTTGTTGGGCATTTTTGGCTTAGGGCTTTTCTTGGCATCTTTTAGCAACCCTCAGCTTGCCCTTCAATTTTCAATGCTCTATTTGACCAGACTAGTTCAGGAAATTTGTAAATGAAATTAATAGTGGTATCCATAGCCGTGACCGAAGTGGTAGGGTCTGAAATAATTCGAAAGCAAAAGCTATTTGGAGACTAATATGAAGCTTTTATGTTGAGATAAATAAAGACAAATTTTCCCCCAAAATCAGTTAGTTAATGCGATGGAAACCGATTTATAAAGCATTATTATTATACGAAAGAGAAAAGAAAATTCTGCTGAAAAATACTGATTTTTAAAATCTAAAAATATTAGATGTGATCTAAAAATGTAAATTAAAGAAATAAGTAGCGTGGAATCTAAAATTCCGATATTTTGAAATAAATGTATCAATCAAAAATAGCAAATGTATTTAGTAGCATGTCATCGAATTTTAACGCATGTGACTCGTTTATTGTTAATAAAACTTTTAATAGTATGCCTTTAAGTAAGTTATAGAAAAGTTATAATTAGAAAAAGAAGTTTTCCTTTCTTCACAAAGTAACATACATTATAATCGAATATCGTAAAATATATTGCTCCTTGCCTTGCTATATGGAAGGAAACATAAAAGAGGGACTGTCTGTCTTGCTCGAATGGTACGCTTTGTGTAGATGAGGTATTAAAATTGTCTGTCTGGTGTTTTTTTCGTCTTCAACTACTTAATTTTCTAAAGAATGATACGATATGAAAATATGTTGATTTTTACGTGGATCTTTATGCTCCTGTCCCTGCGAAGGGTATGTATGTATGTATTCTGTGCTCACCGAAATGTTGATATAGAGTGGAGCATGTTGCGCACCCGCCACGGCGAAAGACTGGCAAAGGACGGTGGTAGCGGCGGCGGCTCTATTGCCTCCGGTATTGATCGAGCACGCTGTTCTACCGTCAGGACTGGATCAGGAACCTCGCCATTTTCAAGCCGGGTTTTCCAACGCCGATCCTCCTGACGTCTGTTTTACTGCGCCTCAGCCTCGTGTTCAACCGGTGTCTTGCATTCTAATCTTCCATTCCATTCACCACCTACCTATCCATTCGCGTTGCTGCTCCCTCCCTTAAACCAGCACCAGGCAAATGCAAAAGAAAAAATGAAAAATTATAATAAGCAAACCTTATTTTGCATTTTTTCCTATTACAGAGCACCACAAATAAAATATTAAATTCTATACGGAATAATTTTCGGATTTTGCATTTTCTCTCCCTTCTTTTATATTTTGACAACCTGCTAATTTAAGTATATATTTGCATTTTTATTTTACTTTGAGTTTTTGATCATTCCAACTCGGAACACTAAACCTAATTGCCATGTTTAACTTGCGGCTTTCGTATGTATTTTAATTAATATAGGATGATAAATACGACAAAAAAAAACTGTGTTTCATACGTTTGCATTAATTGAGAGTCATTTGCATCAAATTTAATTGAACAATCTAAAGAATGAAATTAACTAATGGCACTTTTTTGAACACACACACACATACTTCGGATTAAATTTTAATTAAGTTCTTGTAACATGATTATAGCTTATTTGCAAACGGTCGCCAAACCGAAAATTTAGAAACAACTTTCAAAAATTAGATTGATTTTGAACTAAATACGTTTATAACAGTTTGTTTTAATTTTTGAACGGATTGTTATGTAATCAATAAACTTTACAGAGAAATGTTAAATTTACCGAAAAAAAAATTTAACAAACTTTTGTTAAATGAAAGGAAATTCCAAATTAAATTACTTCGAATATTGAGCAATAAACACATAATATGCAAAAAATATCCTTCGAATGATGTTTTTCATATATCTTAGTGTGGTCAAAATCTAGTTAGCATTATTGAATAAATAAAGGGTGTTCCACTTTCTCTGGTTAGCTGCTTAAAGTTCTAGTGTTGAAATGGCTGAAGAAGTTATTCTATTAAGGCGTGGTGTTGTTTATTTAATAATAATGGTGCAACATCAAACAAAATACAATAAACAAATTTACATTTAGTAAGTCGCTCATTCATCATGATACAATCAGCAGTGATTTTATTGAGTCTGCTCTGAAAGCGTTGTTCCTTCTAGACAGCAGAAAATAAGAATTTGCCGAAAAAAAATTTAAGCCAAAATGTATTTATGTATGAAAAAGTGGTAAAGTGTTCCTGAAAAATTCCTCATTGCATTATAAAAGTTGAATAATAGGAGACATAAAAATACCCGACCAGTTTCATTTTTATTTATGAAAGAGCTGCAGTGATCGTATTTAGTGTCTTCAGAAAAATACATTGTTTTCTTTTTATTCGACTATTATACGACTATTCGTTCATTCAATTCAATAATAGACTTTTTCTCTTTTTTTTTCATCATCATCATCGATAAATTGTTATTTTTGGATATGAACTGATGGAAATAAAATTATCATATTAAACGTGTGAAAGAATATACTAATGAGAATTATTCCATATTTCAGAATGTAAATGCATTACGAGTTGAATTAATGTTGATTGATGGCTTTTAAATCGATTAAAATTTTACTGATTACGCTGACAGTACGCTACGCAGGTGCATTAAGGCGAATTTACATTTTTAAATTTCGTTTTGAGCTGCACAATTTGAAATTATTAGCTTTTATCCGCAATGTGAGTGAGGAGGTTCTATCAACAATTTACTCATTACATTTATGAAGATAATTTGCCTTCCGCCTAACGGAATTCTTTAAACGGAATGCTTTAATTGACATTTGAAATTTAGGTTCTGTTCAAATATATATCTAGCTTAATATACATTACATACTATACATCATTTTTGCCGAAAAAAGAAAAATTGTTAGCTGTAAAGCAACTATGTATGTACAATATTATATTATTATAAAACAGTTAATGTATTCGGGCTATTCACGTTTCATTTTCTTTATATTTTCACATACCGTTTATATTAGATATTTTTTACGTGAAACTTTTGTTGTCCTGAAGGTGCAACATAGTATTATATATGTGAGCGATTATTATTAATGCAAAACAGATTTTATTTCACGTTTTCATGATGATGAATATTAAAATTAATTATTAAAATAATGTAAAAGTTTTAATTTCCGCAAAAACCGAGGCAAAAACAACATCAATGTCTCGTTAATATTTAAATAATTTGAAAAATCCTTTTATCCAACCGTCTAATTAATGGTTCATTTATTGACGATTTAATTGAAGCAGGATTTATGGATATAGACATTTCTCGAGAAATTTATATTTAATATCGCTTCTATAAAACGTACCTACCGGGAATTATTTATTTGTTAGATATTTACCAAGAACTTGGCAGGATATTAATTTTGCTGTAATATTTTTAAAATATTGAATACGTGATATATCAATAATATCGATTGGACTAATTGTTGAATACGTTTCTCATTGTACTAT
Source organism: Cryptophagus acutangulus (assembly GCA_963556235.1). Taxonomy (NCBI): domain Eukaryota; kingdom Metazoa; phylum Arthropoda; class Insecta; order Coleoptera; family Cryptophagidae; genus Cryptophagus; species Cryptophagus acutangulus. The sequence continues at coordinate 376,714 of OY744558.1, read as the reverse complement.
TACGAAAGTTTTAAATTAGTTAGAGGATTTGTTCTTTGTAACTTCTTGAAACGTGACTGCAAACGGACGGATGGATGGATTTATGTTTAATATTTACATGACTTATGTGCGTCTAAATTCGAGCCACTATTATTGCAAACAGATAAAGGTTCGTTCTCACTAGTATACGTCCGTCCGTCCGTATACGTTTCGTCTAATTGTATTGTATTCACACTTTAGCGTCAGTCTAGCTAGGCGGGGAGGAGTGGGCGTAGTATGATTTGAAATGCGCTAACCTGATGAGTTCTAATTATGACGTAGTTATCTCACTAAATTGCTTCTAGTTTGGATTCTAATAAGATTTGCTCAAAAATTTTACATGTTTTCGTAATAGCTTTTACTGCTTTATATACCACTATCAATCGTTTATCGAATTTCCAACTTACAGAGATTCAAGTATGTGTTTTCATCTCATTCAAAAATATATATTAGTATTATATATGCACTTGCTGAAAGTTTGTCTTTATGGGAGGCTGATTCAATCGGTAGGTAGGTAAGAGAAGAAAAAAAATTAATAAATAAAAAGTGTAGAGTTGAATTTGTGGAAAGGATAAAAGAAGAAAGCTTCTAAGATTTAAATTTCGGATAAAGCATCCGGTATAACTCAAACAAGCCTAGAATTGAAAATAGCACCTCCATGAAAACACAATTTCATCTTTATGCTGCTTTTGATGACTGATAACGCCACTTCTAAAGCCAACCACCCTTCTTTATAAACTGCATATATGCAACAACCTTGTCAAATATATAAACCCCCCGACCGTAAATCGAATGACGACGACTGTTGAAATTGTTTTGGCACTTCTGTTTTATTATAAGCCATGCCGCATATATTAAACATGTCTAATATTGATTAGTCTCTCTCTCTTAATGGCACAAAGAACGTATTAAGCTAAGCCCATTTTCAAGTGAAAGAAAACCCATCAACAGCAGCTTTGTGGGAATTAAATTATAGATTGCCGGTGTGTTGTTAAATGTTCATATGTATAGTAAGCTCAAGTATAAGAACAAGAAAGGAAATAGCAGTAAATAAAATAAGGCCAACGTCAACAGAACAAAAGCTATGCCTATAAAATTAAAGCACGTTCGGATCGCGTTTTTGCCGGGCGGGCATCCCTGTATTTAGGGATGCTGTGTACTGTACCACCCCTCCCTTCCAATATTGTTACCTCCTCCATCTAACCATTTCTTTCCACTTGAACTACCAGCCATATGTCTATTTCACTTAAGCCATACGTGTTACCCAACCTATTGACGGATCAGTGATATACCAAACTGTAAAACAGGAATTGTATTACAAGGGGAGAATTAATTTGAAAAATACTATCGTAATATAAAACGTAATCGTCCCCTTTATATTTCATTTTTTTTTCTCTGATCCCAACTTATTTTCACACAAAAAAAACGAATATATCGATTCATTACATCTTAATTTCCAGACATTTTTTAATAAACTCTTATAATGGCTCTGATGACAATTGGAAAAAATCTAATTGCATTTTGCTAATCTCTTTTATCATCTGGCAATGAATCACCTTGTTGTGTAGTCAGTAAATAACTTATTATAAATATTTTGGAAGCAAAATATTATCTTCAAAGTATTTGTAATTTGAGATATACGTTTATATTATATTAACATATAAAATGTGAATATATTTTAGTTTATACACCAAGGTTTCATCTCTGTTTCAAAATTTAAATATTTGCTATCGTAATGTTTAAATTTAGATAGTCCCATTATGTTTGAAGAGCCTAAATTAATTAATTCCATCCATCTCTATCTTCCAATAAATGGCTTATTATGTGTATAAATATACTCTTGCAAATCATCCGGTATAGTCCTATATCCATAAAGTGAGAAACTAGGTAGATGTTGACCATATACAAAAAATTATATAATAGTTTTTTAAACACTTGTTAAGTAGTATTACACAGTATGTATCCGAGTATCAATTACTAGAATTTTTGATTGTGTATGAGATAATGCACGTTTGATATTTTTTAAAGATACTAGAGGGGTTTTAATGTATGAAAAAGCATGACCTTTAATGCAGGTCGGGCAGTAGCAGGCAGTCTGAACGAGTGCGCAGCATGGGGGGACTGAGGCAGCAAGTGCATGTTTTTTGCTAAGTTGTACAAACTCTACCTATCAACTATTTATCGATTGCCACTAAAACTGTTTTATAAATATTTATTTATTTTTTCTAATAAATAAACGATACAAGTAAGGTAAACTAAATACTCTGATCAACAAATTGACGTTAAAAAATAACTAATTCCGTAAATTGAATTTACGAAACATTAACAACAAAGGATGGTTTAGCTGGGAGCCTGCAGCCAATCTCTGCATGTGGCATCTTCAAAAGTACATGTTTTGTGAAGAATAAATTGCAATTATTAGCATTAAAGTATTAAACTGGAATATCGTAATTAGAATTTAAAAAATGCAGTTCACTTTCGAAATGAAAATTTTCGCATAATTTTAATTTAATTGTTGGGTCTTTTTGAGTACTCAGTGTAAGATTTAAAACTAAGTCATCTGGTTTTTATGCTTTTAATGGGATTATTCTTAGAAATAAATTACAGATGTTTGAACAGTAGGGTATACCAGGTCATTCTGGTTATTCGAGTATAAGTCTATTACAGAGAGAGCGAGTGAGAGAGAGAAAGAGATTTTTCCTTCGAGATATTTCGAAAACATTTATTTTATATCATTCTCGTAAATTCATTTAACTTTAAACATTTTCCGTTGGCTAGTAAAAAGGAAACATTATTATTTCTTGACCTTCGACAGTAATAAAATACATATAAAATAAGGTTTTTTTTTATCTGCGAGTTTCTACTATATGTTCAAACTTAGCAAAATCGATTTCGAGGACGTTCGAATTTAGCAAATCACTTTACTCTTATTGCTAAAAATCCTTTTTATTTTCCTGCCTGGATGTGGATAAGCCCTGCTATTATTTATAGCCAAGTGAATTTGTTTGTATTGGTTTTAATTTTTAATAATCAATAGTCCACTAGACTTCATTTAAAACTCATCATGTTTACATAGACTATTTACAGAATATTATTACAAAACCCAAATGATATTTATTTAGAGATAAAGATTCGAGAGCGAACTTATTTTCATTGTACATTAAATATTACTTTGGGCTAGACAAACCCTGTCATGCGTCGGGGCGCATGTTGCTTTTAAAAAATGTAAATGACAAAAAGGGTCAGGGTGGAGATTACATATATTATTAATACCCCCAAACAAAACGAACCGGTAAAGATTTTTCAAATTATCCCTTTTGCTGAACCCGATTTATTTCTTAGATTTTCAAGATAAATGCATGACGTCATTGTAAATCACAAAGCCCAGGATTTCGATAGCAGATGTGTGTTTGAAAGAAATGTGATAGCCAAATTAAGTCGTGATCCTGAAATATTCCTCCCTCCGATTATTTTCACATTATTAAAAAATACTTCAGACAAATATTTTGAAGATAAATACTGAATATGAATTTCGTGTCCAATTTTCACTATTATTATAGGTAGAGTCAAACTAATTTAAGAAGGATCACTGCTGCAAAAAATAGATGCGCGTTCGAGCTAAACACCCCCCACCCAAGTGCGCTTTCCCACTTAGTTATCCTTTATAAACTGGCTTCACTCTAGTTCCGCTTCCGAGAGTAGTTATTAACATTAATACTAAGCGTTCAATTCATTATGTAGGTTTTCAAAGAAACTACTGTTGTATTCCACCGATTAGGAATAAACAAAAATAACTTGATGCACAATTTTCAGTTCTGACACCAGGGCAACTTTGTAGTGAAAGTTCCGTACACGAGCTTCGATTGATCACAAATTAACTTAACTCCGCAATTAGGTTTATGATAGGTGATGGAAAATAATATGTTGATTGAATTGATATAATTATTTATTAGGTTAATATAATTAAGTATTAAGTTCATATAATTAACGAAAAACGCGAAGTACATTAATTAATGGTCAAAACTAGACTAACTCGAACAATGGATGCGATCTTCTATATATAGTTTTATAATAATTAATGACACCTACAAAATAGTTAAAACAAAGAAATCATTGTATTGGTGGCTAGGCAACACCTCCCAACCTAAAAAGATTTTTGTTATAATTTTAAATTTTGAATAAAAATCTTGAATATAATTAATTTCTAAAACTTTTTTAAACAGTAGGATTAAAAGTTTTAACGAATATAATATCTAACATTTGATATTGTATAATTATATAATAATAAAGCAGTTAAAAAGATCTCTTATCATATCTTATAATACTACACACAATACATAAAATAAACAAAAATAATTATAGAATAATTATAAAAAAAAAACTTCTTAACACAAGCAAACTTATTACTAATTCTTAAAACTAATGCACTAATAATTATTTCACAAAACTTATAGTTTAAAAAGGGTTAATTTTCACTTTTCCCTGTAATCTTTTCGATCTGCGCACTGATGAGTCAGAACGTTCATCACAACTAATATTAGGTTGCGAAACGGATGGTTGTAAAGGGATACGAACATTTTCTCGTTCTGTATCATATCGCACAATTGGACTGTCTACTGGTTGGCTATGGCACTGATTAAAAATTTGTAAACACGGAATATTTGGATTTCGTGGTTCTTTAGTAAAACAACAAAAATATCTTAACCAATAAAAACAACCGCACCATTTGAAAAGGTTATATAAAAATATTAAAAGGAGAATTCCCATTATGATGGATAAAATAGTACTGTACCATTTAGATTTTTTAACAATAAAAGGTTGGTTAATTTGTTGTTTTAGTTGTTCATCGAACTCATGAAGTTTGTTCTCGGCAAATTTCAATTCATTTAGATCTAAATTATTCAACTGTATTGGATTTAAATGAATATTATTACTAGTGAGGTTTAATTTAAGTTTAATACAACAATCATCTTTATTTATACTTGTTGTCGGAATATAATGTGTTAAATTTGACGTTGCCAACATCTGATGTGATTCAACAGTAACCAGTCTCGTATAAGCCTTGCACTTTGTGGAGAGTTTGAGAATACCAATTCTCTCAATAATTTCCGTCATTGATTGTCCATTACAAAGAATTGTGATTTGGGTAGGAAAAGTTATTGCATAGAACCATTCGTTATTCCTTAGAGGGTGCCATATTTCCATTTCTACTATAGAATTTTTGGTTGTACAAGTTTTAGGAATATTAACAGTTGTTTTCATCATTAATTGAATTTCACATTCTTCGGAATTGGTTTTCTTCAACATTGTAATATCTTTGCATAACCATTCATTTGAGATATACTCTTCACATTGTTTTAAGTCATTCATCATAACATAATATGTTTTCGTAGTGGAAACCAGGATATAAGGTTTAGAAGGTACAATCAGTGATATTAAAGTAGGGTCTTCGTGAGGTGAAGGTATTGAGAATATTTGATATAGTTCATATTCGTAAACATCTTTAAGTGGAATTTGAAATGACATGATTATTAAATCATCTTTTATAAATGATTTTAAAGATATGATTTTATAATAATGATAAAGATTCTCGTTTGTTAATGGTATCGGTAATGAAAATTTAGTTGAAATTTTAATTAATTCATTAAACAATTGTTCTGGAGAAAGAATATTATAATTTATAATTCCGTTTTGAATTAAGGATAAATCATTTTCATAGTTTTCTAACAATCTTAGAATTTCATCAGACATTTCAATCAGGAGAATTAAATGATTTGCAATACTAATTTCTTGTTCTATAGCATTTTGTGTAAAAATTGTTTCTTTAACAAATGTATTAAATTTTTCAAAATTTGAATTTAAAGTAACAATATTTTCGTTCATTCGTGACATTGAGTTATTAAAGTTTGATATAGTTTGAGAAATAATTGAGACCTGTTGTTGTAATAAAACTTCGGTTTGTTTTTGGTTGGACATTAAAGAATTAATTGAGTCTGTATAAAAAGCAGCATCATCTGCATCTGGTATTCCAAATAACCATTTCATACCATCGCCTATACCGTTAATAAGTCCGCGTTTCTTTCGGTTGTGAACGCCCTTTAATTGATGTGATACTACACGATATGATTGCTCAATATATTCAATTTTAGTCTTTATAAATTTTAATTGATTATGACAGTCAGATGTATATCGTTCAGATATTGCAAAATTACAAAGATTTAAGGATCTTCCATAATTTGTTTTTACAATATTAATTTGTTCGTTGAGTAAAGTAAGATTGATAAATGAAAGAAGAGTAAAATCATTATTTGAAATATGTGCTTTGCCTAAATTGTAATACAGTAAACCCGATGAAGATGGAATTGGGTTAATATTGAAGTCTTGATGTGCTTGGCTGATCAATGGAATGATCATAAGAAAGAGGAATTGATTCCTGATCTGATTCTTGATCTTCATCTTGATCTGAAAGAATATAAGGCTTTAGAAGATTGAAGTGATAAGTCTTGAGTTTTTTGGGAGTGATTTGAATTGTAGCTGTTTGATTATTATGTATCTGTACAATTTTGTAAGGGCCTTTGTAATTTGGAGTCAACTTCTTGGTTTTTGAGGCGGAATCATAAAGTAATACTAAATCATTTTCGTTGAAGGAATAAGTTCGGTTATGAGTTTTATCATAATTTTGTTTGGATCTGGTTTTTGACTGAATTTGATTTTCTCTTGCTGTTTCTCGTATGATTTGTAATTTGTTGGTAAGGTCGTTAGCGAGATCGGAATAATTTGGTTTAAATTTTGGTTGATTAAGATAATTAGGGATTCTTGGTACTTCACCAAATACTAGTTCATATGGAGTTTTCTTTGTCGATTTATGTATGCCAGTATTATAACTGTATACAGCAAAATTTAGAAATTCGTCCCAATTGTCATTGTCTTTATTAGTATAGCATTTGAAATAGTCTTTTAGTGTTAGATGTGTTCTTTCTAACGAGCCATTAGATTGAGGATGGTAGGGTGACGTCAATCTATGTTTGATACTCATAAGTTTATTTATTTCTTTAAAAGTTTGCGATGTAAACTCAGTTCCTTGATCTGAGAGAATATTTTGTGGGAATCCATAATGTGTACAAAATTTTAGAAAATAAATGGCAATTGTTTTGGCTTCATGGTTGGGTATAGCATAAGCTTGTATAAATTTGGTCAAATCGTCTTGTAGAGTAAGAATAAACCGATTTTCATTTTGGGTTATTGGTAAAGGACCTACAATGTCCATTGCTATTTGTTCACAAAATTTTTTTGCTGTTGTAGTAATTTGCATGGGACTCTTATTTTTCCTAAAATCTGTTTTAGATTTTTGGCATACTACACATCTCTTTATATAAGTTCTAATATTTTCTTTCATATTTTCCCAATAATATTGATCTTTAATTCGATCATATGTCCTTTCAAAACCTTGGTGACCAGCTGTTGGTAAGTCGTGATTCTCGCGAAGGATATCATTGATTAAATTTTGATCTGTTAAGAGTATACGTGTATCTTTGAGAACTTCATATTTGAAATTTCTAAAAAGATAATATAATAAAGCGTGATAAGTATCTCGCCTAATTGTTGTATTTTCAGATAACAAATCTGTAATTACAAAAGAATTTATGTTGTTATATTCTAGTAGGATTCGAAGACTATCCAGTGTTTTATAAAGATCTTCATAAGTAGCTGAATCTAAAGCATTGAGTTTTATAAAGGCAAGGAATAACTTTTGATTTTGATTTTGTCTAAAGTTTATTTCTGCTACTTGTGGATTTTGAACAAGATTTTGATAAGTTTTCTTTATGTAATCCATATGTTTGTTAGAATTTGAGTAATCGCATGATATGGGAATTACTAAATTTTTTACATTTTCTATTGCAGTTTTAACGCTATTTGGTTCTGGTATATCTATTTCCTGTTGGAAAAATAGTTTGAAGTTTGGAAAAGATAAGTCATCTTCAATAAAATTTACATTTTCATATTTTATTCTGCTGAGTGCATCTGCATTAGTATTACTCGATCCTTTTTTATAAATTATCTCATATTCGTAGTCCATAAGTTTAAGTCTCCATCTTGATAGTCGTGAATTGGGATCTTTACAATTCATCAACCATGTCAGTGGTTTATGATCAGTGACAATTTTAAATTTTTGTCCGTACAAGTAAGGTCTGAAATGTTTACAAGAGTCAACAATTGATAACAACTCTTTTTCTATGGTCGAGTAATTTGTTTCGGCCTTATTCAATGTTCGCGAATAAAAAGATATTGGAAGGTCTTTGCCGATTTCACCTTGCGATAAAACTGAACCAATTGCTTCATTAGAAGCGTCTGTTGTAAGAACAAATATTTTTGAAAAATCAGGATATTGAAGTATAGGTTCTGTTGTTAAGATTGTTTTTAATTTATTGAAAGCTTCTTGAGTCTTTTCTGTCCATATAAATTGTTTTGAGTCTTTTTTGAGAAGTTGTGTTAAAGGTTTTGATAGTGAAGCGAAATTATTTATAAATTTTCGATAATAGCCCACTAAACCTAAAAAAGATCTAATATCTTTTTGATTTTTTGGATTTGGTATCTCCAAAATGGCTTTGATTTTTTTTGTATCTGGCTTAACACCTGTATCTGAAATTATATGACCTAAATATGTGATTTCTTTGTGAAGAAATTCACATTTGTCCGGTTGGAGTTTAAGATTATGTTGTTCTAATTGATCAAATACTGCTTTGAGTTTATCGTTATGATCTTTGAGGTTTGTTCCATAAACAACTATATCGTCCAGATAACAAAAACATTTAGTACCTTGAAGGCCTGATAATACGATATTCATAAGTCTAGCGAAAGTAGCAGGACTATTTTTGAGACCAAATGGCATTCGGTTAAATTCGTAATGTCCTGATGGGGTTGTGAATGCAGTTTTTGTTTTATCTTTGTCTGACATTGGAATCTGATGGAATCCTGAAGCAAGATCCAAAGTTGTAAAATAAGCCGAATTTCCTAATTGATCTAGTATGTGTTCAATATTCGGTAAAGGGTATGAATCTCCAATTGTAATATCATTAAGTTTTCTGTAGTCTATAACTAACCTCCATTTCTTTTTACCGGATGAATCTAATTTTTTTGGCACTATCCATACTGGACTAGACCACGGTGAGAAAGATGGTTGGATAATTTTATTCTTAAGCATATCAGATATTTGCGAATTTACTTCATTTTCAAAAACTTTTGGATATCTGTATGTTTTTGCAGATATTGGAATTTCTGTAGTTGTTGGTACATTGTGTTTTAAAGTATTTGTCATTGTTAAATGATCACCCGCTAGATGGAATATTTTTGAATATTTTAAACAGATTTCTATTAATGAATCTTTTTCTTCTGCATTTAGATGATCGGTCCGAATGTTTTCGGATAATAGCTCTAATCTTTTTTTAGAAGTATTGATAATGTTTCTTGAATTTACATTGTTGTCATTCAAAAAGTTTATTTCTTTTTGAGGAATAAATTCTTCTATATTAAATACGATTGAGTTATCTAAAGTAACTTCAAAATCATTAGCGTTTAGAATAGGAATTGTTGATTTATTATTTTTATTTTTAACTAACAAATTTGGAATATAAACGTTTTCTTGAACTTCTTGTCTGGGTAAAAATCCTTCTGACAAATTATTTTGAATATTTATTTCAGCTATTATTTCGGTTCGAGCAGGAATTTTTAAAATAGAATTTGTTTTATCGGGTACAAGACCTGTATTTAACTTAATTTCACTTTCTCCTATTTTAATAGTTTCATTAGAATAATCTATGATTACTTTATGATTTTTTAGAAAATCATCACCAAGAATACCATCATATTTGGTTGAGATTTTAAATGCGTTTACAACATATACCTTTTGATAGAGCTCCATATCTCTATTTGATAATTTTAAGTTAGTTGAACCAAGAGCACTGATAGTGGAATTTGCATCAATACCAGTTATGGTTACAAGATCGCTTTTATTTAAAGGAGTTTTCTCTGGTATGACAGAAGTATGTTTTATGATTGAGATACTAGCACCTGTATCTAATAAGAATGTTACTAAATTATCAGAATTTGGAATTTTAAATGTAATTGTTTTTAGCTTGTAGTTATTTATTTGATTATTATTTATAATGTGTTGTTCTCTGATTCCGGGAATGCCGATTGAAGGGTTTCGTCCGCCCATGTGGCATTGATCACGTCGGACGTTTGATAGTTTAAAGAATTAGGATTCATGTCTGATTGCACATGATTTATTCTTGGATTTTGTGAATTTTGATTTTTAAATTGTCTTTTTCGACATTCTTCTATGGTGTGACCTGTATATTTACAGTAGTTGCAAAATTTCCTTTGATATTGATTAGAGGTTGAAGGCCTATTGTAACTATCATTATTTTGGTAGGTTTTTGGACCTGCGCTAGGATTATTATGCGATGTAGTATTACCTTTGAAGGATTGAGCATGATTTTTATTTCGACAATTTTGAGTAGTATGATTGTTTCTTTTGCAAATTTTACAAAACATGTTCTGAGAATTATTACGATTTGTTTGCGGTGTTCGATAACGAGTATAATTAGATATTTTCTCCTCTTGAAGTGCAAGTAAATAAGCTTCATTCAGATTATCTATATCGCGAGCACGAAGCATTTGTGATATCTCAGATTTGCTGTGAATAATAAAACGTCTGAGAGCTGTTCTTTGAATTGCTAGACGTAGACCTGGTAACTGATCAGGGTTTGAACAATGATTTGTTTCACTTAGTATACAATCGTTTTTTGCTTTTTCTAGCCTTTTAAAATAATCAGTGATATTTTCATTAGGATACTGTTTAATTGTTTCAAGCTCTTCATGTGCCTGAACAAGGTGCTTTGTTTGGCTATAGTATAATTTTAATCTTCGTTTCAATTCCGTCCATGAATGAACGTCTGATATTTCTAACTCGTTAATGACACTAGTAGATAACTGTGATACGACAAACAATAGAAGACTGTTTGTTTGATTTGGAGTTGCTAAAGAAAATGCACTGTTTGTGTTTTGGATAAAAGTATTTAATTCGGATCTATCTCCACTAAATTGCTTAATAAATTTGAACAAAACTGTTAGAGGCAATTCTTCATGTCCGATATTTGAATCTTCGTCATCATGATTATCAGTATGATTTGTATTTGGATGAGTCGAATCGACTCTAGTTTGATTTAGATCGCGTTCATTATCACTTGATCGAGACATTCTGTTGGATTTATCAGAATGTAAGAGGTTAAAGGAAAATGAAAATTGAATGGAGTTACGAGAACAGTATTATTTATTTTTGACTTACAGTTTATAATGACGATGCTAGTTGTATTGCTAGTTGTATTCTGTAGATGCAGGTTGACTTCCTTCGGAAGGGTAGATTTGATGAATGATGATTTGATGGTTGGTTCTCCTTTGGAGTTTCCGTGTTAGCCTCCGATTGGCCGGTGAATTCCAGATTCAGTAGCACGGAATATTCAGGATTTGTACAAGAGTTCTTTTCGCAAAGAGTTGAAACTCACGTGAATTAACTTTGTTTTCACTTGAAAATTCACTCGAATGTTCATCCAATTGACGATGAACTATCCCTCTTCTGACACCAGTTTTTATGTTGTATTCCACCGATTAGGAATAAACAAAAATAACTTGATGCACAATTTTCAGTTCTGACACCAGGGCAACTTTGTAGTGAAAGTTCCGTACACGAGCTTCGATTGATCACAAATTAACTTAACTCCGCAATTAGGTTTATGATAGGTGATGGAAAATAATATGTTGATTGAATTGATATAATTATTTATTAGGTTAATATAATTAAGTATTAAGTTCATATAATTAACGAAAAACGCGAAGTACATTAATTAATGGTCAAAACTAGACTAACTCGAACAATGGATGCGATCTTCTATATATAGTTTTATAATAATTAATGACACCTACAAAATAGTTAAAACAAAGAAATCATTGTATTGGTGGCTAGGCAACACTACCAATAAGATGATGCTTTGTGCTCACATTGTATGATGCAAAATGGTTACAAGTTTCAATTTTGAAGAAGTTTCATGACAATAATGTGAAAGATATCACAAGCTATTAGTCTTTAGTATCTTGACACATCTCTCTAGCTTCAGCAGGCTTCATATTATATATATGGATCCTATTGGCGTTCAGCTATTTCTCAAACTAATTCGTCTTCCCTCTGGCACCCTTTTCTCACCATTTCTTAACTTTACTCCACATTCTTTTCCATCCGCCGACCTTTACAAATTATCTATCGCTTAAAGACTATAACAATTTGTCTTATTTATACACATATTAAATTGAAAATCTTACAAGTTTTCCTTCTTCTCTCATGTCTTTGATGAGTTTTTCTCTTTATTGGCACTTTTAATTAAATTTAATTAAGCAGCAAGCTATGTCAACCACAAACGAACCAACGGTACTGACGAAGGTTGGTTGGGTATTTACCGCGTTGTGTTGTTTCGTTTGATATTCCAATTTCATTTCTTTCGTTCAGCATTTAGAGGAAAAAAATGTCATTATTGTTCATATACTATACAAAAATATATATATCAAGACAAGAAGAAGACTGAAGAAGAGTCTTTTCACATTATTATTATCGTTATTATTATTATTATTATTATTATTTTTAAATGCTTCCAAAGAAAAATATAAATATACCTCGGAACATTATTGAGAGAAGCAATGAACCAATCTGTGTTCATCGGTGCATGAATTAATGCGTCATTATCGACAGAACTTGCATTAACGGCTTTGTTAATCGAAATTTAAAATTACAATTTAATATACAGTTTGGATGTATGAGGATGTTTGAAAACTATAATTATTTATAGTGCACGGCGGGAATAAGTTCGTATTGCGGCCAATTGTGATTTGACAGTTGCTGTGTCACTATTTTTAAATTGACATCAATACAATCATTTGCAACCCTTTTATCAAACTATGCTAATTACTTGGTTTCCATTAATAGCAGAAGGCAATTATAATAACAGCAGTCGTCGGCTTCGCTACGATAAAAAATGCGCCGCTAAATGTCATCCTTTGTACCGTGCCGTGTTGTTTATTTAGAGTTAGAAAAGGGTGCAAAAATAACATAATTTTTCCAACTTACACACCAATGAAGTATATGGGATAATATTTTTGTTATTCTTTTTATTTGAAAATGGGCAGTAAATATCGTTATGCTATGACAACAAAAATGCTATTTCGAGTCGCATAATAATTCTCATGCATCTTTTATTTACATGTGTACTATACTGTATGAGTCACGCTCCCATAAAGACTCAATGTTATAGTCAGTGATATTGGAAATATATTTCCCTTGAGAGAGAGACGAAGACATTTAATTTAATGCTACAACTAAGATTTGCTTGGTAGATTTTGAACGCTCCGTCACTGACGTAATTGTTCAAGGTCGTGTCAGGTGTCGGGGAGCCTGACTCGTACAGTATATTGTGAAGAAAGCTTGGTATTGAACGACAAATAAACCGTTAAATGGGTCATACTTATCAGGTGTTTTAAATTAATCATCATCATTGCAGGAATTTTAGTTATTATTATAATTTAATAGCTTTCTTTATCATTTCAAAAGGCATATAAAGCAATAAGTATAATAATAATAAGTACTTACGTATTTCGTAACCTTTATTGTTTAGCCATAACTCTTGCATTCAATCGTCTATAATGATCATAAACCTAAAATTTTTATACTATTGTGTTTGTAATCGAATTCCAAACGACTAATAATTCTAATCAATTCGACAATTTAGCGTGCAGAATCAATAAAACCCTCGATAAAATCATTATCAAAATTGCTGCGATTTCGATCAAATTTGCTATGCATGGATAATTTACTCGTTTATTTACTAACAATTTTAATTCATTTCATTTGCGAGAAAAAAATCGTTGAAACAATTATGCGATTTTTCATTCTCATTTCATCATTTTTATCGAGTTTAATATTGAATTTTGCCGGAGCAGAAAAAATGAAATATCGGAAACTCTTTTGGTCGATTTTTTTTATTGCAAATATGCTCATTGTTTACTTTTTATTGAGCATTATTGGAATTTCAATATTCAATTAACATAGTATTGCAGTGAAACGCTTTATTACAAGTAGCGTACGTACGTAAATTCAATTGCCTTACTTAGATTTCCAATTTTTTTGTCTCTGCCATTTAGAAAATGCAAATTTGGAAATTGGAAACAATTAAGAGTTCGCAGACGTACAACTGCAGTTTTATTAAATTTCTTCTTGTTCGTCATTTTGTATTCAATTTTAACTGAAAAAGCTTTAACGTGTATATATTTTCTACATAACATGTACATACTACATACATTGAGCCGTACAGGACAGCAAAAATGAATGTTTTTTTATTGAGTAGATACATACATATATATTATATGACACACCACCCTTGTTCTATATACGAATGAAAAAAGGGTTGTATATTGCGCGTTATATAGTATTTTATTCGCATTTCTAACTTTCTCAACAATCAAACACAACAGGAGCATTTGTCGAAAACAACTGCTTTCCTTAGTGATTTATTGCATGGAAAAAATATGAAAACAAGTGTACAGGTATCAGTGCAGTAATGCAGTTAACTGTAATTGATACATTTTCTATTATACACGTAATCCATTTTTATTCCCCCAGAAGAGTAGCATGTCAAACGAAAAAACAACCAACCTTATTGTGTATTTTTGATAATAATAGTACAGTTTCCTGGCACGAAACTTAGCTACTCGCTTTTTGTTGTTACTCACATATTAATTTTTTCTACGCCAATGACGCCAATATGCGCACTAGTAGATCCGTGCCTCATAATACTTGCCAAATGTGACACTAGTCGAACTTATGTGGTTACACATATTTAGTACTACTATATAAATTGACGTACTGCGCATATGCAAAACTGTTATTTTCCCACTTGTTGCACTGTGCGGAAATTAACGATTTTGCTGCCGCTTGCATGTATATACAATCGCGTTTTTGCGTTACCTTTGTAAAAAAATTATATAATTATACAAACTGATATCAAAAAAGTGGTAAAATCAACTCGAAAATAGGCAATTGCTAAATTAACATTTAAATTTAAAAAGAGGATTTATGAACGCTTTGTGATTAAAGAAAACAAGTTTAGTCTTGTATAAACACGTTATTTTATATTTACAGGTAAAATTCCACTTGCTGACTAGATTTTCTGTATGAAAGGGATCGCTTTCAAAATATACATATTATGTGGTTTTTTATTTTTGTTTTAATCAACTTTATGAAAAATAATGAGTGTCTGACGTGTTTTTTAATTAGACTATCGGTTTTTCTCATACGCGATAGAAGGCGGCCGGCGCGTGAGGATGAGGATGCCATGAAACCATGGTCACTTTAAAATACCACAACCGACGGTTTTTAGAGCAAAATTAAATTTAATCGACGTTTTTATTATCTACAAATCATTTTTGAATGATCAAGAAGATTGTTCCATTCTATGCCGAAGTTCTTCATAAAATGATGGTCTGTTTTAACTTGTAACCACCATATGTGGGAAATCTTTGAACGGATTCAAGTAACTTTTGATCGGCAATTAATTTCGAACACCATAATGGTCCAGCAAATTTTAAAGTAGTTGGAACATATGTTTTGTATAATTTGGGATAAGTTTCTGCATAAGGTTTTCCTTAGGAGATCTAACTAATTTTCTATTTGCACGTTTACAAATTGTATGCGGTGACCAAGACACTTCTTCTTCTTCTTTCGAAGAAGAATTAAGTGGGGTAAATATGCTAAACATATAATGAGAAGATTCCAATCCCAAAATGATTCCTTGAACCAACACTACTACGATATTTCATATAGAGATGAGTCAAGTTTTGAAAATATGTTTTGTATTCATGTATTCTGCATTTTTCCAGTTTTGAATGTTAAAGGAGGCTGGCAGACATTTATCGCGCGCTCTCTTAAGCTTTATTTAAGTCAAGGTCGTTGTATAGTGATTATTGTTGTCTTGTCAAACAGTTTATGAATGAAAGCGGTGTAATTATATACATATGTAAAGAAAGTTCATTATGGTTGTACAGATAGATAGACGACGAAGAGAAAAGTGTAAATCTCTGGTATTTGTTGATATTCAAGTGTAAATTTAAACGGAATAATCCGCCTGTTATCTTACGAGAGACCCTCTTTGACTTGAATTTACATAACAAAACCGGGAAGGGAATGTACTATTAACACTCCTTATACACTATCCCTAAACATTAATTTACTAGATTTTATTTTGTCCTAAAATGACCTGTCAAGTGCTATCTGGAATCTTAATTTGGCATTTGTCAAACGTCATCATTCCACCATTAATATCTGCAAGGGATTAAAATGGCGAATTTCGAAATACGTGGATGCATTCTTGTAGGTGAACATGACATTCTGCGAGATGTTAAGTGTATATTGTTTGAGTTATCCCGCAGATGTTGCTGACATGTCGTGGCGGCCTACATGAACAAACCATACTCGAACAGACCAACACCAACTTCGAATTGCTAGCGCAGCGTTCCTCCTCGCTCAAGCGCAGCCAGATTTACTGAATAATACTCGGTTTGTGGCCCCCATACACTGTTGCCAACTCTATGGGAAATTACACTCAGCTATCGCTCTGATGAACTAGGAAATAATTATGGACCTAAGAATAAAGCATCTGTCTCTTCTCTAGCGAAAATTCACGTTCTTCTTCTTCCATTACTCTCTCACTGCACCTCTTCACAACATTTGCCAATTTTGCTTCTATCACACAAAATCTCTCATTCTCACTACTTAAACTATCTTATTATTATGTGCGGGCGGTACTAATTTTAGATATGATACAAAGGAGTTGACAGAGTCTGCGTAAATATTGGTGCCAAATAATAATCCATGATCCGAGCCGACTAGCTTACATCCAATTTCTCGATTTACAAAAACACTTTATCAAAAAAACTAAAATTACATCTACGATATTTCACACACACCCCTCGGAACATATGTCGGAGTAACGTATTTTATTACATAATTGTTATACTACGTTATCTGGATACACCGTATGCAATCCATTTTTAACGTATCTGTTGTTTGGCGCGGCTAGATCCCAAACTTGTCCATAGGGACAATTTCTCTTAAGGGGGCGAGGAGTTCAGTGTGATATATATGTGAAACATATAGCTTAGCTACTCAGGGAGGCCAGGGTTCAAGGCGTCCAAATAGGATGTTTTAAGCACTGCCCAAAATATCTAATATCTCGTATCAAAATATCTAATATCTGGTACTTTTGGAGGGAGGAAACTTAAGTTGAAACGTTTTTTCATTTTTTTTTGTGAACCAATGAAAAGATTAGTAACGAATATCTTTATAACAAATTATGGGTTGCTTTTTCCAAAAGTACCATTAGACTGTTTGTATTTTGGGCACCTTGAAACTTGAGCTCCCTGATGAGCATTTAAACTGTTTCACGTATATATAGCACAATGTCCTCTTCTCGTCCCCATCATAACAAATAATATCAATGAAACATAAGCGATGATGTAATTTCATTTATCGGTAAACGGTAAGTTAATTTTATAATTTAGCATCAAATTGGTTTGATTAACGGAGAGGATCATATAGCTCAAATAAAGATGATGGTAGAAACGTATCAGATATCATTGTATAAATGTGAAATAAAATAAAAGTTATGTCAGATTAACTTTCTCAAAAAAAATAATGAATGATTTAATGTCGTCGAGGAGAAAAAACGTGGTGATCGATTACAGTCTTGAAAATGAAACAGTTAACAATCGATTACCAAGACCAACAATAAATTTATTAGTTTTTAATTTAACTTTTATCTGATTTATACTTTTGTGGTGTTGGATGTTCTACGAAATTAGTCCATTTTGAAGATATTGTTTCTGGTTTTTAAGATTGTGAGCGTATCATAATTGTTTCTTTTTTTTTCATTAGATTTGAGACTCGATTTGAGACAATGATAAATTCATCCATGAACAACAATATTCCACGTGAATAAGTCGGCTCAGTCTTCGCTTTGAAAGACATTCCTGCGATGAGGAACCGCGAGGTCAAAGTATAGCTTGATTGAAGATAGATTTTCATATATACCTAATCTAATTAGAAAGGGATCAGCTAGTTTAATTAGTAGCTGTAAAGGTTCAGCTTATATTAAATAGGGATTTGATTCAAAAGGCTTATAATGAATACTGTTTGCTTATCAGATGAAACTTTCAATAATAATTATTGTCATAATTAATCTGAAAGATTATTCTTAAACAATTAGCAGTACCGTCATGGGAATTATCATTCTACTTCGTTCTTCCTTAGGACTACAAATAGTATAGTCTGATTTTTTAGTTAGGACCCCTCGTATTGAATACTGTCATGCGTGTGTCTATTCAGCCGCACTTTGTTGACGCCCCTTAGCTCATAACTGAAACGTCAGACTATACTCAAGATTTCTCTAAAGACCGCTGGAATTGTGACCGATAAGTTAGTTTATATTTATTTGGTCCTATATTTACAATTTCTATCTGATTTAGTAACACAATAGCCAACTGAAATTAGTCATAACTATTATGACTCATCTGATGTGGTACTTTATCGGTGCAGCTTGGCTCGTGTATCATTTTATTTACGATTATCACAAAGAGCATGTCTTTTTTGTCGTCATATCAAAGGACAATTGCCAACGCACAAGATTATTTTAATTTCAAGGAATTGTTGATTGCAGTTAAAACAATGTAAATAAATTTTCATTTGTGTCAAGCGTACAAGTTATATGCAGATCTGGAGCAAAAAGTAATAATAGCGAAAAAATAACGATATGTTTAAGTGTGTAAGACAAGATAAATGTTTACATGTCAAGTGAAGTTTAATTTTTCAAAGTAAAGCAAAAAAGGGCATAGGGTGCAAAAAAGAACACATATAACGGATGAATATATAATAAATAAAGTTAAACCTATACAAGAACAAATGTTTTATTTAGTAAGATATGCATTTGTCACGTTGTATATGGAAGTTGAAGCGATAGAAAGTTGACATGTTGAGAAACCATATATATATATTTCCAATTCTGATGCATTGATACATTTCCACCATTCCAATATATTTTGCATAGGCTAGTACGATTTCTCGAATCAATTTTCCGTTTGTTTATAGATCCCGAGATAGATCATCACATATTTTGTTTTATGAGATGCATGTTTTGGAGATTCTTGTAAATGGTAGATTGGGTCGAGAATTTATTGAGCAAACGAGCGTTACCTTTATAACATATGAGTTTGAACACATGATACATTGATATGCTTAAATAGAATATAGCCATCGATATTCTCCGGTGAGAACAACTACTAAATATTCTTCCACTATTACTGTTAGCACGTACCTCCGCCGTTCCGATGTTTGAGTAACAACAATGTCGCTGTGACGTAGCGTTCAAGCTCTTTCACTATTTTGTGAATTTTCAAGATGTTTGAAAAATATGAACTTGAATCGCCATTAACTGACAAAATGTTGAGATAATTTGATTTATGGGTGGCGGGGGCGAATGAATATTTTGGAAGTTGTGAGAGGAAGAAGTGTGTGTGTGTGCGAGATGGTAAAATTGAATCAATGTGGCAACAATGTGATCTCAGCGACCCCACGCTTTCATGAACGAGCGCCGGGTCGTTCACAATTTTGTTTCTATTCACTCCACCATCGCTGGAAGGGGATTCCCACCACATCACGCAAATACTACAACAGAATTTCTAATACTTGTGATATTCGAGTCCTTTTTATAAAAGTAATGAAAGATTTCCAATGCTTGCACCACTGCAGCATATAAAAATAGATTCATTAGTGGTAAATCATTTTATTTTTCACTCCGATTTTACACGGTTCGCGTTGTTTTCGTTTCGCCTGCCTCTCTTTCCATCTTGTTGTGGTGGATGTAGAGCGTATTGGTGGACTCCATATGCGCACTGCGCGAACTTTCTCTTTATATTATTGCCTTCTCCATGGAATCTTTAGACCCTTGGTGCACGAACTGAGCTTATACGGAACGGGTTAAGGACAAGAGTAAGTCGTTACACGTTGCACGAGTATTACCGGTAATAGGAACGCAGGGTCAAATAAGCACCGACCTTTAGACGAAGACGACGACCGACCACTATTCACATAGGGACTTTTATCCCCTCACCTGTTCAGCTTCCCTACACACGTTATTTTTCGTTCCACCGCAATAAACCACATTCCCGAAACAACCACGAAGAAAGAAGTAAATTGCAATAATTTTAATTTAATTTGATGTTACGGTACAGTCCCAAGCCAAATCGATACCACTCCCGTAGTACCACCACTCTACCCTTATAAAAGCGGCGTTTTTGGGGCTGTTCGAGTGTTTTATATGGCATGGCTAAATAGCAATTGGTAAAAAATAACAATTAGATTCACCGATAAGCCACAATAACATTAAGATAGAAGTCATGCGACCATAATAAAAAAGCAGCCTATATGTATATGAGGGGAATTTGAATTTAAACACTTACTTGACTTGGCAAGGTAGAAAATGAAAATTGATCACGACGTCAGTCGATATCTCCCCTTCAAAACCCAAGGAAATAGCCCAAAATATTGTTTTTAGTCCACGTTTAGGAATCGTACATAGTTAAGTATTTCTCCGCGTTGGCGCTTCTTAGAAACCGCGAAACGGTGATTTAAATTCTCTATAGTCTGTCTGTACTCATCAAATATTTGAACCGCGTAATCCTAGCACTTGCCGAATCGATTGTAACGAAATTTGATACATAGACGAACATTTTGAATCAATTTCGATTTTTTTTTTGTTGAAAACTCCACATAAATGTATCAAAGGTGAAACGAAAAATGGTTCAAAGGTATCTTTATTACATTAATAATATACGTAGAGCACTTCGTGCTTCAAAATCACGCCATATAGAGTATTACATTAGTAAATTTATGTTGTCAATTAATCGCATGAAGATTTACCATTGCGCTTAAAATTGTATTTATGTGATATGAAATATGGTTAATGCTAATACTTACTTACTGGTCGTATAGACATAAATAAAAAACACAGCAGAATTCAATAAGCAATATTAATCATCTATATGAGCTTTGTTTCGATTTTGCTTTTCAAACATTTAATACTTTATAGTATTTATTCGCTATATAAATCAATTTCCGCAACCAAAGCATAATTATTAATCCATTCGCTTTTCTGGAAATAAAAAAAATTGAGCTTGCTGCACATTATTATATTTTTTTCGTTTCGTATTTACCGATTTACTCTCGGCTTTAGCGGCATAAAGTGCATTTTCGTTATAATTGTATTATTCAATCTAGTAGCAACATCACAAAATAATTTAATTATTCGTCTGAAGTATGAAGAGAAGTTATTAATAAATATAATGGACGAATTTATCGATAACGTGTTTGAGTAATCTGCTATGATTGGTTCATTGCACATTAATTAAATCTCCCGCTAAATCCAAAACATAAATCCATCATCAAAATAACTCGATAAGTTTGTGAAATCTTATTCTTCAATGAGCACTTAAGCATCCGTCATTATATTTTTCATCCATATTATTATTTTTACCAGATTGCTAACTCGCTATTAACATTTCAAACCGGAGCCACTTAGATAATTCACCAATTCAATGAAATAAAGCATTCCAGAAATAATTTCCCTAAAGGTATTTATTTCATTGCAAACTGTTGAAAATGCTTGAATGCTATAAGAAAATTTCGCTCTACTATAATTGTTTTAGCCGTTATGAATTTAATTACAACCTGAAACAGTAATATATAATACTATACTTTAATTAAACTTTTATAAATCAAATAAAAACGTTAAGGTTTTTTCCAAATAACTCGAAACATATACCGTACGATTTTGAATTGAACAAGAATCATTATTCGAGATTGGGCAGTTCCCCTTCCACTTTTCAATTTTTCTAATACCAATATCAGCGCGAGTAGGTTCGCAAACCGTCAGTCTCTAACTCGAATAGATCTAGGGTACTCGCACTGACTAGAAAAATTTAAAAGTGGAAGGGGAACTGCCCAATCTCGAATAATATGATTCTTGTTCAATCTCACGGTATACATACACGATTACATGTAATAATTTATGATGATTCGAACAATAATTTCACTGTGAACACCTGGTTTAATGGCTTCATGTTAATGACATTTGTTTAGGGATACAGTCTGATTATACAATGACCGATAAAAATCTTATCATAAAAATTGTTCTATTTGCGAATATGCAGCTGTATAACTTCAACATCTTGCAAAATGCTCATACCAACGGTGAACGTATTTTAATTTCACACAATTTCGAATTGATGGTTGACATCCAATGTGACTCCATTTTTAGACATTATTTGCCAATTTAGATGCTTGTCCATCATAAAATTAGAAATGCATTTATTGAAAAATGTATCCACTGATATTTATTTATTCAATCATCTCCATAAGTCACGAATGGGGTTGAGGTCAGGTGTTCGCGCTGGCTATATCATATAACTTACTCTCACGCCATCTAATTAACGGTTTGCTATCGTTGCATGATCTAAAACTGCCCGATAAATGGAGCGTACAATTTACAAACTACATTACTGTAAGAGTCTCTCGATATCTTCGTGGTGTGTTCTTAAATACAATGGGTCCTCTGGGTCACAATGCAAATGTAACTTCATAGTATCCTATAACGTTGTTTTGGTAGATAAAATGTTGCAAATCTGTATGCGATGCAATTTCGTGACTGACCAAAAGTAAAAGCGTCTGGAGGAGGTATCTTGAAATTTTGTTAACAAAAATATTTGTCATGGATTTGATATATCCTGGGCGCATGACTGCTTCAAAAGGTATAATTCCCAGGATGGAACTTAACTTGAAGAATCCCTATAGACTGCGTGCAAACACACAAAATGATGAAAGTTTTTTTTTTCTAAAGAGAAGTTCCATTTAAAGTAACTTCGAACTGGAAATGTCCTGCTTTATGTACAGTCAACAAAGAGATTGTGCCCCTATTTTTTTCGAACAGCTCAACAAAAGCAAATTTCATCAGGAAAAATATAATTAATGAGCCTCGTAACATTTTTTTATTCGTTATACTATATATAAGCAGAACAAATCTAAATTTAATTAATGCAAATTAACAAGAACCATTACTTAGCAAATGAACATGTTTTCATAAACTCCTATTGTGAGCAGGACAATGAAAAATTGATTAGTACCTATTTGTTATTTGATATTGATTAGAGATAAAATCAGAAGGACTTGTAATAATTTTTTTTTCATCTGAAACGTAACAGTATACTCAAAAAAGAAACGTGGGACGTTCATAAATTATCAGTTACAAAATGAGCAAGTCGCTTTCTTTATTATTTCATTTTCTTTTTTGTGCCTTTTAGAAGGGTTTAAACAATAGACTATTATGTTTATGTTTGATTATATACATATAACAATAGGTAACTAGCTACACCCTGTATACACTAGCTGCTTAGCTCCAGCACCGCTGCCCGAATTCATTGATCAGATACACTTCTTCCTGAAAGAACATAGCTAGAAGAGTTGAGTCTTAGGCGTAGCGTTCAAGATCCATCCTTTAATAAACTATCGCTTTAGCTTCTCCACTCCAGAATATCGTAATCGACCGCTCAATGAGTTTATAAATAGCTTAGCTGATGGACCAATCGAACGCAAAAGGCATCATCTACCTCTTTGTCAGTGAATATGAGTAAGAAATTAATGAAATTGGTTTTTTTGAGGGACTCATAAAAATAAAAATGCGATAAATATGGGTTGAAAAGAAATAAAACGAATTTTATTTTGCAATAATGTTATTAAATTAATAGTGTAGATGCAGTTAATGTATGTTTCATGCTAATACAATCACTAATTAAACTCATGGTATTATTATTATTTTATTTAACAACATCATAAAATCCATTAATGGCAAATTTAATAACGTTTTATCCAAAAATAAAAAAAATATTTCTGTAGGTACCTTACAAGAGTTAATTTATGCATGTATGTGTTTGTTTAAACGCATTTCTATTATAAAGTTTAAACTATTTATAAATGGATGTGTATGTATGATGTAGATACATTAATCCTTGAACTCTGGCTGCAGAGCGTGCTGATTATGCATAATACAATTTTCCGTAAGTTGCAAAACAGTTGGAAAAAATTGTCTGCTGGATTTCCAAATGCCAACTAAATCTTAATCTCTCTCTTATGCTGTTCATATTTTAAACAGACAAAGGCCAGACGTAAATCTGTACTTTATAACAAACATCTTGAGCAGTATTAAAAGTTATTCAATTAACCCCGCTTATAATTTCATTTAGACTCCTACACGGATTTTTTATTCCAAGGGGCTGTCTACTCAATTTCTTTTTTATTTCATTTTATGATAGAGCATATAATATTACATATAAATATAATTTTTCATTTTACGTTTAGAGCTCGGAAAGGTTTCAAATTTAAAATTCAAAGTGACCTGACGTCACGATTTGAGAACGCCTTAGAGAACTATTCGACCTATAGTATTTGAGACATTGCACAAATAAACGTCTACTGAGAAGGGAGAAACGTGGGAGGGGTGTGATTTGAAATGCGCCGACCCGACCGGTTCTAATTATATGACGTAATTTTTCACTGAATGGCTTCTAATTTGAATTCTATTAAGAGTTGCTGGAAATGTTTACAGGTTTTCGTAATAATTTTTACTGCCTTATCTGCCACTCTTAATCGTTTATCGAATTTCCAACCTAGCAGACAGCAGCCCCATTTTGAAGAAAATACGCAGAGAGCAGAAACTGCTAGCAAGCTTGTAAATTAACAGTAAAATGTAAAACGACTTGCACATGCATGTTAGAAAATATGTGCTTGACTTCAATTTGACAATAACATTAAACTGAAATGGCAAAAATCTGTGGAAAACATAAAAATCTCTTGTGTATGTGTGGTGTAAACGAGTGCTTTTTGTTCTGATCGAAACAATTCTGAGCAAGTAGCGAAAGCTAAAATTCGTAACGATCTTAAGAATACTGTTAATAAAAATTTACGGGTGTGTTTCCACTGAAACACGACAATCCATTTTTCCACTAAAATATCTACTTTATTAGGAAACTTTTAATACATGTTAAATGCAGGAAGGTTGTTATTTGCTATAATTGTTAGATGAATATTATTTATGTACACGATACAGTATTTTGCAACTAGTTACTGAAACTGACTTTAGTCTGTGGTTAGCAAAAGAAATTCATCTCCGCAATCGACAATTTTAATATTATGAGAAAACATGATTTTGACGTTTTTCTACGGAAAACAAACTATGTATAATCATTAAGATTCATGCTATGCAAATAATTAGATATTCCATGTTAAAATTACCAATTTGCTATTTTCTAACAGAATCTCAGCATCATTTCATATTTTTTATTCAACGATTAGATACCGATTTCGTTTTCGATTAATTATATCCGTTCGAAAAAAAACATCCGAGAGAATTTCCTTTAAAGAAAGGTTATCTTTGTAGTATAGCTATAGGTTTGGCCTTCTATTAATTTTATGAACGAACGAATTTTATTTCAAGTACGCAATTTTTTTATTTAGTTTTATGATAGAGTATAAAAAATTACATACAAATATAATTTTTTGCGTTTTTTGGGGCACTTGGAAGCGGTTGAAATGTCTAATTTAAAATGATATGACGTCACAACTTGAGAACGCCTTAGACCGCTAGGCACTATAAAGCGACAGCAAAGATAGGCAACTCTTTGCTCGGCACAATGGTCTTTACTCTGCGATGTGTCACAGCGCAAATATTTCCCATCCAGAATCTAGTTTTGTAATCGGTTATGTGACTAGTTGTATAACACGACCCATATTATCCAACGTCTAATAAATAAGAAAACACTCGACAATATAAGTTGACGTGAACGATTCGTCAAATGAAGTTTTTTTAATCGATTTAGAAACAGCATTTGACTGTGAGAAAAATATTAGCACGTTTTTGACCTTGTCAGTGCCAGAGTATGTTCATGAGATACCAGAATTCCTTGGTCATTTAACTCGACGACCACTAATTAAAATACCTATACAGGGAAATTGAACTCAGTTTTTGATCAGGTTCGGGAATTTGTCTGTACATTCATAAATTATAAAACACCGCATCAAACCACTATTATTTCAGCATTGAATGCCTTTTATTGTGATATTGGAATTTTCAATATAGCATTTATTAATTATGTAAAAGCAGTAAATTAAAATTCTTTCAAGTAAAATGCAGGATTTAATGTAATGTGTTTAATTCGATTTTAATTGCATTTCTACAATTATCTGAGCACAACTAATTTAAAGGCTTTGACTATGCATTATATCATCTATTTCAAATCAAATAATGCATTCAAACAAAGCGAAATATTTTTAATTCCATGTCCAGTGTTGCAGTCATTTATAAATTAAAATAACAATTATGTGTAGAAATGTATTTACTATGGGAGATAAATACATTTCTGTGTATGCTTGCCATGTAATATTAATTAGAATCATTCAAACATTCTACTGTAAAGTTCTATTTTTTCTGCTAATTTTAATGGACTATACAGATCGACAGTGAAGAAGCGTTACATAGTCAATTCGTGTGCGTGACAAAGAGAACATGCTTTTTACGGTAGATAGAAAGAAGCGGCGTTTTTTCTCCCACCAACTGTGGTGCGCTCTGTCTATGTAACGCTTCTCATCTGTCGGTCTGTATACAAATTGAACTCAAACTCCCAATTTATATACGAGTATATAAATATTCAACATTTTAATTATTTAGTTTCCTTTATAAATTTCGATGTGCTTTCATGAAACTTTTAATAGATAATAAGATAAGATGAGATTTCATAAATTCTACGAGACTTCATGGAACCTGTAGTATCATTGGAGCTGTGTGTGCTAAAAATGCGACGAATTTTTTTTTCTCCTTTTGGTCATTAAGATTCATGTTACGATCGTATTAAATTATACATAGTGTAGTGCCTGTTTTCAGGTTAATAACTGAGTACAAAGTTTCATTCCAACAATACCGCAACTAGATTACAATTCAGTGGTATGGTATTTGTTTCTCTATACCAGTCCAAAATTACTACATATGTATATTACTCATTCATTTCCATATTTGCCAATAATATCGACATGCAGCAGTCTCTGATGTGTGAAAATAATTTACATAAGACAATTGTAACCAAATTATACAATCATTTTCATTTGATTCTACTGGTAATTCTTAGGATAACTGCCCCAAAATTATACACCATATTGTTCAACGTTAATTATAATCGCATTGTAATTGAATGCCGCTCAAATGCATCGCAAACTAACATACACTGTCACAATCATGACATCATCATCCATATTCCATCACATACAAAGTTTAGGGCAAGAAAGAAAGAATATTTGATTGGATAATATTAAGGTGCGTTCAGACTAAGCGCGCGCAATTCGAATGGACGCAACGCTAGAGTGTGTATGCACAGACGTTGTCAAGAGTTTACAAATATTTGGGGATTCAATTAATTCTGAATCATAATGGTTGTAGAAGTTTTATTGAAATTGAAAGAGTTTCAATTGCGGTAATGGCTATTAGAATGGCCATTAAGTATGATTATTGATTATGAACATTGAAAGAGTGGAGGATGTACATGATATTTATTCGGTTTCTAATATGATCTTGTTATAGCGTTTATGGCGGATGACTTTTACTTTATTGTGGATTTTTGTATCAGTCATATGCGCGTTCATCCGCGTAATGAGAGTATCGGCGTCCCTGAAGGCGCCTTCATGTGAATCTTATGGATTATTTTCAAAAATTCAACTTAATTGACTCTTATGTGGGTTTTGTATTAATTTTCTGTTTTCTGATCCGAAATGTCAATGCCGTTTATTTATTGTTTTAATTATAGTGACTGGTATATATAATCCTTAAATAAATTCACGTTGAAATTGTGAATTCTTTTTCTGTAGGTACTTCTTGAATAAACCAATTAATATTGACTTTAAGAATTAGCTGGATCGAAGTCCAATTAGAGAACGATTTTACACGTAGTTGGATTTTTCATAATTTTGAGACGATGTGTATATTAATATAGAGACCCGCTCCATAGCTGCTTGTTTGCTATCCGTTCAAGTGGTGTTTGTAAGTAAAATGTTTAATTATTGGCCTCAATTTGAGGCCAGTAATAATTAATCACATGACAATCGAATCCATAATATATAATCAATTAATTTTTGATTAATTAATTAAAATTACTTATTTAACCCGTTAAGCGGCATGTTAAAATAAACAATACTCTCTATCATTATCTGTATACTCGCATATATGAAACGAAAATTGTGAAATCAGTCGTTTCCTTTGTTGCGCGTTTTAACAAAAATTTAATTAATCGGATCATCATCGGCCAACAGTTCTCACGCTAAACACATTATTTTCGATACATCAATTTTTTGAGCGCGTTTTATTCAATTATACAAAGTTTAATTAAAATTTTAATTGAGTTAATTAGTTCGGATGTAGATGGTGCAGTTGCTGCTGCTGTACAAGATGAATGTAATTTTACAACTCAATAATAAATCAAGTGAACAGCAAGTCTCGGAAGTTAAACAACGTGTGGTGAATTGGACAATGCGTCTCAAACATCCGCTGACTGTTACAGCAGCATATCCAAACTATATGCTAGTCTGGAATCGGTTCAACTGTCATCAACATCTGAATGGCCTCTGGGTCTGGTGATGGCCGATATTCATAATCAATGTACTCTTGGTGTTTACATCGGTCGTTAATTACTAATTAGGATGCAGGAGGTTTATTGAATCTTGCTCTCCCAGAAACTGATTTTGCTTCTAGCTACCTACATCATCCCTATAAATACATTTCGACGAGTTAACTAATCTGGTGCACAAATTTTCTCTATACGCTAGTTTCTATTTGCCTAATGATTTCAAGGCTCTATGAGAGATGAGACTCCGTAAGAGTCTTTGTAGACTTCATGAGGGTCTACAAGACGAGATTCCGTAGGAGTCTACAAGACTCCATGAGACTCTATAATGACTCCACACGAAGCGAAGACTTCATGAGACTCCAAAAGTGGAGATTATCCCCACAACTCCTCATCCATTGAAAATATCCCAATAACATGCTCGTGTCTATTGTTGATTTAACTTTTTTGTCATCGCCTCTTGTGTTTCTTTGAAAGTTGAACGGATTTTATAAGGAAGCGAGCAATTGTCATTTACATACATTGAATTATATTGTAGTGAAGATCCCAAACAATGAAATAAATGGACTCAACTTCAAATTTAATAACTCTGTTGTTGTTTCCTTTGTTTAATTTACACGCACGACGAATTTTTCTACACCGCACATGCGAGTAAGCAGTTTTATTAGTTATCATCATCTGATATTGATTTTATGTACAACTTTTGGATTTATATTCACACATTCGCTTCGAATATCGAATTATTTATTAGTCCAACAAGATTTGAATAAAAAAAAACTTCGTCATAAATTCGATGTCACTTTAAGTGTGAATAAAGAGTGCAAAAAACGTGGTGGTTATAGGTGATGGTTTCAACAGGACACATTATCGTTCATGTGGGTACCCTTATTACCTTGTGTTGAAGATCAAAACCTTTCAATACCTTGTATAATATCGATCGTGATTTTATTTTCGTTTCAAGACCTCTTTTGTTACTCCTCCTTTAATATCAATCAATACCAAATAAATTGGTGAGATTTTCTACTAGAAAATTGTGGGAAATAAAATTCCCTCATACCAAACATGGAAAGTCAAGAGTAACCTATGTAAACACATAATATTTATTTTAGATTAAAAATACACACTATATACAAAACTAGGATAAAAATAATATCATTAGAAAACAGAAACATCATGATCTTCCAGTTTGGGAATGTTTCCATAACTGGATGTATTGATTCCTCTCAGCTACTTGCAAATGATGTATGAGAGGAGAACTACTAGGCTCTGCAATCTCCAGAACATTGTAGTCACAAACAACAGTCCAATAAGTTTATAAATAGCTGACCCGATGGATCAATCGAACTAAACATTCCTAGATAGCAATACTAAGTGTAGAAAAATAGGTGGATATTTAAATATTGTTCATATTTCTCAGCTTGTTAAAGAGGTTTACTACTATTGCATATGTGCTAGTGAATCAGGCGAGATAAAATCCCACAAAAGCCATTTACAGCTCCTTCTCATGGAATCTGAGTAGTAAGACCATCTGGACGTTTTCCATCAGTTCTAGATCTAAATTACCTGTTTTCAATAATTCTTAGAAATTCGCTGTAGATTTATAGAAAAGTGTAAAGTTCGAGGACGCGGTTGTTTTGAGGAAATATTTTTTCAGTTCTGAGAATTCGTCTTTGATAAATTACTTGGTAAGTTCAATCAAATTTACAAGATCTGATAAAGTGACTTTAGGAAAGTCTGAAAGTGTTGCTTGCTGGAAGCTTTTTTTTGTACGATAAAACACTCATTTTTGATAAGTTCACAATCTTGAACAACGCTCGGAAGTTTGTATGAAATTCAGTAATTGTCTGGTTATTCTTATTCAAGATTTTTCCAAACGACATAATTGGATAATGCAATGAAATTTGGTACGATGTTCGGTTTAATAAAAATATAAATGTCTTTTGAAATTATGGATAAGAAAGAAGAGTAAACGATGTTTAAAGTC
The DNA here is from genome assembly GCA_963556235.1 of Cryptophagus acutangulus. Classification (NCBI taxonomy): domain Eukaryota; kingdom Metazoa; phylum Arthropoda; class Insecta; order Coleoptera; family Cryptophagidae; genus Cryptophagus; species Cryptophagus acutangulus. The sequence continues at coordinate 345,849 of OY744558.1, read as the reverse complement.
TATTGTATATTTTCCTTTGATATTTATCTATATATTGCTCTGCATGTGCTCTTCATTTTCCGCCATCGTTTCTACTCAATTTACAACAATATAAACATGTTAAAAGGATTTTTTTTTCATTAGTTTCATATTTATCCGATATGACATTATAATATACCTCAAATAAAATGTATCCGGAGATTTATATATTTGCCTAAGAAAAAGCAGTATCTACTTATTGAGAAAATATTGGAAGGCTTACTGAACTTCTAGCTTTAACCACATCTTTATTTCTCAATATTATGATATAAAAAAATCTTAACAATAGTATGTGTAGTCAACAAATTAAAATGTGTTGATGATTTTTTTTTCCTAAACAATGCCTGGCCGCCATATTGCAAAAACAATCAAAATTTATTGCGCTTTGTTTTCATTCCAATAAATTGGTTTGCTGTGATTGTTCAAAATTTTAGCCACAACAACATTAAAATATCTAAATCCGTACAAATATGCAATGAGAAAATATTGAAAAATCTTGAGTCATGCATGCATTTGGTGCGTATCAAGAATTTCAATCGACGCTGTTGAATTAACTAACTGCATGGCGACTGACTGTTAATGATCGAAAATTATTTTTCACGATAATTAGGACCCCAATGGCTAATTACAGAGTGAAGAATACTATTAACTTAAATAGGTGATTACTAGTACCAAGCTATAGAAATCTGATCATGGCAACACATTGTTGGATCAGCGCATCATCAGAACGACGGATTCACGCAGAACAGATTTGAACGGAAATGGATCTGAAATTTAATCATAATTGCTTATATAAACGCGTACACGCTTATTATCGTTAAATTTTGTGGTCATTATTCTCTGGAATGAATAGCTCTTTAATTTACTTTAATTTCGTTTCAATGGCATTTTTACCAGATTATTAAATACGTAATGCTATAAGCAAGCAACAGTTCATAACAGAAAAACGGCTCGTACGTTTTTTTCATGTCAGATTTCATATTACTCTCAAGAGGGCGATCCACCATGGCCATCCTTTGTGGACCAATCAATCTTCACAGTGGACGGATCTCCAGAAAACTTTGCCACTTCATTTATTTGATATATTTGTTTTGATTGGTAAACACACCATTTCGCATCCCTTATGGAAAACCGGAAAAAAACTTTCTTGTTTGCATACAAAAAAAAATACGAATGGATAATTGTAAGGTCCGCGTCCGAGTGACTACTTGATCATTAAACCCATAGAATGTTTGTGGAGCCGTTTTTTTAATTAATTTATTTGTGCAAAAAAACAATGTTTTTCCGACACAGTAAACTAACTAGATTAGAGGATTATCCTTAATACAAGCAGTTGAAACGACCAACAAGCATCGTGAATGAGATGTTTTAATGAAATTCAGTTGAATTATTTGCGGAGGTAAACAAGTGAAGATAATTTTGTGAAAAACATATCCTATGCGACCAAAAAGTTTTTTCAACTGATTTTCGAACATATTCGGATTTAGATTTAGATAAATTCGCGTGACTAATAGATAATAGTAGGACCTTAATCATTTAGTAGACGCCAATAATGGATTGGTAATTTATTAACTGCATTTGAAGGAAATATTATAGGAGCAACTACTCCAATTGGTAAATTGCTAATGTAAAATGCATTGACCGAATTTTTATAGCTTTTTTAGAGGAAGAAATTGATTCTGAGAGTTACACGCTTCAATGGATCCTAAAAGAAAAACATCAAATCACGATAACTAAACCACCTCATTTAAAAGTGAAATTATTATGTATCAAATGCTGAAAGATTGATTCTTTTCTATATTTATTAGATGTGATTTTATATCAGAGTTATATCATCACTTTCTTTCAGTTTTCTTGTCCATCCAAGACGTTCATCCGGGTTTTCAGTCAGAAAGGTCGTCTTGAGCTCAGTAAAACTGATTTTTCTCAACACCTAAAAACCGTATACATCAATGATAATAAGCATTTCCAAAAACATGTAATTCAATGTGCTATTATCAGTGCATTAATAATTCATTTTGATGTTAAGTTGCTATAATTGTTATGCTTAATCCGTCTGATAGATTTTCGAATTAATTTACTCTGTTGCACTCGGCTACGTGTCATATTTACAAGCCACGTTATTGACAGAAGAGCAACCTTAAAGCTCATTCAATTTCATAAACTCGGAACACTAATAGCATAGAGCGCGATTGATAGGAAGAACACTTCGCAAATTAAGTTTCGTATTTTGTTTCTCATTTTACACTGATTTAAGCATAATTTCTTCCTTTTACTTCACCATTGTGGATTGTGCTGAACCTTTGGTGCTTCAAGGAAAACATCTCATACCGGACATGGATGAAGATATTTCATCCAAATTTTCTACACCTATTCTGAATACAATAAAGAACATCATATAGAAGGAGCATACAAATATCTACTAAAAGTGACTAATGATAAGTTATTAGCAAATGAGATTAAATATATTTATTATGCATTTTGGAGTAATGGCGCCGAATACAAACATCGAACTTTGTTTTGACTCCAGAACTCACTTTGGGTCATTTGATTTGATTTATACGTGGTTTTCCAAGCAACTGATTTGTTGGATTTGTAAAGCTTGTTAAACTTTCATAGTACGAAATCTATTAACAAACTTCTCATTCTAATACAATATTATATTTCATGAGTTAATTTCGTTTATAGTATACAAGACCATGTTACAAACTTAATAACATTGTTATCTATTTAACGTCAGGGATTCTATACTATTATATGCGTGTATTATTTTGGACTTAGACTCAGAGAAAATATTCCCAAAGCGTTTTGTCATTCAAGCATTCAACCAACCGTACGAATTCAGGTTGATTTAAATATGACGGAATCCAGAGACATGTTAGTCGTACGTACGTATAACTACCGACTCGCTCATGTATATTTAATCTATGTATTTACAAAATTATTTTATAATTGCCTATCACAGCTCCTCATTGACTTTAGCTGGAGCATAATCCGTATTTCATAACGCTTGATCTTTATTATATTTTTTAAAAAAATCCTTATACTTTTGAGAACGTATAAATAAACTGGAAGCCGCAGGACATTTTCATTATAAATTCATCTCAAAATTAATAAAACAAATTTGTTTAATTACCACATATTAAAGTAAAAATTATATTTTTCGACAACATAACACGAATTATGAATTTTCGTTTGAAAATATGTGTTTTCTCCAAATTGATAGGGTTACAAAAAAGCATCTCGGCGTTTCTATGCGCGTTTATTGTCGACGCTAAACCGACGTTTCGCGCACTAGTGCACAAACAAGGACTTTTTCTTTCGAAAGTATACCCTTACTCACTCGGCCGCACTTAGTTTTGAACTTACAAAGGAACTCCCTTCCCTGCATTGACGTATGTGCAAGAATTGGCTTTTCTGTGCCCGCCAACAAAGTTTCGTAATATAATAAGGCCATTATAATTGCGTTAATGTTGATTTGATTTTGGGTCGACATATTATGCACCAGTTGACTGATAAATCATAATTGACATGTACCGGTCAGCGTTAAAATGACGCTTCTATATATTTAATACACAGGGCGTTCTCTTGTTCCGGGTTGTTAACCCACAACGAATTTTGATAATTTTTTTTTGTACAGCTCCTTTAAAATTCGCTAACCTAACATATTTGATTCGGGGCGCGGGATTACACTACATAGTACTGACGAATATTCTTTTGTACTTTTATTTTGTTGTGGCGAATGAAATATGTGGTCAGTTCGACGTGAAGAACGCAAAAGACCCCATTCCTGTGATGTCAAGCCGTTTAATTCAAGCAGCGAAAAAATATTATTTAATGTAATAACGTGCGCTTATGGAATGCATGAAAATGTCATGAATCGATAGTTGAGTGCAAAATCAAAGAAAACAATTGCAAAATTTATTCTTCCAATAAGTTGTCGTCCTTGAAAGGTCTATAGGTTATTTAAATATCGCAGTATATGCTGAACACAATTAATAATTTATATTTATAACAAAGATTATAATCATTTATATACCATACCATGTAGAAATTAAATTTAATTTTATTTATGTTAAAAATTAAAACAAAAATAATTTGGATAAACTAAAACGTACAAATTATTGTTTTTAATTAATGTAGACTTGCTTGTTTAATTTTTCAAATGTATATAATTCCGATTGAAGTGGAAAGGTATTGGCTGAATGGATCTTGAACGTCACTAAGAACGCTTGTGACGTAGCGTTCAAGAACCATCCAATAAACTAATGTTCCATCTACTCTAATTACTGATTACTGAATTGTTTAGTGTATTAAAACGAATGTGAATAAATTGTCAGGTCAGAATGGATGGAGACGAAATGAATTCCCGCAAAGTCAGTGTATTCAAATTCAATGAATTCGATGTAACACTTCTTATTAATTAAAATAAATTTAGCCGTGAAATAAGAGACAGGAAATCTGTATTCTAGACGCAAGTGTTTGAATAGATTCAAAAGGGAATGTTTTAAAATGATGAGGTTTTTAGTTGGTGGCATTAAAACTTGTAAAACTATTAAAAGTTGCAGCTCAAACGTTCGTTTATCTGTATAAATTAGTTGAAAACGGTTTAATTAGTTTGTTTTTATATTTTTAAACATTAATTCATTTTCTCAATTAAATTTTAATCTTTTTGGCCGAATACACAAATATAAATAATGGATTAAACACTTTTTATGGCACACACGGTAAACGCTTTATCGTGTCTGTATGCCAGTGCAAATGTGAAATACTCGTAATCTGCCTGTTTATTGATATTTACCCGGAATTTATTTTTAATTATAAAACGATAATATGCAAACATTATACTCTCCGCAATATAATAAATATATTTTGCTATTGTTGATATAATATTTATTTTTCACTTAGTTTAGTCATTATTATTAGTGGAAAGATAGTAGTGTTTTCCCCAAACTTGAGTCATCTTCGTTCGTCTAAAATAATTTTGTTTTCCGCTTAGAATAGAATGATTATTAATGTTGTGTTTATGTCTCACACGAGCGAAATGTAAGCCTGTTGATTGGTCTATTCATACTTGTCTTAAGATGATGATATATTCATCACGTAAGACAAGATTCTCTATCACCACTGGATGCACCACTTGCTACGAATGCATGATAGCTACCTGATAAAATGTCAAAAGACTAGATTTTTGATGTTGATTTGCAACAAAAACGCCATGAAATTCTGTGATAGTTGAGTAATGAAATATTACTCAACACTCGTGGGTAATGTAGATACAGATACCGTTAGACGGCGCTCTTTCCCCCACCAACTGTAGAGCGTTCAGTCTTTTAGCCGCACGCTGATGTCTATGCAACGCTTCTCATCTGTCGGTCTGTATATATTAGAAAACACTTAGATATTATTTAATGGAAGTAGAAAAGTATAATTTCCAATGTAGATTTGCATTTGGTTGCTCTCTAATCAATCGGTCATACTAGATGGTTGTTTTATAAATGATCAACTGAGCATTAAGTTATTTCGATGAGTATCAGCAGCGTCAAGTCTCTCTCGATTTTGAAAAAAAGACTGTACTTTCAAGGCAGTGAAAGATGAAGGCGCCTATAAATGTTTGGACGTGTAAACCTTGCATAATTGCAAGAAAAAGGTTAACATATTGTAGGATGGATGAGGCTTTTGTGTGGCATGCATGAATGATCAGAGTGAGAGAAGATTGAGAAATATAGGTTTTCATTATATAGAAGGTTAATTAATAACTTATATTTATCGGTGGATTATCGCATTTACCGCATTTGTCTTATTAACTATTTACAATAAGCAATTATACACATTTCCGATAAGCCAGCCAGCCAAGCTAGTCAGGTGAATTAAAATTGCAAGCGCATGTTGTTCAAAGCGCTAAAAAAAGGTAAAACCATTGAGATTTATCTTCGGTATGCTGGAATTTATATGAAAAATTATATTAATATAATAAACAAACCAATTTAGCTCTTGTGCGTTTTTGTTCATAAGCTTTTAGCAGTGCATTTGAGTAAACTGAACTTTCGAGTTTAAATAAAAAGGGTCTTTTAGTAGATGAGGACGACGACGACGACTATGAAGGACGGCTGATTTGAATTTCTCAAATTCTTTGCGCGAACGAATTTTTAAATATAATGAGCTTTCAATCTTCCTTCCATCTTTTTATTAATGTTCCGTAATGGAAATGCTTGCTATCTGGCAATAAATACAAATTATGAGAAGAGAATCATTTTAGATGTACGTAATATTATATAGTATAAGAAATGTTTTGAATTACTGTATGTCTACAGTTAGATATGATTTTTTTTCTTTCAATATCTTCTTGACCGTAATAAATGGTGTTTTCGTGACTCCGAAGAGAAACTAAATAGCTGTTCGAGAATTTCTTAACATCTCCAGATGCTGGGATTGGCTGGCATGATTCTATTTAACATCATTTCGTCTTTTCTGATATCCGCGTATTATAAAAATCATTATCCTCCTCCTCCTCCATCCATTTAACGACCGACCCATCATTATTATTATTTATTTGCAATTATTGAATGATGTAATATTGTTTCAGAAATTACAAACTATCGGCGAGGATTTCTGCGGATTGGACGTAAACACTCCCTTAGGTGGCGAACAACCCGTTTCTGCATTGCCGGTTCTTATTTTTGCGACACGTCTAACGGCTGTAGTTGCCACATCCACTGGGGACTTTACTGTCGTGTTCATTGGAACGGCGACGGGACATCTGAAGAAGGTAAGCGCAAAATTTATAATAGGAATTCATTTTTAAATGGAAACGCAGGAATTTAAATGGCCGTGAAATTAAAAGGCACATTATCCTGTTGGAATAAAGGACGGTTAGGCGAAGGAGTGCCGCCGCCGTCGTCTCTCCCCAGCGCGATTTCATCCCTTTTGACAAATCTTGTTTGAATTAACACAATATATAAGATTGGATAGAGAAAATTGTCAGGATTACGCAATTACATAGAGTGAGAGAGGAATTAATTGAGTATATAGTTGGAATCGATAGATTAGTCGGAGTCGTCGAGAGAGTGTATGTTGGTATCACTGCTATAGTAGGAGCAAAGTAGCTGGAAGGATGAGGGTTGGGTGTCTGGACCGCCGACAAGGATAACAACTAGCAAATCGACGCCCTTTGCGAAAATCTTCAGTTGCTGTTCCACATGACTGGAGCAGATATTGTCGACGCCTGTTAATACTAATTATCACTCGCTTCAAATTTCCTCTCGAAAGTTTTATTGGAAAACCTAAACGACCATTTACTAATGCAATACGATGATAAAGTTTTTAATGAAATCCAATGAAAAGCTTCGACCGGATCGGATTATATATCTATCTAAACGTAGACGGGATAATTTGGCTAGTAGCTAAACTTTTTCCTGATGCTCGTACGTATAACTGGCCCATTACAACCCCCCGTTCACGACCACTACACATGTTCTTCTATAAGATGGATTTTGTTCTATCTGTCTCTTAGGACATGGGGGTTTTCAAACCCTTATTAAAAACCTATGACTCTACCAGGAGATTGATATTACTTTCAAATAATACCAATTCTATTATATCATCCTATGGCTGGGCTGGCCCAAAAGGAAATCAATATTTTATGAACGAGATTTAATCTATAATCTTTTTTATATATTACCTTTTACCCGAGAGGGTAATCACTGATCAACATTCTATACGATACATTTATCACGGTAACATCACTACACATTTGCCAAATTTTACTATACATGCGCTCAACATTATTTGTCAAAATAGTGTACCAAATTTGTCAAATATTAATTACGTTTTAATAACTTGATGAGATAAGAGAAAACTCTATTTGTTCACCACAAGACAGATTTTACCGCCTTGAGAATTAATTGCACATTTAATTTATATTTTTTTCGTTCAATGGAACTAAATAACTCAAACTCTAAATCTAAATCACCTGGATGGAGTTTCAAAATTTTTTTAAACTTGAATATATTGAAAGAACTCGAGTTTTTGAGTAAAAAAATGTGTCAAAAAGAACAATAAAGTATCGTAACTAATTTATATTTGCTTTATTAAATTTATCTAGCATTTGCAAACTTTACACCATAGATCTGCTAACAGCTACAATCAAGACTTGACAATTATGGAATTCATTTACCACATTTACTTCATCATCTTAATGCCTCGTCTATGTCAATATAAACATTCATTACCCATTGAGGAAACTGCATGCATATTTAATTCATAGAAATGAAAGTATACAGCTTCAAATAGCTGGGGAGGAACGAGGAATTAATCAATATATAAATTATATTGGAACAAGTATTTAAAACATTTACGTTCCCAATTAAGGTATAAAATACATTAAACAGAATATAACGGTTCGATACATTTATTTTCTATATTATATCCAGTAAATGTCAATGCAAATGCAGAAAATCATGATTTAATTACTGCCCGAAATGATTTTAATAATCAATTTTCCAATTTTGATTTTCAAGATACGATCAAAGGCGTAATTATAAAGAGGTCGCTCTGTAATCAAATTATGTAAGAAATACTACAACCAGTTAGAGCAAAAAATATTTATTGAAAGGTCATACAATTTTGAAGAATACATTTTTGCAAATTATTTTTTTTGTGACGTATTTGCCCACTGCACATTTTCTTGGCGTTGGCAGCAACGGATTCGGCAACTGGAATCTTCAGTTGTCCTTCTTACCATTCTTCCTGCGTGGCTTTCGCTCCGCGTTTTCGGCTTGGAGCTTGAATGGAAGTTTCTGACTTTCATCCATCCGGTTCCAAATTTTGGCACCTTCGCGTACCAATTCGATTGCCGGCATCTTCTCCTTGTTGGCTTGGTCGTAAGCAACCAAGAAATTGAAGAACGCATTGCGTGTGATTTGGTGCCTTCCACCAATATTTTTATTTCCGCTCATTTTAATGCAGTTGTACTTTTTGACGTTCTAATTATTGACGCAATTATCTATGGAAACTACTAACAAATGCAATCTTAGAGTTTGCCAACTAGATTTGGTCAAACTTTGGGAGGGGATATTTTGTTAGAGATGATTTTAGATGTGTTCCTTCTAATTATTGTCAAATGCGAAGAATTGGAGCTAATTTGGTAGATCTTCTGCTTTAAAGAAAAGATGTGTTGTCTATCATTTAACTTGAAGGAGCTATGGATTCTGTATTTCGAAATTTTAAATGGTTCCTTGCATTTACGGAATATTTGATATATTTGCCAAGCATTTGTCAAAATTATTACTTAGACATTTATCACATTTACCACACTTTCTCATACCAATTTAGTTACCCCCTTTACTTTCTCGCTTTACCTCACTTCCCTATAAACTCGTCTGGAATTTGCTATGATAAAATACTGGGAGAATAAATATTTTTCTCCGTATTGAACACGTTAAATATTCAGATAGCATTGACTTGGAAAAGCTTTTTGAAACAAATGATTTTTTATTTCGTATAACACCGGCGTTTTAAATGTTAATGAAATGCTAAACTTAAGTAAATAGGATATGTACTGAAAAGTTACTGTACGATCATTTATTCGCAACAATTCTATTTAAATCTATTTGTAACATAAAACGTTGTAATTTATTCAATGGGATTATCAAGTGGAAAGTTTCAATAGTAAAAATACGAACAACAGTCTTTTTAGATGGCTTTTAACGTAATTGGAATGTTAGAACACTGTACAAATAATGGGTTCGTTTTCATTTTTACAATAGTTTAAAATTTTCAGAGTCAAAATAGGAGCTTTTGATTGTATTTTATGGATGCCATTTGCTTTCTATGCCATTTTCTTTCAAGCTCGATTTCAGAAAGCTAAATACTGAACGTGAGATGAGCGAGCAGATGCTATAAATTGTTTATTGGAACAACTAACTATCTGAACTTTGTCTTGGAAGAAAATCTACCTTTAATTAGTAATTCCTGTTCAGTTTCCCAGTTTAACATTATCATACTCCTTCCAATAAAGAAAAACCAATACCTACAGTTCTCTGTGAGCATATGAGCTGTTCATAATAGTTTCTGTAGTTTTAATCGGTTTGATAACTAAACTATACAATATAATCATGTGGTAATTTGTGTGCAGAGGAATTCCGTTAATTAGGAAATTCGTAAATTATGTAGGCAGGAAGTTATCAAGTTATCTATACCTGGAAATTTGCAAGAAAATTCTTTCGGTCAAACCTGGAAATTCTTTACGAAATTTCCAACATAACGTGAGAGACTTGATGTTTGCAACAAGCGAAATAAAACTGCAGTGGTTCAGCCACCATAAATAAAAGTTGGATCAGAAAAAACGAAATCAATGTCTAGATTTCTTTTTTTTTTGACAAAGCTTTCAAAAAAATTTGTGTTGCAGTTTAGATATTTTATTTGGTGACATTACTGGTTGATTTTAGTTTTTTGCAATGTATGGAACTCGACTTTTTTCCTTTTTGAGAAGAAGAAGAACTTTCTCGTAGGGGGAAGTACCAATGTTAACTTTTTCACCTGTTAACTTTTTCGGAATCATTTATCTCGAAAACTACTGAACCGATCCAAACCAAATGTGAGTCCTTGGTTTCTTGTCATTATATGGAAGTAAAACCGAAAAAAAATATATAAATTGTTAAAGGACATGCGCACTAGAGGCTAAAAACACCCACGTGTCAATTAAAATTAACAAAATTTGATAGATAACTTAAAAGGACAAATAACAACTAAGGATGCAATTTGTCAGTGTACGAAGAAGTATCGAGGAAATGCATTTCCCGATTTTTTCTTAATGTAATCAAGCCATAAATGAAAACAATTCAATTGTGAACGTGCATAAAATGCACTTCACATATTTTGTAGTATAAAAGCATAAATCAATACGTAACATGCCAACCCTTATAAAAGAAACTACAATGTTTTCTTATTCGCTTTTGCTCATTAACATTTGAACCTACTGAATAATTTTCTTGTTGTAACTGTTTTTTTGAGATTAGTATATTTGTAATTTGGTTTTATTTTTTTGTTTTGTTTTTGTAGGTGGTGGTTGAATCTTCGTCATCAGCCCTGGAATATGCTGATTTAACCGTTGAAGAAGACTCCCCTGTTAATCCGGATTTGCATTTCGACTCTCAACTCATGCATCTTTATGTCATGACAGAAAGAAAGGTGAGTTTTTATTGGTTCCCTAATAAAGATCGTCTTAGATAAGATAAGATTTATATAATCTACGCACGCATACAAAGTAAAAATTTATTAACCAATAACTGTCATACTTTACGATTAAACTCAAATGAATCGATACATATTTGTGTTGCAATCAATTATATTTTAAATAATAAATTGTTTATCGAGGATTTAAGGTGAAGTTTAATCGATACGCGAAGATCGTTAAAAATGTATGAGGAGGACGCTAAATAAATAAATTGCATGACGTATTGAAATATTTTATTTCTATTGTAATATAATTATAGTGTTTTATGATGATTTTAAATTATATAAATAAACAATGCATTTGAAATTATATATTATGCGAGTAAGCTGTTTAAATGTAGGTATTATTCATTATGAAATAAAATGCTGTTATGAGAATTATTATTAAAAATACACATTTCTATCAACTAATAAACAAAGCTGAGTAACGAAATGTGTAATTATATACACAATTTTTATTAGCATAGGATGCAAACTTTAGCTCTGGATAATATTAATGCTCTAACTTAAATGCTTGAATTTAATTTTATGATGGAATATAAAAAGTTGTATACGATTATAATTTTGTGCGATTTTTCTGAAGCGCGGAAAGGGATTAAAATTAATTTATACCGATGTTATGACGTCATAATCTTACTCCTCCTATTATCCCCCTTTCTTTTACTGAATAGTGGCCCGAGGCAAGCTCAAATTGTGACGTCATATGACTTTAAATTTAAAATTTCCATCCTCTCCGAGCGTTCTCGCAAAAATAACGCGCTCTCATAAAGGTAAATAAACAAAATTGAGTAGACAGCCTCATTATCTGAATTTATGAATATAATTTACTAGAAAATAATAACAAGTTAATTTTAATTAATTACAAAATGTGCAATATAAAACGACAATGCAATAATTATGTATACATTTTAATTGATTAAAAGTTTTGCAGCACATTGTTTATAACAAAATTATTTTCGTGCTTTCAGCGAAATTTTATTATGTTCAAAAATTATCAAGTTTTAATTAATTCTCCATTAAAATGAATTTATAATGCAAATTATGATTCTTTCAAATATTATTTCAATTAGGAGCCAATTATAGTTGATGTTCATATAAAATCATAGAAGAAACTTTCGGCATATCTAATTCTAAATAGCGAAATCAATTGTCATTCCTGATTTCGCTCATCGTATTATAATATGTATAATTTAGCTGGGTATCGAGCGTGCCTGTTCAAGTTCGTATAGCTTTGAAGAGGTTGTTCGAATTTGAATTTTCTAAATTGACGTACGGAAAGCATAGGGGCGTGACCAAACAATATGCGCAGAACCATTTCGCTCCCAGTTTTATTATCGAAACTGTACATTACCGTATATTTTATTTGTTATTTATTACTGAACTATTTAGAATAATCAACCTATAATTTATATTTATTTATTATATTGTATGCTGGCATCTGTTTAATCTATTTAAATATTAACCAACGTAATCCCGCCGTGTCGAGAATCGACGCACACCCATTACGTTAAATCCTGCAAAAATGAGAGTGTATTAATTCCTCATTTTTGGGAAATTTGTCATAAATTTATAAATAATAAATTTATAAAAATAATGCTGCCGCACAAGAAAACACATCGTGTTTTAAATATATTGATTGATTTATAAAGTATCTGCTGCAAAAATATTACAATATAAACAGCAGTCTAAAAAATCGTTTATGCCATAAGACTCTTTAAGGAAATGTTCTAAGTGTATAATTTTAGTAACACGAAAAAACAAAAATAAAATATAACATTTATGATACCTATAGGAATATACGGTATAGCATTGCTCATAAAATATGTTGAATTATATATAAATAAGGAATGGCGTGTGTTACTTGTATATAAAAAAATTAGACGAAATTGGACACTCCATAAATAAGGAAATAAAATTTAACAAGCAAATAAAAGATGGTATGTTTCGAATGAAACGTTTTCGAAATAAATATTAACGAAGCTTTCAGGGGAAGGTTTTGGTTTGCCCGGTATATGCCCTGGCTGCTCTAAAATTGCTGAATAAACTTACACTCAAACAATATATAAAATGTTGTTGGGAGACTATAGGTAATTACGAAAAAAAAAATAAAATAGACATTATGCTTTATAGTAGTTGCATAGACATCAATTTTATTTATGAAACACGATCGAACAGGAATATTCTTCATCAAGGCAATAGTGGGACGTTTTAAGTGCAGCATCACACCTTTTTTTTAGAGCTGAAGGTTATAAAGTTTAACCATTTAACATAACTCATATGAATACGTATATTTTAACTTACACTTGCTGCTCAACGTATAGTTTTTAACTTGTCACTCACGTGACTACTGCTGTAGCGGTCTACATGCGTTTGTCGACATACGTATTCCTGTCTTCAAGCATGCGCTTGACCAGATGATCACTTTTGGTTAGATTTGTAGCAGATCATTTTGAATTCATTCACTCAGTCACTCGATTACTTAGCATAGAGATTCTGTAAGAAAGATATTCAAATAAATGATGGACGGATGAGGCGATGAGCGAAGTGAACGATGTGTTGGGTTGGGTTGTGGTAGCTTTTGAGTGATAAGTTAGTTGACTTAATTCTAATAAATGACAGCTTATGAAAGAGAAACATGTTTTTCCGTGAAACGTCAACGCGGTGTATAATCTAATCTGAGACGTTCACAAATTTGTTAAGCAGAAAAGAACGAACAACGTCCGTCGAGTGCATGATTCTCTTATAAAGCACGTTGAACTTTTCTTCTCTTTTTGAAGACATTGTCAATTATATTTATGGCTAAGGCACGCTGTTCAGCTCGTATTATTATCAATGAAATTGCTATACGAAGAAGAAATCAAGTCATATCAACAATGCACCTGGAAATTCGGTTTTTGCCTCATCAGAAACTGCAGGGATTTATTATGATTTTGTAATCAACAATCAGGCAAAGATATTACAATAATTGGACATGACTTAACGTCACGTCACGTCAACTACCGACCATATAATCCTTAATATTTGCAGATCGACATAATACACTTTAATTTGCAATTCATGGCGGAATATTTTTGAGCTTTGGCAAAATTTTTCGCGTAGTGTATTTATTTTGTATGCAAACTGTTGTTCGTGAATAAATAAAACGAATTTTTATGGTATCGATTTAACGCCAACAAAACTCTTCCCATATACATCTTTATAAGGGTCAAAAGGATAAGCACTACTTGTTCGCAAGCGGTTATTAATAAAGACATAACCATAAAAGTTATTGTTTTCTGATAAACACATACATAAAGTTTCGAAATTATTTCCTTTTTTTCTTCTTCTCCATTTGCATTGAAAGCCTTTTTCTTTCAAGCACACTTCGACATCTTCGTTCGTTCGCCGGTATTCAGACATGTCTGATTCTAAACAAACAATAAAATCAATCTCAAAGTGCTTACGCAAAATTGATATATATTTTTCTTTTATACATTTTTCAGGTTTCCAAAGTGAAAGTACAAGAATGCACCGTCTACCGGAATTGTCTGGATTGTCTGGGAGTGAAAGATCCATACTGTGGATGGTGTTCATTGGAAAATAAGTAAGTAGATTACACTCAATAAAAAAGCTGAATGTATCTATTTCTGTATTTAATTTCTTCATATTTATACTCGTCTTCGTGTTCGTAAGGACTGGAAAGATAAACTTTGAAATTTAATTTCAATTTTCCTCAGCTTTTACATAACAAATCGATTTTAAAAAATTGGTTTTTCTAAGAACTGATTAAAATCAAAACTAATATAACGGATTAAAGTCTAACATATTTCTACATAAGTTTTATACATTCAAGTTTTCGTACATTCATGGCGTAGAGCTCAAGAACCAAGCGCCAAACTATGCCTATTGAGCTTTTCAGTTTCTATGGCAACGCGCAGTCTTCCACCCCCACTCTTTGTCCAGCACATGTTGCGTTACCTATTGAAAAATACGTAGTTAAATATTTATCCGCGTTGGCGCTACTTAGAAGACGCGAAACTGTAATTTAAATTCTCTATACAATAATTATTTGATATTGTTTAGTTAAATTAGTTTGTTTAATAAATAAAAGGGGGAATACTTTTCTACCACTTATTCATTCGATCATACGATACGTGCAATTGATTCGTTTCTACTATTACGATATTATGTTGTTTATATACCATGTTCAATTTGCATCCCGTGAAAACATATCAATCTCGGCAATTTAAATCAATAATAAAACAAGTAACTAATGCAAGTGGTTGAATATTAGGCATAGCAATAATAGGCGTAATGCACATACCGAACTATATACGCCCAAAAATTTTGATTTGATTGTTTCAATTTAGCCAATTTTTTCAGCTTCAAAAGTTCGCTCTATTGGAACTAAATACCATTAGCGAATGGAGTCAATTAGAGGCAATCATTCGATTGCGGCAAAAAACTACAAAAATGAAACATTTTTCCTCTATTATCTTCGTCCATACAACTTTTATATATTGGGGGATGAATGGAAGTTTTATATTGCAATAGAACAATATCTGTAAATTGATACTACATCTCAATATCTTTGAGTTTTTTTGAACACAGGAATTATTCTTAGTCGTGGTTCTAGGCAAATGATGTCGATATTTCATTAAATTTTGACAATTTAAATCAAACTTTTCGGGGCATACAACGAATTTTAATTACTAAAGCTACTCGTACTGCTATGCAGAGTTGCCGAATTGGATTTTAATTTAATTGCATATATTTTCATTATCTTAATACGTTTTTGAAATGTTTTATTCGAATTTGGGCGATGAGCCAATATATAGAAGGTAATTCAATTGTTGTTATGTTATGTGGATGCGATGGACGATTGCAGAATCTGCAGGAACTTAATTAGAAATTCATAATAATTATTGTTTATTGTACTTTAAAGTTTAATATATAAATAATAGATTCTTTTAGCTTTGTGTTCATTTAATTCAATGGACAGATAATAATCTTCGTGAAAAATTGCTTTCGCTTTTACAATGAATAGATCCACGAGGAGAATATTTTTTTCGTTTCATTTCACTATTTATAATTAGAATATTGGCTCAAACCAAAGCAAATTTTGACAATTATTGATTAGTTTCATGTTTCTATTCGAACCACTAGTTCAATTATGTAAAATCGAATAAAATGTAATTTGGACCGGAAGTGTGTAGTTAATCTTTTATTGGATTTTTGGAAAAAATTGATCAAAATGATTATAATGGTTTATCACGCTGATTTGATGATGTGTAATATCATCTTATGAGATAAAATACTTTCTGTATAATTTTCAGCTTTGTTTCTGTTAAGTCTTGTTCTTTTTTAAGGAATTTATCCACTTTTGCCTCCGCTTTGCTGTCAACTCGTTTATATTGTTCATGTTTATAGATAAGAACTCCAGGCAAGCTATATTATATAACAATGTAACTAAATGCGAATGACATTTATGTGTATGATTGTAGCCGAAGACCATACTGTTGTCTTCTTTTTTTTTTTCACAGCATAACTGGCTGACATCTCGATAAAGTCGTTTTACAATTATATAGGTTAATAGATCTTTTATTATTAATGACGTATTGTCAAAAATTTGGCCATCCTATCCATTTTTTACACTTTGGATCTAATTTGATTGGATTAATATAGTTTTAAGAAATTTAACAAGTTTAGAAATGAGTTTTACGTTTATCGTTCTTGCTGGCAGTTTGAGCCATGCAAGCAATTTAAGAACTTTAACAGTTGACTAATTTCAACTTTTACTTTTAAATTCATTAAAAGTCTTCTTACTGTACTTATTTTATTACGAAGTTTTTTAATGATGAGGTGAGATATGGTGTCGGAAGGTACATGATTTTTTTACCCTTTTAATAAAACGCGCCCGATCCTGCTTACACAATTGTTGGGAGCTTTTGCGGTGAAGCATTCATAATTTTAAGGTTGTTAGTTTGTCACCAGACGCTGATTCCAGCGTCAACGTTTCTGACGTCACAGCCAACATTAATTCCACAAACTATAGTTTATACTACGGGTACGGATAACTAACCGAAATTATTTTCGTAATTTATCTGAAGCGAATAAAACTATTTAGATCTGGACAAGTCAACTTTTACGTTATCACAATAGCTCCTCTAGGAAGCGAAGTAAATACCACTACGATGTGCATGGAATTGTAGGCACCCCGAGCGCCGTATTAAGGGTTAAATACACCCGGATGTCTCTTCAGCCTTCAAACTGTTTTCCATTTGTACATACAACTATGCAATTATTAAAATGAAAACGTTGCATAAATACGGAGCACAAACCATAACTTTTTCTTAAACTACGTTAAATTTCTCAAAAATAAAATTGTTCTTTATTTTTACTTCTCTTGTAGAGGAAGTATTGTGATACAAAAAGTGCAAAATGTTATTAAAAACAACGAAATTTAATAATAACGAAGGAAGGACCGTTTCCAACATTTTTGAGTGTAAATCAATTATTTTGGAAAACAAATCGAGCAGTGTGTTGCGCAATTTGTCACACTAGTCATTTTAGACTCTACAGCCAATAATGTGTATATTGTGAATGTTAATTGAGAAATATGCTTCTGATGCACTGAATTATAGATCTACTGTCACATTCTCATAGGGTGTCATGTTCTCAACCGACAACCCTCAATCACGATCAGCACATAAAACAATTTATCATTTATAGTAGTGTCAAGTTTTTTTGAATATATATCCAGTATTTAGTAGTTTTGCTATTGTAGGGTGTGATTTGTATTGAAATTTTAATAAAAATGTAAATTATTCGAAAGAGGAAATATTGAATGAAGCACTGGCGGGGCCGAATGAATATCAAATGGATAAAAAAGTACTAGTATAGATTCCGGGAATTTTAACTGAATACTTTGACTTACTAAGAAGTGTGATTATAGGTTTTTAGTTACCAGAAGCATTATAAATGCGACACCATTAAATATATGCATTTTGTACAAGTAAAAGTTGATTTCGTTATTTGTAACAACACAGCTCACAATGTTGCATTATTTTGTTCGAGCAGCATTTTTATAATCTAAAAATATAATTTATAGCAACATACTCATACATGCGTAATGTTCATGTATCTACCTACTGATAATGACAATAATTAATCCCGACTAGTTTATAATGTATTACATACATCTACGCAGGGTTTCCCCGGATCTCTATAACCCAAGGGTGTATGTTGCTCAATAAATCCATATGAGCTATACTGTTCAATTGACTGACATAGGTGCATTTGCGTATTTTTATATATTTGTTGAGTCGAATACGAATAAATATCTATCTATCATGAGTCCAATATTTCCGAGGAGAATAATATTCCTCTCTAAAATTTTCGTGGCATTCAATTTTTGTCGTGTTGACGTCATCATCACCAATGCCACTTTTGAGATGTAAATTTGCGGGTAAGCAGCAACTGTGGAAAACAATCTCAGAGGCCAAAGGCTATACAGTTTTTGTCTGCGGGATAATCCAGTTGGAAGTGAATTTTCCGAGTTAATTATTCAATATAGATGTTTTCCACTGCGAACAACATTTCCAGCAACATTCATTCGAAAATATTTCCATTACATTGTTATTCGTTGCCGAATTATGCTGAACATTTTGTTTAGGGTCAGTTTTCCAATCTGCACTAAACGTTAACTCGTACTTAGGACGCCATTGTGCCGACCATAGATAACTTTGCCACCATGCTTTTTTTCGCTGCTGGAACTTTACTGTAAATTTAAAACTTTCCCCATAATATTAAATGAACTTTCAGTTAGCAGAGCATTATCTTGGGACGCATATATTATAACAGTCTTTACTGCAATTTCATAGTATAATGTCATTGTGCTCTGTCAGCCATTCAAATCACCACTTCCAATATTACCGCCTTTTTTTCTGATTAACCATTGTCACGATTTGTCATTTTTGAATCAATACGTTGTTTTGTAATTAATTGTGACGCGCGGTTTGTTCAACAGTTTTATTACCATTAGTGGATGGTATTTCGGTCAACCCTTTATTAATGTTTCATTAATCAGTCAGTTAATATTACTTGAAAATCTATTGCCGTGTTTTTACTTCTCTCGTAAAGGGATTATTGACCTATCGGGGTGAAAATTGAACCTCCCAGATTTTAACGGTTTTAAACAGTTTCTGTAGATTCCTAAATATCGGATACTGTTGGACCCATCAGTCTAAAAAAGATTTCTTTAAAGACGGAAACGCTGCAAAAGAATTAAGATTGAAGGAGTGAATGGTCAAAATTGGACAAGTGTGGTGGAAAGACCATTTATCGATTATTTGTTGGAATAAGCGGATTTGTTTTCGATGGTCGATGAACAGATTCTTTAAAGGACGAAATGAAACTCGTAAAGTTTGATCATTTTGTTCTCTAAGATGAAGACCACGATTTTTCATTGTTCACTATCGCTTTCAACATGCATGTTTTACTGAAATAAATCGTGTTAATCGACAGAAAAACGTAAAATCTACAGTTTGAACTCTCGATAACAATCAAAACATACGTACCTACGTAGGTCAAACAAATGATCATAGTGTTCTTTTTTAATGGGATTTTTCTCTATTATGGTACGATGAAGTATTGATTCATACAGGTTGTAAGCCTATAAATACGAACAACTGTCAAAAGTAAATGTCATATAGCACGAAAAATGAATGAACGTGACATTTTTTTATAAACATACATTTTCTCTAAAGCCCGGAATAGTTTATTTATGGAATAAAATTTATTCATTGAATATATTTTCGTTTCAATCATTGCAATTTGTTTTCCTGTAGATTATTTATTTTGCATATTTTTAATTATCTCCATTACAATGGAGAAAAAAAGTGTTCTAATAGTAAAAAAAAAGACACACCCAAATTTTATTTTTTTGTACATTTTTGAATGAGTACAGGTGTCAACCAAGTGACAGGTTAACTAAAAATTTTAATATGATGAGCTAACTACCGTGTAAACTCATTTCCAGCGTATTTTTTTGCATTATAAGAATAGGATGTTGAGAAGTGATTAGCTGGCTTTGTTCTGATGCTTTATTGACGAAAATTGCCGCCGACTTAGTGAAGATAAGCGGTTTTGAACCTTTCGAAAAATCAATAAATTTGATTAACCTTTTCGCGATGCTTACTTAACAATTAGAAATATTTACACAGATTAGCATATTTTAAAAAATAATTTGAATGTGGTTTTTGATTAATACTACTATATCGAAAATAAAAATATTATTTGCCACACTAAGATTTATTTTGATTTAATTAAAATATTTTAATATACGCGCATACACAGATTCAATAAAGCGCGGGTCACAGTTCAATAAATTAATCAAAACATTGTATTTACAGAACCTTGTATATTAGTTCATTATAAATGCATAGAATCCCACTGCTCAAATTATTAACGCAAAGGGTGTTTACATTTCAATGAGAACGCAAATTCGTCAAATGATGATTATATTGTATTTATTTTTAGTTCGTATTTGCACAATTCCACTCTGCTCGAATAATAAATTTTTTTAGTTGATTTCCATCATGACGCGACTGTTGTTACGGTAATATTGTCAAAGATAATGGACAGGTTTCGGTGATATTTTGTAATTGAAATCAAATGCTAATTTTTGAGCTAAAATCAATACGCCTTTATTGTGATTAAAGTTTACGAACTTTTGCACTGGATGTATACGAAGTGATATTTGCAGACATCATAATCTATTGATAAATGACGTCACAATTTGAGAACGCCGGCCGCGGTAAAAGAAGGGGAAAAATGGGAGTAGTGTGATTTGAAACCCTAGACTGCTTCGAATTATGACGTAGTTTTCTTACTAAATTGCTCTTAATTTGTTTTCTATTAGTGGTTGCTATTTTTTTTACGTGTTTTCCGGCGTACTAAACAATTCTATTATCGCACATTTTAAAACTTTATAATATAATAATTATATAGTGCACGATAAATAATTTAATTCTATAATTTAGCCAAATATTTACTATAATCAAAAGCACCAAAATTTATAAAATTAACTATGCTTGCTGTACTATTGTTTATAATTGCTATATAGATGGTATTTATTGTTCGCATAAAGCGAACAATATTTATAAAATTAAATAGAAATTAAACAACATAAATACGGAATTCTACAAATTCCACTCATTATATTAGCGTTATTTTAAATTTAATGAAACAAAAATAATTTACAAAGGAAATTGTTTAATAACACGCTTACTACATCTCGAAATGATTTATATAAAAAAACTTCGATAAATGGCATACCTAGAATAATTAAGCTAAATACTAATAATTTACTTTTAATGCGCTAATAAATAAATATAAAAATATTACCCGCATAAATTCAAAAATGTTACAAAAAACTTAAAAAATATATTCTACGTCAAACATAAACATTAAATGAAGGATAAAGAAGCATACATAAAACAATCTTGTTTTAATTTATGGAAGATGTAAAAGTCTGGTCAATTTTTAAAAATGTGCTTCAAAAGTCATAACTTGATATTATCTAATAAATAACATGGTGGTTTTTATCATAAAAATGTAAAAGCTACTTAAACAAAAAGGTTTCATTTTTCATTTTTGCACAAGTAACATCATGTTTGCCTATTTAGTTTAGTCATCATAATTTGCGGCAAAATTATAATTTAATCTGTCTTCAAATTATAACTGACGTTTCAATATATATAGCGTTAGTTCCAGATTTTGCCGCTCCTTATATTTGAATCGCCTATTCTTTGGAGATGCATTTGAGCTAATATTTGTTTCTATTAACATTTGTCAATTATCTATGTCCTTCTTCACATGAAATCCTGCCATCAATGCTCACTTGATTATTGACTATTAATTATATAAAAATAATAATGATGAGTGCGGCTTGGATCGCGAACGCTGGACTGACACCTCCGAACAGATATTTGCTTTATATTTAATGCACGAGATGCACTCGCATGGTACATTAAAATAATGATACATCCTTCTTAAATAATAAAAATGTTTTGTTTTCCACTTATGGCTGGTGTGATGCGTTCTCTAATAATTGTTTTTCACTTCCACTTGCTTCAGATGTAGTTTGCGATCAGATTGTCAAGATGCCGCAAAGGATCCCTTGTATTGGATCAGTTACAAAAGCGGAAGGTGTACGACAATCACTTCCGTGACACCAAATCAACTACAAAGAACAACAGCTCGAACGGTATATATTGATAATACAGCTTTTGCACAAACGTACAAAGAGATTTTCTAATCCGAATTGAAATTGCATTTCTAGTTGGATCTGGTCATTGATAATCTGCCGAGTTTGACCGGGCATTTTTTATGTGCCTTCACGGCACTTGATAAAACTTTGATTACGAACGCTACGAGAAAAGGGTCGGGAGTGAATTGCACAACTCCGAGGACCGACTCCTTGCCGTCGATACCACTAGGCCAACGTATGCACCTGATAAATATTTCATTTTGAGCCATTGATTTGATGTTTCTTTTTTTCTTGTATAAATTTTAGATCATTTTACGGCAAAATTATCGGTACGGATGACATCGGGGCCCGATTTTGTAGCGACCAATTTCACATTTTTTGACTGTAATACCTATAGCTCATGCACCCGATGTGTATCCTCGTCGTTTCCATGTGATTGGTGTGTGGATGGTCACAGGTGCACTCACGATACGGCTGAAAACTGCCGAAACGATATTCTTGTTACCGGCGTTAGTGTAAGTAAAATTTACAATGTCTATAAGCACCTTGCTTCCTTCCAGTGGCGGCTCCTCATCCTGCTCAGTTAACACAAAAACCATTTGGTCATATGCATGTAGTGTCATCCACTTAGAATCCCTTTTTTGATTGAATAGAACGAGGTAACTCGACTAAATACATGATGAAAAGTAAAGGTCCCGAAAATTGATCCCCGAGGAGTGAAATGAAATTGGCTTCGCCAAATGACTCACGACGAGCCGCCGCTGGTCGCCCGCTATTGTATTCGTAGATTCTATGTTGTTGCTTTGCAGAGATCCGGTCCAAGTTATAGATCTGGTCCAGCATTTTGTCCCACAATAAATGCCACAGTGGGGAACTCTCCTGAAATACTGGTGGCTTCTGGTATTAAGAAAGCTATTAAAGTTAAGGTCCACATTATTGGACAATTTATTGTGCAAACTAGATTCGTTTGTCAGTTTAATATTGAGGGAAGAGTTACCAGTGTTAATGCACAACTTCTCGGCGATACCATTTATTGTGACTCGATGGAGTTTTCGTACACGTCGCGTGCTCCAAACATTACTGCTACTTTTGCAGTTATTTGGGGTGGCTCCAAACCCCTCGACAACCCCGATAATATTCATAGTAAGAGCATCAGCAATTCCAGCAAACAGTATTTTTACATGTCTTTATTCCAGTTGTTATATATCGATGTAGAGATATGGCGGATAATTGCGGTATCTGTCTGGCGCTGTCTGAAAAATACGACTGCGGCTGGTGTCAGAGTTCCGATCGCTGTGAAGTCAAAGATCAATGTGAACGTGGTTCGGCGGTGTGGCTAAATCGTAGTCAAACATGTCCCAATCCGGAAGTGACCTCTTTCAGCCCGGAATTAGGTCCGTGGGAAGGGGGCACCAATATCACCATACAGGGCATCAATTTGGGCAAAACCTTCCAAGACATCTATCGAGGCGTCAGCATTGCAGGAATTAATTGCCAGCCCTACACGGACCTCTACATCAAAACCAAACAGATCGTCTGCAAAGTGGACGGACCTGGCACGAATGAACCACGACAAGGTCCAGTTACCGTTAAGGTGGAGGATTACCGTGGCGAATCGAAAATGCATTACCGATTCGTCGATCCGAATATCACGGATATTTCGCCGCGTTATGGGCCGAAATCTGGCGGGACCATGTTGCAAATTAGTGGCGAGTACATGAATGCGGGCAGCACCATTCTCGCCTTCCTCGACGATTTACCTTGCCGGATTGTATCGTAAGTTATTGATTGAGTTCTTCGAATCGCATCTCATAGAATAATATATTTCCGCTTGTTTACAGAACTGATCAAAATCAAGCGCTATGTATAACAAGCGCCTCCGACAAAACTGCTGTGAAAAAACTTCGAATGAAGTTCGATAAAGGTGACAGATTCTTCGAAAATAAATTGTTTGAGTACGTGGACGATCCGATTATTGAATCAGCTGAGTCTGGCGTTGCCAACCAAGTCAAAGTTCCGAAAGGTATTCCAGCCGGCGGCATACGAATATCCGTCACCGGTCGTAATTTGGCCTACATTCAAAAACCGCAGATGTATGTCTTTTACGAACAGAAAATGTTTATAAGTGTAAGTATTGTTATTTCTTTACTAATCTATGGAGTCATTAGTGCGAGATTTTTGCTTCTCTCGTGGAGGAAGTAGGTGTTGTAGTGGTCAAAATTTTTGGCCTACTCAAATTGAAAATTGACTGAAACTTTCTTAAAGTACAATGTTTTTGGTCAACAAACCTACCCTTAGGTATAGGATTAATTGTTTTACAGAAACGTTGATTAAATTTGTTTTGAATTTCTGAACCGCAGAAAGCACACAATATTATATTCGAAACAAACGGAAGGCGGATCAATAATAAACTATTTCAATTTGGTCAAATCAACTTATTTGGATTACTTCTGCTGTTCATATTAATAATAATTAATTTGCGCATTAATGCAGGCCAGGGTGTTTACACAGGTCAGAGATTACTACTCTATTTATCCGTGTAAATACAATATAGCATAATAACATTACTGCATTAACTCTGGATTTAATATTAACATCGAGTGAATTCTAGCAGAGTTTGTGTTCATAATACAAGTTTCCATTAACCGCAGCTTTAGAAAATATTTGAAAGAAAATTTATTATTGATATATTCTGCTTTCAGTTTTATGGTATCATTACTTGTCGAACTTAGAAAATAGAACCTCTCAAATGTAGTGACATAACTTGTAACATATTCTTTATTCATTTCTAATGTCTAATATTTTATTTATACTTCAACGAAAATACTCCCTTTAAAAATACTCGTTTTCTGATATACAGATCGACAAATGAGAAACGTTACAGTGGTGGGAGAAAAGGCGCCGTCTCTTTCTGACGGCGATCTGTATATTGCTATTCATTACTCACGGGTGTTGAGTAATATTTCATTACTCAACTATTTCGATTTAGATTTGAAAAATAATGAGCCAAAATAATCTCCCACACAAAATATCATTGGAGTGCAACTAAATCCGTACCTGGTTTTTGATAATGAGTATAGTTGCCGGTTTTGGCCACTAGCTTCCTCCAAGTTTCCAGAAACAAACTACAGTTTGGGTATAATAGTATGGTACGAATTGCATGAGAAGAGATTTTCATTTAAACTTTAGTGCTTCAAACCAATCTCGCATTAAAGTCTCGCTTTGTGTGCGCATATATGATATAATTCTGTAACAATAGTTGTACTATAACGATTTTCCAGGAATGCATTGTTTCGACGAATACGAGTATGATGTGTAATAGTCCCATAATTGAAGCCGATGATGACAAATTAGACGCTGATAATCCATTAAAATTGGAATACGGATTTCGCATGGACAATGTGACTGGCGTGCAGAACCTGACAATGAACAAAGATTTTGCGCCATTCTTTCTATTTCCAAATCCCATTTTCATACCGTTCGACAAGGAGGTCAAATATTACAAATCAGATTATCTGAATATTAACGTAATTATTTATTAATTCATCCCAGCGATCGGATTTTTAATTTGATCGGCGGCGTGGAGTGATTGTACGAAAATTTAATTAATATTCCTCTTTGCAGGGTCAAAATATCGATAGAGCGTGCCAAGAATTAGATGTGGAGGTTCGTATCGGAAACAGTTTTTGTAATGTGACGTCGTTGTCACGTCAGCAGTTGACCTGTAGACCTCCAGAGACTCAGCCGCCGGCATTGGACGACCAAGGCATGCCCAACGGTGAAGTGTTTCCAGAGGTGGTTGTAATTGTCGGTGGATCATTGCGTTACAACATTGGACACCTTTCCTATTCGTCACCTCAAGGCCTCAACGGCAACATCACCAAGCCGACGCTGATTGGCATCATCGTCTTGATTTGCGTCATCTTCTTCGTCTGCATTGCATTCCTAATTGCATACCGAAGGAAGTCGACCGAAAGTAATCGCGTTTTGAAGAACATGCAAGAACAGATGGATATATTAGAATTGCGAGTGGCTGCTGAGTGCAAAGAGGCATTTGCTGAACTGCAAACTGAAATGACCGATTTAACCGGGGATTTAACGTCTGGCGGAATACCATTTCTGGATTATCGCACTTATGCTATGAAGATCCTCTTTCCGAATGTGGATGATCACGTCGTCTTGCAATGGGAGCGGCCCGAGTTGCTATGCAAGGAAAAAGGCCTACGTCTCTTTGGACAACTCATTATGAACAAAACATTTTTATTATTATTTATTAGAACGTTAGAAAGTAATCGTTACTTCTCGATGCGAGATCGTGTGAATGTGGCTTCTTTAATAATGGTGACGCTGCAAAGCAAAATGGAA
This sequence comes from Cryptophagus acutangulus, assembly GCA_963556235.1. NCBI lineage: Eukaryota > Metazoa > Arthropoda > Insecta > Coleoptera > Cryptophagidae > Cryptophagus > Cryptophagus acutangulus. Next base: position 318,980 of record OY744558.1, on the reverse strand, counting down.
TATTGCACCGATATTCTGAAAACGTTATTAGCTGAATTAATAGAGAAATGCATGGAAGGCAAGAGTCACCCGAAGTTGCTGCTGAGACGCACTGAAAGCGTTGCTGAGAAAATGCTGAGCGCTTGGTTCACGTTCTTGTTATACAAATTTTTGCGAGAATGCGCTGGCGAGCCGCTTTTCATGCTCTTCAGAGCCGTGAAACAGCAAGTTGATAAAGGACCAGTCGACGCTATTACCTCAGAAGCTAGATATTCACTCAGTGAAGAAAAACTTATACGACAATCAATAGAATTTAAGGCAATGGTAAGTTTCATTCATTGAATCATTGATACTAAACACTTGAATCGAATGTGCAACTGGTCGCGGAACACACATTCGTATTTACAGAATGGAGCCAATTTGTACACAAAGTTGGCTCTCTTCTAAACTCATGCACCAAACTATGAACAGGACAATTTCTGTTGTTAGAAAGAATTATCTTCTAGGAGTCCTTTCCTACTTCAGGTTCTTGAAAAGAAGCGAAGAAGTTCTTCTCGAGAACCTGAAGTAGAAACGAATACCTTTGCATTCTTGATTCTAACACCAGAATTTCCTCATAGTTTTGATGAAGGGGGGGTTCGGAAATCATTACTAACCAAATGATTCATTTCAGACTGTTTATGTATCGATTTCCCAACAGACTGTGTTTGTGGGCGGCCTGGATCATAATACAGATAATGTTCCTGTAAAAGTATTAGATTGTGATACAATTAGTCAAGTGAAAGAAAAATCTTTGGATACCATTTACCGAGCAACGCCATATTCGCAAAGACCCCGTAAAGACGACCTAGACTTAGGTTAGTATGATTTTTTTAATAATCACCATTATTATGGTCGAGATCTTCCTCATAACATAAATGTGGATTTTGTTTAGAATGGCGTACTGGCACATCGGGTAGATTAATCCTGTACGATGAAGACAGTACTACCAAGGTTGAGGGCGACTGGAAGAGAAGAAATACTTTACAGCATTACCATGTACCTGATGGTGGATCGCTAAACCTAGTATCCAAACAAAGTTCTATTTACAATTTAAGCATTTTCTCGGAGAAAAACGATAAATCTCACAAGTATGAAACGCTTAATCTTAGCAAATTTAGTTCAGTTAGTCCACCAATGAGCCGAGCTACGAGCCCATTGAATCATGACCATGATCAAGGCTTGAAAGTGTGGCATCTAGTTAAACATCACGATAATGATAATCAAAAGGAAGGAGAACGTGGCAACAAGATGGTCTCGGAAATCTATCTGACCAGATTGTTGGCCACCAAAGGTACTCTGCAGAAGTTCGTAGACGACTTGTTTGAGACCATATTCAGTACCGCCCATCGGGGCTCAGCTCTACCACTTGCCATTAAATATATGTTCGATTTCCTCGACGACCAAGCATTGCAGCACGGAATCTCCGATCCGGAAGTGGTCCACACGTGGAAAAGCAATTCACTCCCACTACGATTTTGGGTCAATCTGATCAAAAATCCCAATTTCGTCTTTGACATTCATAAATCGAATATTGTGGATTCTTGCTTATCTGTTGTTGCTCAAACTTTTATGGACTCATGTTCCACTTCAGATCACAGATTAGGTAAGCATTCCGAACGTCGGGCAACTATTGCTTTTACTGATGCGTCATGATTTCTCAGGTAAAGATTCTCCAAGTTCAAAACTTTTGTACGCAAAAGATATACCATGTTACAAGGAATGGGTAGAACGATATTATTCTGATATTAAAATGATGCCAGCCATTTCCGATCAAGACATGAATGCCATGTTAGCAGAAGACTCGAGAGTAAGTTGTTTTTTAATGAAAGAACTTAATAATTGTCATCTGGATTTCAAACAATCAATCATTATTGACTTTTATAAATGTTGGAGGTTGCGGAGAACACGGTTTTATGTTCGTCCCGATATTGGAAGCTCCATTATCACTAACTTGTGCTGACAGCTGAATTTAATGATAATAGTTCCAACATCGTTCAAACACTAAATCCAGAAGTAATTGCTTAATTTATAAGGAATTTTGTCGCACTTGCACTGACATAATTTGATTTTGATGTTCAATGGTTACTTCTGAAAGTGCTTCCGGAAGTACTTCCAATCTACTTCCAATAATCATCCAGTAGCCGATGATGATTGATTGTTTAAGATAAAGATGAATGAATTTTGGTAATGTGTTGAAAGTCGGATTTTAATTGTATATTTCTCCTCTAACTTTCGAGCAGTTGCATACAACTGAATTCAACACGAATTGTGCTCTGCACGAACTATACACGTACGCACTGAAGTACAACGAGCAGTTGACGGTGACGTTGGAGGAGGACGAGTTCTCGCAGAAGCAGCGGCTGCACTACAAGCTGGAGCAGGTCCACAACATCATGCAGGATCAGGGGCAACCGTGATACTGGCCGGACCTGACGTGCCCGTCGGCACCACCGCTCTCGCCCGTGATCCCATCGGCACCTCAGGAACTGGCTTGCTGATAAACGTTTCATGCCAATTATACATATCCCATCATCAGACATGGACTTGAACTATTTTCTCTGTGTGTTATGAATTGCTGTTGTGCAATTATTAATTGTTCAGTGTATATGCGGGGGTCGGTGCTCACTCAGTGACTTCAAGTGCCTGGTAGGTTTGGGTGATGCGCTGCCTCCAAAAATTGAGTGTACTATATTTTTATGATAACGATATTAGATTTATGCTTTGCCGTGCTGATCAAACCAATCAGCGTTAGTCCATATAAATATTATCGATCGATATTCACCGAAATATCAGTTCTAATAATGCTTTTTTGATATTTGTATAATGATTGTACCTTTATACAATTTAATATTTTTATATTTAGTTGAACGCAATCATGATGATTGTCTTCCGCAATGATGGAAGCACCAGGGTGTAGTGTTTACTTGCGACCTTTCAATCAATGGATAGTCTCAATCTCTAACAATACATTTACTCGAAATATACACGGGTCGTTTCAATGTGGTTTGTGTACGTGTAATAAGGCTGTGTACATTTTTCTTGTAAGCAAACCAGCATACGATGTTTGTGGTTGCCGCTGCGCGTGCGCGCCTGTGCTACTTGCTGCTGCGGCTGCGCGCTGCACCAACGACGCAACTCGAACACTGGACTGGACGGACGGACAGTGCGGTGCATAACATTTGTTCCTCTCACAGGTTGGTTCTGTTTCCATTCAGACAAAAAAACACAGAAAAAAATAAACAATCTAATCAGTCATTGTTGATGTTGTCGTTGTCGTCGTTTTATCATTTCGTTCTTAACAAAAACGTTGCACAGTTTCGAGCAGCTGACGTCATTTTATTTATTGCGGAAGATGCTACGTTTTTCAGAATGCGTCCATTTTTATTTGTAATTTTGTTATGAGGATCAAAATGGTAATCATTATGGTACTAGTCAACAATATCATTAATTAATTTAAATACATTTCGAATTTATCAAATTATTGTTTGAATTTTATTATGAAACTAGTACCATAATGAAGTCATTATAGTACTCAATCGCAAAAAACATGCTATTACAACACGCTAGCAGATCACTTCGTTTTTGATGATAGATTTCGGGAAAAGTACAAATTTAATGAAAGACAATTCTGACACTCGTCTGATCCAAATTTCCGGCATGACGTCATCGCTTGGACTGTGCACTTTTATATATGTAATTAATAATTATTATTTAATTATCCATGTGCAATCCACAAGTTCGCGCTAACCTGTAAGCTTGATTCCAATATGTATACACAAACTGAATGTTTCACTATTTTTATATAAAACGAAAAGTAATTAGTATGGTTTGTGATATTATATTTATTTGTTGAATAAAATCGTGGTTATTTTATCATTCTTAAATGTGAATACTTGAAGCATTCCTTTTCCGTAGCACTCCTCTAAATATGATTGCAAACTAACCATCCGTATTCTTTTGACAAGGTGACCAAGAAGTATTGTCATAGTATTTATTCGCGTATCGTTCCGACAACTCAAAAGAATATTGTTCTCCCCATCCCTACCTCTCTTCCTCCCCCACCACTAGCAAACGTGAAGCGTTCAGTTCTATTTGTCATATGTGTATTATTTCTTCTACTTATTGTAATAATTGTAATGTATTTGCTTTCTATATTTATATATAAATATATATATACACATATATGAAATGTAATTATTTGTAATATTATTTTTGTAAATGTTTACCTGCGAAAGGCTGAGATGAATAATAATAATAAGAATCCTTTCGCAGGCTCATGAATCGAATGGTCTACAAATACGTTTAGGGAACAATAATAGCACTTGTACTCAGATTCTGATTTGTTCAACTCATCGTTTGTGTCTGTTTTTTGTCTATTTTAAAATACGAATTGTCACCGTCCTTGAAAAATTGGAACAATGTATCCCGAAATTTAGCTTACGGACAGCTGCGCATATCATGTCCAGTTAGGCACACACTTGTGTAATTTCTTTTTAGTTTTTAATTAACCAAAATAACTATTGTCTGTAAAATTTTATCTTTTTTATTTTATAATTAAGTTTTGTATATAAAATTTTATGCCAAAAAATTTGCTTCTGGACAATTGCATAGTAAAGAATTGTAAATATTAAATGTATGTAAGTGTGCAAGATGTGTGACTGCGCATATGTGTTTGTATGTTTGGCACGCATGTTTATTAATTATAGTACTGTGCTGTGTGTATATCGATTGCATCTGCAATAATATGAATGGTAATGTACTACTACTATATGTTATTATAAAAGACTGAATGGAGTTACTAAAATACTTAATAGAAAAAATCATCTAAATAGTCGACTTTTATTTTACCCAATCCATTTCATAACATATACCTCTCGCACGCCACTGCCTCAATGAAAACTCTACTCTAAATCCATAATTATTAAAATTAATTCAGTGGCGGAACCCCCACATTAAAATATCAATATAAAAATGGTACTTTGTCTGTAAATTACCTGCTTTATAATTGTATGGTTGGTTGCAGATTATAACACAATTTCTGGACTTACCTTTAAGTTACCGAACTATTACTTGTTCGCTAATCTTTTGTATTAAGCACTCTAAAAACGATCTAATTTTCTCGTCAGGATAATTTTATATTTATTTTATAAATTAATTATAAAAAGTCGAAAATTGGTGTGACAAGGACGTAAGTTAGCGCAGCAAAGTTAAAAAAAAATAGTTTAATGTCCGTTTTACATTTAAAAACTCAAACTAGTACTCTGATAAAAAAATTTTACAACTCTAATTTCTTAGTATAAATAACATGAAAATAAAAAAAATATATTAAAGAAAATTGTATTTTAAAGGGTTGTTGTTGTTGTTTTGTTTGTAATGGAAGTTTTACAAATATAAATTTTATTAAATACAAATCCGGAGTTTTACAATATGAAAAACCCTGAATAACTCGAGTCTGTAGATCAGCCAATCTATTTTAATTTACAAAAGTTATAAATTCTGGCTTCAATCAACAAACACTCGTTATATGAGGATATTACATAAACTTTCACTAACAATTCACAACTAAGATTATAAATATGTATTTATAAATATAAACTACTAACTGTAGCCTGTTTAAAATTTGAATTTATTACAAAGAAAAAACACAGATGATAATAATACTGATTTTTGTTATTGTACAACCAAAAAAATTATCAAAATTTTTTCAAATTGTGATGCTTTCCAAACAGGCTACGCTAAAACTGAACAAAATAATTGAGTGATCTAAACTGTTATCATTCCTTTCGGCAACACGTAAAAAGGCATGTTATTTAAAGCATTTCTAGACCACTGGGAAAGATAAAAAATATATTATTAACATCTTTAAATTACTATTACTGGAACATTCAAATATGTATAAAAATAAGACGATCCATATTATTCACATTTATAAGAATATTTGAAAAAACGAAAGAAACAAAACACCAAAATTATTAAAATAAAAAAGATGAACCCACAAACAATGAGCAACTCCACAAAAGAAACGTACTAAATTAAAAGGAAACAAAAATGCGATCTTATTACAAATATACAAACCAAATGATACACATTTTGATATCGCTGAAGAGTACTATAACTTAAATCACTGTACACTTTACTGTCTTCTTCATCGTTCGCGGTGTTTTAATCATATTTGATTGATAATATTTGCAGTTCACCGAAAAATGTTTCTTTTGGGAATTCAAGGGGAAAGGAGTCAAAGTCCTTAAAATGTCTTGGTTCATTCTTTTACGTTTCTCGTAGAGAATTTTTTAGGCCATAAAGTCCGGATCACTAAACTCGTGTCCGCTTTCCTCGCCCGACGAACTCACGAACTTTTTTCGCTTCTTTTTGAGTTGACGCTGACTTTTGTTTTTTTCGGATGTCCGCTTAGTCCTTGGCGTGCGCTTCGTATCACCATCTAATCTTCGATTAGATATCACCAATTTGGGCACTTTGGGAGTCGACGAATCCTTCAATCAAACAATAAATAAATTACCCACAAAAAATCACGAAAAAAAAAATCTTGTTTAGAATCATCATTAACATTCGAACAAAAATTTACCTTGTAATTTTCAAGTGTATGTTGATCAGCTGCGGTTAAAATCGAGGATCCAGATCCTGCAACGTTCTGTTGCGGATTTCCATGGGCGCCTTGCAGGGCAGTCAGTCCTTTGTTTTCATCATCATCGGGGTCATCCGCCGGGTCCAGTTGCAACATCAGCTGTTTAAACTGAAAGCAAAAATTAAACTCAACTGAATTCTACAATAAAACCACAACATACGTCTAAGTATTGCCGGATCAGATCCCTCCTGCCAGTTTCATCCAAAAATTCTGGCGGCGTCCCTTCTTGCAGTTTCTGCAAAGTACCCCTCGGATTGAACAGCGTGTTCGCTTTACGCGCTGCCGTTTTCTCATAAACCTTCGCAGCTTCCGATGGCGAGTACTGTTGTATTTTACTGAAATTCAAAAAGCACATGCAATTACTAATTCTTTGAGTAGAAAAATTAAATAACTACCCGTCGCTAAGGGTAAAAATTTCTTTCAAATGTAGCTTGACCAGAAGGAGCAGCAGGACACCTTGAGCAGCTGTAAGGAACCCTTGTAGAAGTCTTGTGTCTGCCGGTACTCTCAATAGTAAAGCATCTTCGTCATCATCGTCCTCATCGAGGGCAGAAACGGTGTTGACGGCTTCACCATTCTCATTTTCTAACCCTACTCGCACCTGGCCATCCGCACTTAACAAACCCTATAAAAAATAATTTGTTACTAATTATATTCGACGATAAGAGAAGCTCAACTCACCTCTCTAAAGGCTTGAAGCAAATTCGTTCCAGACGTTGAGATCATAATATCAATCTGATGAACAATAAATAGAGGCTCATCCTGAACCTGATAAGGTAGATACGCTAAGTTATCGGCTAGATATAACATATAAGCTAAGGTAGCTCGCTAAAAAAAATATACATGAGCATCCAAAAAATCTGAACGAACCACTGTTTCCTTACCGATTGTTCCTCAAATTGCTTCAACATATTGAGGATTAAGGCACGTCTTTGTTGTCTTGAAGAACGTAAAATTGAATATAAATAAGCATTGAGAGCGGAAGGGTATTCTCCCGGCTCCTTCACTCGAGATCCACGAATCAACACATCACCCTGTAGTATTTGCTGTAGCTGATATGACAATTTTATGCCACACGACGACTTTGTATGTATAAAGCCCGGATACTTATTTTCGATATCGGATAACTGCTTGTCGGCCACATGAGAAATTACTTTCTCCGTATCGGTGCTCATACAAACCAGATATGGAATGATCTGAAGCAAATTGTGTTTTAGATGGTGACTTCGTAAGCAAATGAGATAAGTTACCTGAACCGGATGCACTAAGCCCTGTTTCAGAACGAGCTGGACCACACGCATCGAAGACTTTCGAACCTGCAAACAGCGATGCAAGTAGGAGTCCAAGATCTCCTTCAAGTACAATTGAATGATTGTACTGGCCATTCCGGAAGACACGTCATTCATTTCTTTCAGATTCTCGTGCTTCGACGTTTTCGACCCTGTAAATCGAAGACATAAAATTATACCTGATGTATCTAAAAGAAATAATAAATAACTTACATTCCAAATCCTGCTGTATCATCCGATTTTCCTCCTCATAAATATAACTCTCAACATTGCTCAGTATCTCAAACTTCAGGATGGGTGAAGCATTATCGTCGATTAACTGTTTGTGATAAAACGCCTTTAAGTCATCATTCAACAGGAACTCGTAATGTCGAATACAAATTGAGCCAATCGCTCGTATTGTGTTGGTCTGTACATCTGTATCATCGAGTTTGAGAAAATACATCATCGTTTCGTACACCCTGTTCTTTATGTCCGGCTGAAACGAATCACAAATAAGCTAACCACAATACAAATACGAATTTAACTTACAGCTAAATCAGCAACAATGTCGGGATCCTGCAAATCAAAATGCCGCAAAACCAATCCGACAATATAAATCGACCGACGAAAATACGACCGATAGTCGGTGTTATCCAAGTAACTTTTGCCGAATTTTTCTATGCAATCTTTAAACTGCACCAAATATCCATTGTATTTCGTAAAGCAATCGCGTATCAACTTGTAGTTCTTCGTCACTTTATTTATCACCGATGCAATGCACGACAAGCAACTGCTGATGATTGGTTTGTCATGGCTTAGAATCAGTTTCATAGCATCCGCTTCCAGTTGAGCCAAGAAAGATTCACTCGGGTGCTCCATCAATGGCACCACCAGTTCGAGCATTTTCGCCACACTGCTTATGATCTCCTTATCACCTGCTGACTGACACTTCAATCCCAAGTACGGTTGCAAGGTGCTCGCGTGTTTTACCAGCAACTGCGGACGAATTTTTGCGAATAAATTTAGCGTCGTTAAACAAGCCACTAATCGTTGCGACGATCCTATCGTGTCCGAATTCTCCTCCAGTGTAAGCAAATTTTCTATTAAGCAATCGACTATTTGTTTACAGGCCAGTAGCAGCGCTTTGGGTGGTTCATGTTGCACTTTGGTGGAATCCTCTTTGTCTTCTTTTGGTTTAAATAACTAGAAATTCAACAATGGTTGTTCAGAAATGTTTTACTAGCATTTGAGATTGAGTGCTATAATAACTTGATTACGGTACTAGTACTGTAATGAAATTATTATAGTAGTTTAATGAAAAAATACTCACACTCAGCAGCAGTTGCTCGAACCACTCCAAGCCGATTTCCTTCGAAGACGCAACCACATCCGTAATGTTCATGACTTTCCTCAACAGCGACGCATCTACCGTGGGTGTAAACCACATGTTCTGGAACACTTCCATAACCAATTTCCTAATTCCTTCCTCGTCGTTAACCCTCCGAATCATTTTGACGCAAATCTCCGGGATTTTCGGAAACTCGGGACATTCGATGCAGATGTCCTTCAGGATTTTTATCACTCGCTTTCGAACACTGACACCTGTATCTAGTATTCTAGCCGATAACATTTCGTAGTATTTACTAATTAATTCCGGACGAGACAGTACAAACTTTCCCACTAGATCGACAGCGGCCTCTCTTACCGACGTCGAAATGTCGAGGAACGAATGGTTGACACCCATTTGCATATCGGGTCGGCCCAACACTGACGGATCAGCTTCCACGATGACCGTCAGACATTTCATTGCCTTCGTACGGATTCCAATCGATGTTTCCTTCAGTACAATTAAAATCTAGAAAAAACATACAATAAATACGTTGTTACACCACATTAAACCGAAGACTACTCTTACCGCTTTCAAATAGAGATCGAAACTCTGCGAGAAGCTGCGTTTAGATGCCAGGTATTGTGCGATGAGCTCAGCACTTCCGTAGTCGATGTACGTTTGATACACGTGCACACTATTGCCAGACGAAATGGTTTCTTGGAACGGCTTAATTTTCGCAACTAGAAACTTTTTCTTCTCGTCTAATTGCCGAAACTTCTCCGCATTTTCTTGATCGATTGACTCCTTGTTATCCTTTTTCTCCTTCTCAGTATCGGACTCATCATCGCTTTCCGCCATCGCGTAACGTTTCGAACGATGATTGTCCTTTTGATTATTACTATTGGTTCGCTCATTCTTCTCCTTCGCCAAGCGCGTTTTCTCGTTCACCACATCTCGATACCACTGAGATATGTAAAAGTGCCGCGCAAATTTGTACGATTCATCGTTTTGTGAATTAACTGCCAAGAAATCGAGCAGAACCCGCTGCAAAAACTGTATCCTCTCCTCCTCGGAATTGACACCCACATGTTTCTTCTTGGACGAGGGATTTTCATCGTTATCCTTCAACTCCTCCTGTTTAATATCCTTGATCATTTGAGCGATAGTTTCAACAATTTTACAATGCGACACCACACTGTCTCTTCGCAAACGAGCTGCTATGACACCCAAATACTCCAAACTAGCCAAACGCAATGACATATCCGTATTTTTATTCGAAAAATTGGTAACCAGCATTTTGCCTAAGTAACTTAGAAGCAGTTCAGCCGCAGGCCATTCCGGTTTATTTACGGTCGACAATAAGTCTTGCACGAAATTCTCAAACAACGGCCGATAGTCGATCTCCTCGTTTTTGTTGCCACATTTATTAAGAAACACCGTCAGAAATGTACCGGCCGTCGATGTAGCTTTCTCGTATTTATTGCATATTAAAATGTCATGATCCACCTAAAAGAACAAATTCGGTAAGTACAACTAATTTTCCGCCTAAAATTGGATGGCGCAATATATTGGGGTGATATATTGTGGGTGACAAGATATAAACTATGGACTACAACTTCCTTATCAATAATATCATTGCGCTAACCGAACACATTTTAAATGAGGTACTACTTACGTTCGATAATTTTTCTTGCGTTTTATCTTTGGTATTTTTAGTAGATGCAGTTTCTGGTAAGGCAACGACGCATTGAATTAATTGTAGTACTAGTGCTGTCAACATTTGTATATGTTCTTCACTGTTTAATCTATATGTTCTTAAACTACGCTTTGTACTAGGAAGACGTGCTATAGATGCCAAAATGTCATCAAGAAGAAGTCTTCGGTGGGATTCATACCGAGTGAAAATCTAAAATTGATACAAAAATTATACGAATTATTGGAGCAATTATATTATCGAACAACTCACCGTTGTAACGAGCTTCAAACAAGCCAGTTGCAGCTCGCTGACATTCTCGACGAAGAATGGTGAAACACCCATGGAAGAGGCATGCAACACAGAAGTATCCGTCAAAACTTGAATGTTCAATAGCTCAGCTAATAAACCAACGAGTTCGGACACTTTCGTATACAAAACTAAAATGCTTTTCTCAGCCACCGCTGCCGATTTCCGTTTGCGACCATCCTTCTTCTTGTTATCTAGCCGATAAGTCGAGTCGAAAGACGGAAAAATCGTGTTGTGCAAATGGTATTTCATGAAGAGCACCACTCGATCGATAACTTCTTCTAAATATACTCGCTTTGACATGTTCGGCGACGTCATAATGTACATGCAAATCAAACAAGCATCCGCAGCACCCATCACTCGCTCCATTGTCGACTCCAACCACATCTGTCTAATGCTCATACTCTCATTGTCCTCCTAAAAATTCGAAATGATTAGCTTGATGAAACTGGAAATGAACTTTGTAATTACTTCAGAAATTGGCGACACTCGATCACCACCCCTAATGTTCAATTCCAAAATGTTCAGGAGCCGCGTTAGTCGATCGGTTGGAATCACTTCCATTGCACCTGACGTCTTCAACTTCGCCGATTCCGTACACAATTCTTGCATCACATTACGAGTCAATAAATACTCTTCTTGGATCATCCCGTCATCAGTAATTTCGTTAAAATCGATATCGTCCGCCAGCTTGAGGACGTGCTCCACAGACTTGTTGAACCGATGGTAAGTATTGGTTTCCATCAATTCTTCCGGCGATAGCTTCTCCAAAACCGGACACAGTCGCCTTTCGACTCGTCGCAGTTTCGGTTTCACCACAACCGGTTCAGTCTTCTCGTCTTTGTATTGTACTTTTCGTCGTTTATTGCTGCTGCCAACTAAAGCTGAAAAGGTATCCGGCTGATAGTCATCATCCTCGCTATCAACAGTAGTCGTTTTACGGCGTTTCTCGCGCTTCTTCTTCCGCGAATCGGAATCTGACTCGTCCGACAACGGTTGGCTCTCCTCCTCCTTGAACTTGTTGTTCTTGTTCGGAACGATGCCAAGCTCTTTCGCCAGCTTCGGTCGCGTCTCCACGAATTTCTTCAGACTCTTCTGCATTAAGAGTTGATCTTCCTCAGAAATCCGGTCCAACTTGATTATCGGCTGCTTGATATCGACTAAATGAGAGTTCGTTTTCACGTCCGGGTCATATTCGTTCGATTGTAGATCCAACATTTGTGGAATTTGATCTAAAATAGGTAATTCGCTGATCGGTTCAAGATGTTCCAATCGTAACTTCGATCGCGTATTTCGCGCCATGGCTTCAAGATCACTCAATTGCAACAGATCGGAGGTAGGAGGCGGTTCGCTGATTTGTGCGGCTGCTGGTGAAGGCCCTCTAGTCGGTCTTCGTAATTGTCGAAGTTGTTCAGTGCTGCCAATTGTTTGTGCAACTTTTTCGGTGACTGAATTATCGGTATGCAAGTTGTTGCAATTCACGGTAGAGGTGACTGGTTTTTGTTCGGTGATAACGGACGGCCTTTGTGTTTTTGTAATTTGTTGATCGAACGCTGATGCGATTGGACTACCCTGTGGTGTTTGACGGTTGCAAGGTGATTCTTGATTGCCAGTGGGTGGGTCTTTATCCCGCTGGACTTCTACCTTTGGTTGACCCGTGTTATTCCATTGTTGAGATGTTACTAAATTTGTTTTTATATTTATTTTAATGTTGTTGCAATTTTTAATTAGGAAATTAGTTGTTTCCAAAATCAAAATATAGAGAAACTTGCAAATAGTCAAAATTGATTGACCGAAAAACAAAACACTATTTATTAAAGATTGCGATTTGATAGCCTTAGCCTAATTTTATGCAACCACATATACAGCATAATTGTCACCTCTATTTTATCACATTTTTAGTTAAAAACAAATTAGTTAGAAAATAAATCAATAGATGGCGTATCACTAAGCATGCAGTAGACCAGCATTTTTAATCCTAAATGAATCATTAATTTCTCTATAAATGGTTTTCGGATCAAGCTTATAATATTATCAACCAACTCACATATTGTACCATTAAATAAATTTGGATTGGCATCGAGCATTGCCCTGAGTAATATTGGCATACCATCCTGCTGTTCCAATCTAATTTCGGTCCCTGCATAATTATCTTTAACTTCTCTACAATGCAAAAATTTAATTGGTCATTGGTCGGAAGGCGAATCAAGTGAAAATACATACATATGATCCGCGGATGTTTTAACTAATGACTGAACCAATTGTGGTACAAGTAGTGTGTCCCTTACACCGAGTAAGTTTTGTGCTTCTTCTGCTACTCTTGGATGAAATAGCAGAGATTTATTACTTAATGTTTGAGGTGATGGTGTAGGTAAGGGCATTTCAGGCAGCACTAAAAATTCAAATTCATAATGGTTTACTACCACATGTGCAGTATTAAGAAGCAATGTCACGCAGGTTTGAATTTGAAATCTACTTTATCGACGTTCCCCCACCTTTACATTCTTTAACAATATAGTATACAGTATAGTTCATTGTTCGTATCGCCGGTTGCATAAATACACAAAAAGCATACAAATTATTAAAAAAAAAAATCTTTTAAGAGATTCGCACTTAATTCCCAGTTGTGGTTAAATATATTTTCAGTTATTTATTTTTTTGTCGATCTAAATTTTAATAAATATTTTTGAATTCTGTTAAATTGAACTACATAAAAACTGACCATAAATGTCTAAAAAGTTATAGACGATCCAAATTATGAATTGGCGCCTTTTTATTGAGCCAGATGTTACTCCCCTGAGCTCTCTTAGATGGCGCTGGCCTAGAAATTTGATTAATCGGTACAATGTGCGACCAAAATGAACCAAGTCAATCTATCATTAGTGTATATTTAAGAATGTAAACAATAGAATTAATAACGTGACCTTGATGTTAGTAGCACAACGTACCGGTTAATAGAATGACTATAGAAGCGCCATCTATGAAAGCTCAAAGGAGTGACAAATGGCCCAGCAAAAACCGGCGACAAATTCTTAATTTGAATCGCCTATAGTTAATTTTTAATCCTAAATAAGTAATTAACAGTGACCTCGGTAATATCTTCTCCGAAACTAAAAATATTCATCAGAATCTTTAAAAAACGAAATAAAAATTATAATGGAATCGTGAAAATGACTTCAAGCCTCAGCTTTTCATTAAGCCCTAATTTAAGGCATCCTTAAGAGACTGAGGCATTCTATTAGTAAGTTTTAATACCAATAGATAGCGCTAATTTTAGTAAAATAAACATTTATTTTAGATATGAACCCATGATCACCTAGATCACGTGACACTCGGTCGCTATTATTTCCAAGAAATTAATAATCAAAAACAAAGAATTTCCAGAGGTTTTCACGGAACAACAATGCGACCTCTTAATCTTAATGTACCTATTATCAAATTGAACGTCACAAACGCATCAATAAAATACTAATTTGCAATTAAAATGCCAGTTTACACATTAAAAAGACTGTCGCTATCAAAAAATGCAAATCGCGCCCGCAACGCGCAATTAATTCCCGATTTAGCGCCCAGCAAGAAAAAAATCGGGCAACAATAAATCAAAAAAGCACGACAATTCCATGTTCTAAATGGGTGCAATAAGAATAATTCTAAATTTACCCCGTGACATTGCCTCTTGGTCAAACAAGCCAGCAGCTTATTTTGATTTACACCTAACCTAACTTTCGAATCAATTTTCTTTTGTTTATATTGAATATTTTCGTCGAGATTCGACGGCATGCATGAATTGATAAACGATGATCTGACGAATGCTGGCTCGTGTTCATTGATCATTTTGCCGTAGGTGAGCCAGCAAACGAGATAATCGGTTGTGGTGACGAAAAAGTTTCGAAGGAATTCATACTCACAGTCTGTTAGACTTGCTACACCTGCTAATGTGGTGATGGGCACACTCGGAATTTCCCGATCCATCTCCACGGAATGTCTATCTCACCCAAAAACCATGTTTAAAAACGTTCTGTATAATCATAACTCTAAAAACTATGTCATAATGTTAGGCTTGGTATAAATAAATCAGTGATTGTTGTCCATAGCAAGCCTAACCTAACCTAAGAAATATTAATCGTATGTTTAGTATAAAACCCAATGTGTGCACACTGAGGATTTCGTTCGAACACAAGTGTTGTTAATTACACTGTTGTTATAAACAAAATTAACGTTCTTTTTTGCAGGAAAACAACTGCAAGTGACATAACTGTCAACACCATACTAAATGACATTTGACGTGAAGAAAGATATTAGGGAACAATCAGTAAATTGCATTTTTCTTACACGATTCTATTAGAGCCACTTTCGTTCGTTCGCGGTTTCAGACACTTTGTTTATTGTAATTGATATTAAAAGGACGATGCATTATCGTAGCAGAACAGTTTGTTGTCGGATGCTTTCGCAACGATTCCATCCGAACGCTCGGTATTTGTGTATCACTACACTAGTTACAAAGTATTCGTCTTATTCCGAATTCTCGGATTGTTCACCCACATCTCGATCAATTTCCTATTTACACTTTACAAATACACGTATTTTTAACTGGGAAATAATGCAATCCAATGGCGACGTTCTAAACAGACAGTTGATTGGGGAGACAAACTCCAGTTAACCAGTTCTTCACAATTCTCATTCGCAAAACTTGGCGCTGCGACCAACAGATGGCGGCCGCAGTTTTCCCGCTCTATCGCTACTTTTCAAATTGCTTAGAATTGGAATCTATTATTTCGAAAGTACGAAATAGTTAATAATAATCGAGATAATAATATAAAATTTGTATATTATTGTAATAATTATTAAATAATAATTTGCGGCAAATTTTTTGATAATGTATGAATAGTACAGGGTTTGCAGAAACTTCATCAACCCATCCATAATAGTTCATATTTTTCAAGCAATTTTTTTTTAAATTTGCTATCAATATATAATTAATTATAATGAATTTATTTATTGGCACCTCTGGCTTAGCGGGAAATGACCGAAATTGTTTTAATGGAACAGCAGGTATATTTCTTGTATGCCGATTAAAAATGCTGGAATAAATGATATTCCTCTTTGCAGTTTTGTTTGGCTTTACTTGAAATGGCTAAGATTGCGTTAAATTAAGGACAAATAAACCGATTTTATCGATTAACAAAAAAAAGATTTCATTTAGGTACACCAAAAATGCTGGTCGTAAATAAGTGGGGTTATATAGAAAATACGAATTCAAACACTTACAATTTTTGGTGAGAATCTCAACAGAAACAAAGTACAAGCAGGATATCTCGCAATATTAGCGCAAAATTCACTTGAATATATGTCTGCAAACTGCAATAAACAAATAACAAATTAGACTTAACCACTCGCGTTCACATTCGGATTCTCCATTTTCTTATAAAGAGCCGGAGACATTACATGGCAACTTGCCCCGAGCTGTACTCGGGTGCCCGAATCATCGCCGATGTGCAGGTGGACATTCTTAAGGTGATCTCGCATCAACGCGGTTCCTACTCACGGCTGGAACTATTAGCGCATTTACACTCGGCGGTTTGCGGGAGCCGGTTTACGAAAGGCAGATAATGTTTCATATTTTTCAAGTGATTTTTTTTTTAATTTGCTACCAATGTGTAATTAATTATAATGAATTTATTTTTTGGCACCTCTCGGTTAGCGGGAAATGACTGAAATTGTTTTAATGAAACAACCGGTATATTTCTTGTATGCCGATTAAAAATGCTGGAAATGATATTCTTCCATTGCAAATATTGTTTGGTTTTACTTGAAATGGTTAAGATTGCGTTAAATTAAAGACAAATAAACCGATTTTACCAATTAACAAAACAAAGATTTCATTTAGGTACACCAAAAATGCTGGTCGTAAATAAGTTGGGTTATAGTAAATAGTAATTCAAACACTTACAATTTTTGGTGAGAATTTCAACAGAAACAAAGTACAAGCAGGATATCTTGCAATATTAGCGCAAAATTCACTTGAATATATCTCTGCAAACTGCAATAAACAAATAACAAATTAGACTTAACCACTCGCGTTCACATTGGGATTCTCCATTTTCTTATAAAGAGATGGAGACATTACATGGGCAACTTGCCCCGAGCTGTACGCGGATGCACGAATCATCGCCGATGTGCAGGTGGAAATTCTTAAGGTGCTCTCACATCAACGCGGTTCGTACTCACGGCTGAAACTATTGGAGCATTTACTCGGCGGTTTGCGGGAGCCGGTTTATGAAAAGCAGATACTGTTTCATATTTTTCAAGTGATTTTTTTTTTAATTTGCTACCAATGTGTAATTAATTATAATGAATTTATTTTTTGGCACCTCTTGCTTAGCGGGAAATGACTGAAATGGATTTAATGAAACAACCGGTATATTTCTTGTATGCCGATTAAAAATACTCGAAATGATATTCTTCCATTGCAATTATGGTTTGGTTTTACTTGAAATGGCTAAAATTGCGTTAAATTAAAGACAAATAAACCGATTTTATCGATTAACAAAAAAAAAGATTTCATTTAGGTACCCTAAGAATGCTGGTCGTAAATAAGTGGGGTTATAGTAAATACTAATTCAAACACTTACAATTTTTGGTGAGAATTTCAACAGAAACAAAGTACAAGCAGAATATTTCGCAATATTAGCGCAAAATTCACTCGAATATATGTCTGCAAACTGGAATAAACAAATAACAAACTAGACTTAACCACTCGCGTTCACATTAGAATTCTCCATTTTCTTATAAAGAGATAAGAGACGGAGACATTACATGAGCAACTTGCCTCGAACGTGTACGCGGGTGCCCGAATCATTGCCGATGTGCAGGTGGAGATTCTTAAGGTGCTCTCACACTCGGCGGTTTGCGGGAGCCGGTTTACAAAAATCAATACTAATTTTTTAATAATAATACACGTAATAAATATACTGGTTCACATTTGAAATAATTTTATTGAGAAACAAGCATCCACAAATTAATGATCACATGTAGTAAAGGTAATGTACCATGGGGTGACTGGATTATTTTTGTTATTTCGAATCAATCCCTCAATAATATTGCTGCCTTGAATATGGATGCATTTTTTGCCCAGAATGGCACGTGGTCGTGGACTCATTCGGCAAATCCCCAGCACCGGTCTTAGATTGTCGGGGAACACGCTATGGCAATATGCACAATATATATAGGTGCTCTTCTTACAGAACCTATGATCTATTATTGGCTGCTGCACATCGTTCTGTGCAGATT
The DNA here is from genome assembly GCA_963556235.1 of Cryptophagus acutangulus. Classification (NCBI taxonomy): domain Eukaryota; kingdom Metazoa; phylum Arthropoda; class Insecta; order Coleoptera; family Cryptophagidae; genus Cryptophagus; species Cryptophagus acutangulus. The sequence goes on along the minus strand of OY744558.1, from coordinate 300,423 downwards.
GTCCTGATTTTTGCTGCGCATTCGACCGTAGATGTTCCGAGGGCACAAAAGGGGGCGCATCAGCTCGCAATTGGGACTGCATTCTATTTTTTCTTGATTTGCACTGGAAATTGAAAAGCCGAATTAGTTTTCTAACATAAGTGTTTTGGCATTTGTCAAGCCACAAAAAAGTAGCGAACTGGGATTGAATTTGATTGCATTCCTCGTACAAAATTTGATGGTTTGGATTTGTTGAGAAGGCTGGGTGATGATTTTATCAGCGATGGTGCGTATTTAAAATCAAACTACAGTATGTCATTTAATTTATCCCTTTGTCAGGGTTTCACTTATTTGCAGCACTGCTCAACTTGGGTATGCTCATTAATTCATTTTTTTTGAAAAGAAATATATATCGTATCGTATAATAGACGTTCGGCAAATCATTTGTATCAATATATCAGCAAGCTTAAGGTAAGCATATATTTTCATTATTTATTTATGAATTAATATATTGGCAGAATTTTTTTCTGTGCCAATGACTGATCTGATTGACAGCCATACTAGGTTTATTAGTTTTATAGACTTTTTGCACGATCAATCTTTTTTTGTCTATTTACCGTGACATTTTGCTTGACGGTATGTTGATTTTACGGTTGCTATGCCTAACAGCTGTTCTTACCGTCCTAGAACGGTAAGTAATTCCTTACCGTTTACATCATAATAAAATCAACATATCTTTGTAGAAAAACAATCATAGAAACGACTGCTTTCAAAAGAGCGTTTACTTCAATTATTAAATAGACGTCATTTTAGATATTAATCCAATAATATTTTATTGCGTTTTATTAGTTTTGATCGCGCAAAAAAAATGCCATAAGCATCAAGAACGTTAAGGGTTTACTAGTCTTAGACAAATTTTTGTTTTCGACCAGTGGAAGACCTTTACAGTTCTTAATACTTAATATATTATTATTTACGACTGACACAAAAAGTGTAACAACATAATGATCAAGATTTGGTTTCTATAAGAGCCTACTACATAATAATTAAATAGACGTAATTTTAAAACTAATATAATAGTATTTATTGTGTTTTCTAAATTTTGACCGTGCAAAAAACGCTATAAGCATCACGAACGTTAAGGGTTTACTGGTCTCAGACAAATTGGGGATTTCGCTTCGCTCAATCCCCAAACTTTTGTCTCCGACCAGTAAACCACCCTTACCGTTCTTGATACTTAATATACTATTACAGATCGACAACTGAGAAGCGTTACATAGACAATTCAGTGCGTGTGATAAAGCGAACAGACTTTTTTTCTTTCTTTCAGGATTATCTGAATATATGCTCTCTCTCTCAGTCTTTCACCCACGCTGATATGTCTATGCAACGCTTCTCACCTGTCGGTCTATAGGTATACGATTACATACCTTGGATTGAGGTGCTAAAAAAATTCTTCAACATAATTTTAATTTGATCTACATTGGTTTGTAGATCAATTACAATACAACAATGGCTCGTGCACATTCCGCAAAAGACAATACCAAATACTCCATGATGTCTAACACTAAATTGGTAATTAAAATTACAACTATATATTAGGTAATACAAAACTGTATTTTATTTGATAGGAAATTAAACCTAAAAGAACTAGAGAAGAAAGTTCACGTTACTCTACTGCAACGCCAGTTTTGCAAACAAAACCCAGGAAGGGGATTGCAAGTTCAACTGGGAGGTCAAGCCCCCAACGCCAACAGGGAGAAAAGACCCCAACCCCAATGCAAACCTCAAGGAAACCACAATCATCTTACTCAGCAAGACGACCTGCATCAGAACGCTCAACATCAGTAACAGAGAAACGGAATGTCCGTCCAGCAACTGGACCATTGGCAAACATTCCGATTTTGGATAAATATCATTCACATACCGGACCAAATAGTCCAAAGGTCTCTAAGAGTTTAGTGTATGTCTCAAAAATTCCAAAGCCTACCCCAAATTTTATTAATATCAATAAGCAATCTGTTAAAACTGACTCTACGAAGAAGACCAAGCATGTTACGGAGTTAGAAACTAAACATACCGAGAAGACCAAATGTTTTGTCGAGTTAAAGAATGAGTCCGTCGAAATAGAGGAACCCTCGGAGGAACCGCTATCGGACTTGCACAAAAAATTGATTGAAGTAAAGAATAGGCTCAGGGCTGAAGGACATTATATTGAATTGGAAGAGAACGTCAAACCAATAAGCAAGCCAGTTAAAAAGGAAGATGTCAAAGCTGATAAGAAGATGGATAAAGCGAAACAAAAATTAATGCTAACCGTTAATGCCCTTGAGAAGGAAACATTAAGTAGAGAAGCGGACTTTCAAGCAATGTTGTTAGAAAAGGAAGCGCTAGCATCTGAATTGAAAGAAATTAAAGAAGCAATGAATAGGATGGTCATCGAAAAATTAGAAAACGTTAAAGGCCATTCCACAAACGTTGGTCGTCAAAAAAGTAAGAATTATTACTATTTCATATCTAAATTGATATTGTTTTCTTCTAGGTGGTAAGTCGCAAGACTCTTTAGTTGCCAAAACGGAGGCTGGACAACCATTGGAAGAGAAATTTAAAGTATGGAAAATAGAAGATGCTTTACTACTGAAAAAAGATAGTTCAACATTACTGATGCAAAATGGATTGTTTACTCGTGGTGAAAGCGTGGATGTGGAGAGCCAAACTAGATATAATGTGAAAAAAAAGTAAACTTAACTGAATTAAATAAAAGCACGTACTTTAAATGCAAATATTTATTTTGGCATGTAAGGATAGCATCAAAAACGTCGAATAGTTCTATCATCACATCCGGTGATACAATTGATCATGGGATCCAAACTAATCCGGAATGGCTTGATGCATATGAAAAACATATGAATCCGCATCTAGACGAATCCTCATTAACTTTAAAACAGAATGTAAAATATGAAAGCACAATACGTAGTTTAAACTCTAAAATTCTACAGCAAAGTTATGAAATTAAAAATTTAACGAGCGATAACAACCTTTATAGATTCACAGAACCACTTAATCAAGAGGAAATAGAACGTTTGAAACTAGCTAACGAACAAAAACAAGAAGTATTTGAAAAGGTGGCAAATAGTTATATGTAAAATAATTTACTAAAGTAACCAGTGACATTTTCAGGCGGTTGCTTCAATGCATAAAAAGGATGAAGTGATAGCAAAATTAAGTCTGGACCTGAAAACCAGTGATAGCGACTATCAAGAACTGTTGACAAAATATAATAGTTTGAAAGAAAAATATGAAAATGTACTTCTAAACATCGCCCACTTGGAAGAAACAACAAACTTGCAAGAGGAACAGGAAACAGAAGAAACACCAGAAAGAAAGTTCAATCAAACTAAAATGGTAAGATCAGAAGTTTCTAAAAGTTCTAAAAGTTGGAATATCTGGTCAGAAATTATTAATAAGCATCATATAGATTTAAAAGCTGATCAAAAACGTAATATTCCACTTTATATAGATGGAATAGGAGAATATTTCATTTTTTTTTTATTTTAGTCCAAATAAATACAAATCTTGCTCTACTAAAATAGCTGAAACGTCCGCCCATCCAGAAACCCTGACAAAAGTATTTATATTCCTAATTATTAACTTTCATTAAACTCAAAATGGATTAATAAATAGGGGGATCAATAAAATATTAAAAAATAATTTTTTAGTTTGATTTAAATATAAAGGAGAAATTGTTTTTAATGTTGAGCCAATGTCTCTTCATTCATCTGATGGTACCAAAAATATTTAAGGTCTTCCAGAGACAAATCTTCTAAAGGAGAGACTTTTAAGTTTTTAAAATTATTATTTTCACGTGATGTGAACCTTAGCAAGAGGAAGAGGTGTAGGTAGGTAAGTAAATACTCTCATATATTACACGATTCAATGTTGAATTTCCGATCTGAAATAAAGTTCTTGCAATTGCTTTAATTGCTCCTTTGTGGACGTCCTGTTATTGATCCTGTGGTTTTTGTTTTGTTGTCTGTTTTCCTTTGGCTTAATAGCTCATCTCATTAAACAGATCATTTAAGCAACTTTCCTAAAACATAAACAAAAGAAATACCATTTCATTATTGAGAATATGGTAAGATTAGGATTCGGATAGTGGCTAAAATAAAAAAAGACATACATAATTTAATAAAATAACATTGACAATTCAGAATCTTCTGCTCCTTCTTTTGCAAAATCTAGAAGATTGTTTGATGATTTTAATCGTGATCAAATCATATATGTAGTTACTCATGTATGACCATCTGGATCCATTGTATATAAAAAAACCTAAAGAAGTGTCAAACATCAAGCAACTTCTTCGGCATTTGTCGGCAACTTCATGGCCAACAAATCATGCTATCAAGTTTTTGAGATTAGTCGAATATCTTTCTCCTAGAAGGCTACCACAAGAATCTCAAAGACAACAAACATACCATCTGGAAGTCTATCATTGAAACGGTCATAGGTTTCATTGATATAGTAATGGTAGGAAGAGTGCTTTTAACTCTTACTCAATGTTTGGAAGAGATGCTCTCTCTACCATTAGGACACATAGACCATAGACTTCCACATGGAAGTGTTTTTTTGTGGTAGTTTTTCTTATTACTAAGATTTTGAGAAGCAAAAAGCAAATGAAAGGCCAGAGAGAAGAACGCTTTCAATCCCTGCAACCAGCGTTCTTCCTTCTGATTCATCAGATGGAATCAAATGTTCCAATTTGAAGATGGAGAAGAATAGGTACTTACTTTGTTTTGTAAATCCAAAAGGAGTAGATGGTTTGAAGTGGGTGAAAGTGTGGAAAGGTGATAGAGAGTAATAAATTGGGAGGCAGTCAATATATAATGTATCAGATCTATTTGTATACATATCATCATTCATATATTACAAAATTGTATATTGTATTGATGTATAGAAGGAAATAATCAGAACCCAATGTAAATGTAGCTTTCATACTTTATTGTATTGAGTTTTGTCAACATGGAAAAGTACAAATATTGCATTACACCGACTTCTAGCCTGGAATACACAATTGCATTGTGTCATCATCAGAATCGTTGGGCGCTTGCAACCGCCGCGATCCGGCGATTGCAACGGCCCCATCATCCTTAGTATTTGCCAGTGTCCAGTGCCAGTGTACTTATTTAGCTTACAGTCCGTTCTGCATACGTAAACGTACTATCCGACCACCTGGTTCCCAGCTTTGCACAGCCTTCTCATAAAAGAAACCCATAATCGCATAATCTGAACCGAAACCGAAACAATCATCCAAATCGATGACGTTATAATAATAACGAACAACTCAAAACGAAACATCATATTCTTCCTTTCTTCTTCAGCATCAGCGTCAGCGCCTCCGGTTCCCGTCGTCCGTCACTTACAATATTCCCGAATGTTCAAGCGACTCAACTAATACTAATGTAAGTTACAGATACAATTAATAAATAGGTTTTACTTAATACAAATAACCATCAAATGACAATACACACAATTGCAGCATGTGACACTGGACAATAAGCAAGAAAAGACAATCAACAGTTTAATGTATAACTAACATAACGCATATTATAATAGTAATATATAATGAATGAACGGAACTAAAAGAGTTGGAAACACAAGAGTGTTTGTTTACGTACGGTAAGAACGTGTGTCGCTCGTTACTAGCATAATATATATGTATATATATCATAATATAACGTAGGTAATTTAATGAATTTAAGTAATTAATTAATTAATTATAGTATTGGTAATGAGTGAATCAGTTCAGTTCCATCAGCGGGGTCGCATGGTGCACCTTTCCGAGACTCTGGGAGTACTATCTACTAGATTCGGTCCGGTGCGAACATAGGTTGTTTGGTTGTCGGCTGATATGTCATCCACCTCCTCTTCGACGCCCTGTCCGTTTCACGTCACGTCACGTCGTAACGCGTCACGTCACGTCTCTGTGCCCTGTCTGTTTTCGTCGTCGTCGTCCATCCAACCAAACCCTTAACATTTTATTTATACTTGTTGCGCATATCATTTTTATTTGTCGTCGTGTCTTGTTTCGAGAGATCGCGGCGTGAAGAGGTAGACGGACGGTCGAGTCGCCCCGACGAGTCAACCGTCCGTCCATGGGCATTATAGAGATCGCGTACAAACCTCGCTTCTTATACCTACTAAAGCTAAGTATATTGTAATTAGAACTTTCTTATAATAAGTTATTGCATGAATTACAGTTATGAGGTACTGTATTTCCTAATAATATAACCTCTGTACATATAACTTTTGCACTCGATATTTATAATAATAATAATAACCACAATTTTATCAAAACAGATAGAATATAGGCATGAGTATATAATATATGTATAATATATCAATCAATCAATCAATGTTTTCTTTTTTTTTTTTAATAATGGAATGCGTCTCGTCACAACAATGTTTTGAGCTATAGTTCCGCTTGTCCCGAGCGGATCTGATCATGTGGACGGGCCGCGGCAATATATATAATATTCAAACATATACCGCCCGACCCGGCCAAGGGGGGGCGAGCGTCCCGACACCGCAAAAACAGACGCGTCTGTCGAGACGTCCGCCGGCAACACAACAGCTACACATAGAGAAAATAACCAATAGGAATATGTAATAATGTACTATATTACACTTATGCTAGAGATCTACACAACACACAAAGAGATAAAACTCCTCTTATGTAGAGAGATACGGCGGATACGGTTCGCCGAATTGAATGAAAAGCGGCGGCACGGCACGTTTCCATAATCATAATTAATTAATACAACTAATACAATTAACCATCAATAATAATTTAATTATGGATAAATGTAATGAAATGAAGCAAGGTATATATAGCAAAATGCTAGTCAAATATTATGTAGAAGCTAAGAATGGTAAATTGGTAAACAAGCATTGCTCACAAACATATATATATAATATCATTTGAATAAGATCGTTGTTCTGTATATGGAATTAGTCTACACGAGTTTCGATTTAGGCCAGAGTAACCAATAACATCACCTAATTCACTAGTTTGTGCTCGGAACACTAACTGATTTAAACTTGTATGTATATATATAAGATTGTACATTATATTCAATCAATTGTCTTGACTTGACATGACTGGACCCGTACGGCGTGCGCTGTTGCGCGTTGCGTTCACGCGGCCCGGGTCGGGTCGGGTCCGGCCCTCCCGTCACGTTCGCGGCTCCTCTCCAAAACTGTTAAAGCTATCAAACAACTCGTCTTAAAATTGTACTTATTTGCCTAGTTCGATCAAACTTAGAATTTCTATGTACAGTTAGTTTGTTAGTTCGTATTCTGCGCTGCCGGGCGGGCGTGTGCGTTTCTACAAAATTTTACTCTTACTCAACATAGCTGCCGCTGCCTTGCCACACGAGCCAACACTCCAATCGCTCGCAGCGCCGCGAGCGCGCGCACACGTTCGGCGGGCATCGTTTCGTCGTGTAGACCTGGCAGTGCAGTTTATTCACTATCATCAACCGAGTCGAAATGTCGAAAGCGAATTGACGAATACAATAATATGTAACGTAACAAAATGGCATGGTCCTGACTAAACACAGTAGCCTGCCACAGTATAATGTACTCTATAAACATTTATCGAATCGATATACTCATTATTATCCGATCTCAAGGTACGAGCGTTTACAAAAATAAATTTTAGTTTCTTTTAGTGGAAGTGGCTAGTTAAGTCTGCAGATGGTTAGTTCTCTGTTCTGATCCGTTCCGTCCGTCCGTCCGAATATATATCTATAGAGAAACGACCGGCTTCCACGTCTATCTATCTATCAATCATCTATCTATCTAACTATCTATTGTGCAATCACTGTAAATACTATAACCAACTGCAGAAGTTCACCGACAATTTAACCAATGACAAATCACCATCGTTCAATTGTTGGTACATATTTCATTAATATCTTACTTTGTGCAATAAAATTTTTGCCAAAAGTTAACTTGTCTAAAATCTATAAAATGCATTTTACATCTGTCAAACTTCCATAACAACATCATTTTGTTATACTATATATAATATGTATATAGTGTTCGTTTTCAATAGTGTACTTGGATTGATAATAGCAATAATGGAATTTTTAAGTATCCTTTGAATTCGAAGGTTGACAATATATAAAATGATTGTTTCAATAAAACTTTTGCGCCAAGGTCCAACGCCAGCAAACACCACGAGACACAACACATAAAGTCTGGCGCTTTTATCATGGCACTTACGTCATTCATCGATCGCTCGCTCTCAACGTTTATGAATTAATATTTACAACAAAGAGAGCTTTATGCATGTATGTCCGCATACTATATTGAAAGCTTCTGTTCATTGGCGTCGATATGTTTTGTGAGCTTTTCGTTATTTATTATTAGAATTTTTGCAGTCAGTGTTTTAAACAAGTTTTTATTGCGATTAAATACGCAAACAAACTTCCTCGATACGCCACTGGTCATCAAAGTTTTATTCGGTTATTAAACTGTTTGGTTTAGATTTTTTTTATTAGAGATTTTGCCCCGTTAATGGGGTAAGGCGAGTGAATTTTCTTCTTTGGCTCTTCGACCCAAAAGACAGCGGGATTTGAACCCAAGACCTCTAGTTACGAGGCGGTACTCAATTTATCCTCCCATCCTGCGCACTCGTTCTTTTTCATACACCAAAACCACTCATCCGCCGTATGGTCTGTCGAGTCGATTTAGTTTTACTACGTAAATGACGCAAGTGCCAAGAAAAAAGTGCCAGACTGTACTAGTGGGACAAATGAAAAAAAAAATGAAAAATAAAAAAATATTTAAATCATAAATAAACTTTAATTATACTCAGGAAAAAAAATCGGTTAAACCAAAAGAATAATGAATACATCAACTAAATTAATAAATTAACACCTAAAATCAAAATAAAACAAAATAAGATAAGGTAAAATAAGTGATCTCAATCCGAGGAAAATGCAAATAAAAACGAAATGAATATATAGGAAAACTGAAAATAATAGTAATAATAAGAAATAGAAGTAAGTAAGTAAGTATAAGTAAGTAAGTAAGAGGAGAGTTGTGGTCTCGCCAAAGCATACTGCCGTCGCTCAACCGTTGATGGATGGCATTTGAAGCAAAACCACGCAAATTTATCAGAGAAAGCTGAATGTGTTAGAAATTGAATATTGAATATTGTAAACGTGAAACTAAACACACACACAAAATGAGAAAAAAGCGGATCCAAAGCGACAAGGGCTGGCACCATCGTCAATAATAATTACATGTATTACATTATTTATGTATATAAATTATCTGTTACTTTCGAATCAGTCACTATTACTATATATGTTATCACAAAGGGGAATGCCTCTACCCTTACCACCACGGATATCCGCGAACACAATACAAAAAACTGCAACGCCACGAAACAAACATCCACATATTGATTTATGCTTTAAATTACAATAATAATAATAATATAATAAATATTAGGTAGTGTTATTATGGCTGATTTGAAAGTGGCAATTGCAATGCGACTAGTTTGAATTTAAGAAATACACGAAACACTACATATAAATACATAAATTATACTACTTAATACATGAAATTAAATCTTTACGAAATTGCATAATTAATAATAATAAATACTATTTGTAAATATATTATATGTTTAGTTTAGCTATGATTCTTTGGGTCATTTCCCAAAACATATAAACGGCGATGGCACAATTTAATATAAAAACATCAGACCGTAGAAATGTTTGCTGAATGCACTTCTGACTAGCTTCGTATCTTTATAAGTACTAAGTTATTAATTAAAGGAGGTGCGCTTGCGATTGCGTTCTGCATTGGCTCCTCCGAACCCGTTGCACCTTGAGCCGCCCTGTCGCCACAATTATTATTATTATTACCTAAGAAGACAAACATCGGCACTCTTCCCGCCGCTCTGAATAATAAATGATAAACGAATAATAAGAGAGTCAAGAAGAAACTAGCTGAACTGAGCGAAAAATGGTGCGACAGGCGGTGTACAAGGTGCAATGGGCACGCTGGTCTCTACATCTTGTCATCACTCTATGTAGTTTTGCTCTTGTTCGTTTTGAAGCTGACCTGCAGCACACGGTTGCCCAGCGTGTAACCGTTTAGCGACTGGATAGCGACCACTGCCTCGTCGTAATTGGTCATTGTGACGAAGCCGAAGCCTTTACATTTGTTGGTTTGCAGGTCGCGAATTACTTTCACGCTCTGGACGGCCCCGAAGGGTCCGAACAACTGCCACAGAACGTTCTCCTCGGTTTCGGGTGCTAAATTGTACACGAAAATGCACCATCCGGATCCGTTCATTGCGTTCCCTGGCAACATTGAATTAGCTAACAAGTCTCCGGCCAGCGGAGAATACCTGCGTTCACACAAACAACATCATCAGCTATAAAAGACGTCCGTTCATTGGGGATGTGGGGGAGGTTTTTAGCGTTTGACCTACCTGAAGCGCCCGGTTGGGTGATGGATGGGACCAGCAAATCGGCGAGTGGCTTGTGGAGTGAGGTACGCGGCCAGTGGAGGAATCGCCTTGTTGTTGTTGCTCGGGTTGTTGGCGAACTTCACCGTGATCGGCTCAGTGGATCCTTTGGGTATGGTCCCGTTTAGTTCCTGTATAGCTCGTTCCGCTTCCAAGCGTTGGTCAAACCTAATAAATCCTACGCCTTTTGACAGGCCTATATATAACCAAATAAAACAAATATTATAACAAAATTTACCATAGCACTACTTAAATATATCTGTAACTCTTGGCTATTTCTTTACAAATATATTTCTTAAACGGGCTGCTGAAGAAGAAACTTTCTGTTACGACGATTTACTTCCAATTCTAACAAACTTACGAGCGAATTACACCTACAAGTACGTTGATTTCATAAAGACCACTCCAAAATAATCACTTAACCATCAGACTAGTTACTGTAAGACAAATAACTCCTATCATATGATACTAACAACTCCGGAGCGGAGTTGAAACTTAAGGTTGCATCAACTCCTCCAAAAGTTCCAATAATATATCAGAATAGATTGAATCCTTAACATTAAACCTTCCAGGAAAATTGTTTAGAACCCTTAATCTATCTTTATAACCCCTACAAGATCTGAATTCTCAAAATCCCAATTTATTTGTCTCACAGTAGCCATTATTTTTGTTGTTGCGTCTGACAGTTAGATAATATTGAATGCCTTATTTACATGGAAGAGGAACAGACCCATTTAAATGTCCTGATTGAAAAGTAATTTCACAGTACCATTCTCAGATGCTCTCGGGGCGTGGCTTAAATTGCTTGAACCCTGGCGCATGCCCACAATGTCTTAAATGTTGACGTTTCGAATGCTAATCCTATTTTCGGTTCTCAGTCACTTGTAAGTGTAGTAGACTCTTTACTCTATGTGCAATATATCCTTTGTACCATGCAATACTATAGCTTGATTTAGATACAGCAATATCTTAATCAGGCTAATCGTTGTGTGGTTTTAATGCAATCAATCCTAAACAGCCCTTTCGTGTGTAAATAAAATAAGAAAGATACAAAAATTGTTTGACCAGATTCAAATTTCCTGTGCTTGTTCTCTTTCGTATTTTACGTTTGTGTGTTAGAGAGTATGGATGTGTGTGTTTGTGTGTGTCTGTGTAGAGTTGGTAGATAGTGATTGCTCTGCTTTATTTTTTTTTTTTAATTAAATGTACAACTAAACGAAAATCGAACAGAAAAAACAGCAACTAAAAAAATCAACATGCCACGATGCAAAACAATAATCATAAAATATATAGTAATCAAAAAAATAACAAAACCAAAATTATGATGAACAACAAAATTTTGGAATCAGTGTTCGTCAATTGATAAAGGGGGAGGGGTGCATCGTTCTAGCTTGTTTTTGAATTTGAAACCGTGTGAATTTTGCATCTCAAAACGGAAACCGCGCTTTGACTTGACATTTTGAAATATCTAGTGCTGTTTCAGCTTTTCAATTTTTCTCATATGAAACCAATGATCGCGTCCCGAAACAGAACAACCAAATTGTGGATTTTTGGTAGATTTGTAAGGTCGTGTTCAGTTGGGTGTTATGGTAGAGAGAGAGAAAGAGAGGTACGTACCAGGCAAATTCTCTCCGGCCCCCGTGACAAATTGACGTACTAGGGAAGAGAAGAAAAACGCAAAATATAGGTACAGTAATAATAATAATAATAATAAGACAAATAACTGGTGAGTTGGTGGTGGGACACCCGAGGTGTCCCGCCCGCAAATCTAGATTTGATTTAAAAGCCAAAATTCAACAGTAACTCAGTTAAATCATATTTTAAAATGAAATCAAAGCTACCACATCCAATATAAAATAATAAAAACCAAATATTTACTGATTGACAAGAATCAATAAACAAACTGCAAGTATGTTGATGTATTTGTATGTATGTTACTGTGACTGTGGCATAAAGCCGCCAGAAGAACCGTGCGTAGTGGTGGTGGTCTATTTGCATCGGCAGCATTGCACCAATCCAAAGTAGCAAGGCAAAGCTCTTCTGTGGCTATACGCGACCTTGATGAGGCCAAGATCGCAATCAAGATAGACTGGCAAAATATACTCGTACTACACCTCTCAAATGATGCTAGCACTCAAAAAAAAAAAAACTCAAAAAAGTAGGTAACGTACTCGTATATGTGCCAGTCTATGCAATTAACAACATTAGACAACATTTGACAACAATTTATTAATGGGAGACATCTTACCGGTGATGTTATCGCACAAAATTCGCGACGTAATGATGCGACCATAAGGACTGAACAGGGCTTCTAAATCTTGTTGAGTCATATTCTTTGGCAGCCCCGACACATACAAGTTAGCACCTTTTATCGCCTCCGAACTCGGCCTGGCATAAGAAACCTGAAAAAAAGCAACGAATCTTGCAACAGGCTATTCCAAAACAAAAAACATACACGTCGCTTTCGTTCACCACCACTCACAAGCCATTCGGGCTGCGGCGATGCTCCAGATGCAATGCACTTTATTCGTTGCCAAATGCAGGTCAATTTAACTATTTACAACATTTGCCCGCTGACTCATGTCAATGACCCCATGTCAGAACTACTTTGCATACTACGCTACGCATTTATTTATCACTCGAAATGCCAAGCGCACACGCGCCACTTTTCATCTGCTCGAATACGGGCGCGTGTGCGCATGGCGCAATTTAAAGTTATGCCGCAACGTGTGCGCTTAGCTTAAACATGTGTCCACATTAGTAAAGATAAGTTTGACTAATGTGGACTCGGCTTTAGAAGACTCTCTCATTCATACACTCCTATCTTTTTTTTTGTTTTTGAATTGGCTTACCTTGATGGTTTTATTTTGTAATCGTAAACCATTAAGCGTGTTGATTGCCTTTTCTGCATCTTCTGGTCTGTGGTAATTAACGAATCCGTAGCCCAGTGATTGCCCTGTAAGCAACGGACTAGTGATAACCCCAGGAACTGCAGGAAATCAAATTTCGAAAAAAATACGTGTTAATAACACAAAAAACAAACCAAAGATCGACAAAATTAAGAAATAAGTCAAAAGCAAAAACAATAATCCAAATGGTAGCATATCTACATTATCTTTTGGTTTTCAATGAAATTATTGGTGTCTTAAATCTCTGATCGATCACATACACAAAATCGTCGTCTATTATATCTGCTGAATTTTTTGTACAAGAAAAACCAGATCTTCAGATACCATTCATGATACTACTAATGAATCGACTCAGAATTTTGGTTGTTTTTCATTTGCATTCAAATAATAAAAATAAATAAAACATGTTAAAAAGGCAAATAAATAGTGAAAAAAAGTATTAGCTACTACACAAAAACAAATAATAAAAAAACTACGAAAATGTAATTATCAATAAATAATTTGTAATCGTTAATATAATTTATCAGAGAAATGACGACGATATAGTAATATGTAGGTATAAATAAAATGTCATCTAGCTTTAGAAGATATTGATTGATTTGTCAAGGAATAATACAGTGAATGCTGTTCTGGCAGAAGTCCAGAAAACTTCATTGAGTGCATTATTATTTCGTCTACATAAAGAATCTGAAGTCAACCAGAAACGAATATGGTCGGTCCATCACATGTAATTATTAAACGCACATATGTACATTTATACCTTTTGAGAAAATATAATAATTAAATATCCCCATCATGCTGGACTTCTGCATGAGGGATACGAGTTGTAGATATGCACGTGGCGTTTGTGATAGTGACTCATTTTTCTAATAGAAAGGGGACCAACAATTGCGTTATTTTTTTTTTTTCATTGGCTACTCTACTAGGCTAATGTAGAACAAAACTTGTTCCATCTCTAATAATTTCTTTTTTTTGTGCAACCCCTTTTGGTATTTGGTGGTGGTTAATTTTATATATTTTTTTTCCTCTACATAGTAATTGAATTAGTGATTATTTACATTTTGTGTGTAGGTAATTGAATACTGAGTAAAGAAGTAATATTAGAATAGAATTTTTCGATATACTAGTAGTAGGTTGTAGGTACTACTAAAAAGTAAGTGATTCCGTTCCGAGCTGCCACGCGGTCTAGTTTTATGCGACGAACATGTTCAGTAGGACGTCATTTATACATATTGAAAACAAAGTTCCTAATTTATCAAGTTACAGGAAGTGTAATGATACTACCAGTGGCGTCCAACATACAATTTACACGTATTGAATTTGTTCCGATCGACAAATGGAGAATGAAGCATTTTTTCACTATTTATTTTTTGAGAAGCCAGAAACACAACAAATTTGATTTTTTTCGAAATTTATTCTTTCCTTTTGAGAGAATTTTGTTTAACTATGATTATTAATATTAATACCTTCATCGCCGGCTGCCAGTTTAGAAATGTTTAAAGGTGATATCTTTGAATGGTCTGTAAATAAATAAATACTTCAATTTATATATATTGTTTTAAAAAAGAACATACAGGGAAAGCGTACGGAAATCAATCTCGATTGATGCAAAATATAAACATTTTCGTCTAATCTTTTTAAAACATTATATATTTCACAAAATTCAATTTTCGTAGTTTTACCCTGCATATTATTATTAAATGTAATCAGTTCTAATCTATTAATTGAAGGGAGACAATTAATTATTGAAGAAGATGATCCCAGACGCCACGGCATTTTTATTATTATTCAGATTAATAACAAAAATCAACAACAAAAACCCCAGAACAAATAATTGGCAAAATCACGCCTCCTCCCCTGCCACCAATGTATAGTACACATATTAGTAAGATTAGTTGATTGTTTTGTTTTTCTAAATTTAGTGCACTGTATCCTAACAACAATAGATACACTATCAATGAAACGGATGCAAAGCATTAAACTTTGCTTCTACATATAATATTTATTAAATTCATTAATTCAATCAATTTTATTTTATTATTATTAGGCCTTTAATTATTATGCTTGCAATCTAAAATGTACAAATGTGGGCTCAAGACTGCATCTATCCACCTTATACATGACATTTACAAATATCTATCTATTTAAATGTACAGAGTGTATGTATTTTTGGTTTTCTTTATTTTGTTAAGGGCGCGAGTTCAGTAAATATATAACACATCCAATAGCTAGTGAATCTATAAGAAAAAAAATATTTCAAAATGTAGGTGGACCAAGATTTAACTTATTAGCTTTGTTTATTAATTGGAAGTATGACGTTAGATCGATCGAAAAGCGAAGATAAGTTGCTAACGCATTCTTTGTCTTCGTTATAGCCGCTAGAAAATTATTTCTCTACTCTTCAGTAACTTTGGATATTTTCTAGGGGCTACAACAAAGACAAAAACTTTTGAAACCTTTCCTTCCCTCTTAATGTGACGTCGTGATTCCAACTAATAAACAAAGCGAATAATTAAGCCAGATCTTGGCCCAGCGACAATTTGCGATATTCTTTTCCTGTAGATTCGTAGCTACCAAATGCGCGAAACATATTTACTGAACTCGCTCCTTAAGGGTGCGCTTAGCTTACTTAAACGAAATTTACTTCAACCACCTGAACTGATAAATTAAGCCACCAGAGAACAGCAGTTGCTATTTTCGACAATTAGTAAAAACAAAATCAAAATGTTATACCAAAATCATAATTAAAATTTACTTATTATACATTTTTGTATTAATTAATATAATGATATAATAAAAACAACATCCAAGCTTTTACAACAACTATATTATAAACTTACCTTTCTGATAACATTTTATATTAATAATAAAGTTATTATTAAAATAGTTTCATAGAATTTTTTTTAATATCGTATGTATATATATAGAAATCCAATCAAATATCTGAATTTGTAGTCACGTGTGTGTTAGGTCGACAAATCAGAGTAGCCGTACATTGAAAACTACCCATGTAAAGTTTTTATTCATTATTATAATGTATGTCTGTCTATTATTATTATTATTGTAAGGAATTGTTCAAAGAAACTCTGTTTAAAGTAAATTCTTGTAGAAAATCAATTATTACACACAGCGCTATAATAATACATTGGCGAAGTGACAAGTATTATAATTCCTATAAATAAACTATACACCACTTGAATTAAATAATTTGAAAGAAAATATTTTTCAGGTGGCCAACAACAACATCACCAAAATAATTAACAGTCGATGATAATATTCATTAAAGGCCATCTTTAATAGTGGGTTTCGAATTAAATTGAGCAAATAAACCTATTGTTGCAAGAATATGTTTCTGAATCTACAAATGTATTATTACGAATACGAACACACACCACCACAAGTAAAAAAAGTCAGAAAAGTTGATGCAGTTGTTTCATACATACCTGTGACTTTGTCCCTGATCAATTTGCAGCTCTCGACTTCACCAATGCTTGAAAAGAGCGAGCGAATTTCTTCCTGGGTCATTGTTTGTGGCAAATAATTAACAATAAGGTTCGTTTTGGATTCCTCCTGGCCGCCGCCAACTTGTCCACCGCTTCCGCCATTTTGTTGTCCCACGACACCCGAATCTAATCCGTTTGACATCATGTTTTTCTTTCTTCTTTCGCTTCGTTCACTCAAATTTTAATTTCTTTAAATCGTAATATTTTTGTTTAACTTCTGTAGTTTTCTTCTTTTTATAAATAATTTATTTACAATTTTTTTAAATTTTTTTAATATATATATATATTATATATAATTTATTTTTTTATTTTCGTCACTTGGTGTTTGTTTTTTATTTGGTTATTAATAATATACAGTGTCGTAAAATTGTTGAAATTAAAAGGAAGTTGTTTGGTTACGAATTCTTCGTGTTGGTATTTTGTATAGGGTATTTAACTCCCTAATCTACAATCTGAAACAATTAAAACAAAACGTCCGTTAATACAGAAAACACAAAGTACGTAGATGAAAATTTTGCTGGATTTTCAATTTTCGAACGATTACTATTTAAATAAACCATAATTGTAGTAGTTATCTATCATTACAATAACAAAAGTTTTACAACATCCTTGACCTATGTATATACTATATTGAGGTACAATATGTAACAGTTTTTGTTATAAATGTTTTTCAAATAGGTAATGTGTGTTAATAGAAAATTGAACTAAAAAGCAAACAAAACGCGTCTGCTTCAGGCAGGTATACCTAGGACTTGAAATACTATGAAGAAATAACCGATTTTTTATGTAAAATCTTAAAGGACCATGCGTTGAGATTAAAAACAGGACAAAACTGGACAAATCTTTTACATCTTCTAAAATCTAAACCAAACCAACTAATTATTACCCGATTTCGACCAAATTAGGTATATTTGTGAGGTTCTCACAAGATATCAATAAAAAATGACAGATGTCAAATAAGAGTGACATATAATTGTCAAATAAAAATGACAGACGTCAACTTTTCCTCAAAAGTTTTCCATACTGAAATTTTATTTCAACAGTTTTTTTTTTTTATCGCCATTTCGCATGGCATTGGCATTTTCAGGAAACTTATCGGAACAAAAGTGTTTTACGGAACACAGTTTGAGAAAGTGCTATAAATAATAACGAATAATGAGGAATAGCTAAAAAACGAAAAAAAAAAGCAACGTGTAAAAGTAAACTGCAAACAATTGTTTATGTATTTAATTTAAACAACATTTAATATAAAATGAAGTAACACTTCCTTGTAAAAGCACACATGAATTTAAATTTCGTTTATTTTTAGAGTTTGTGGCAGCTATTTTCGTGTACAGAAAGCATATACAAATCCTCTACAAAATTTTAAAGAATTTATCCTCCTATCTATATCATAATAAAATACTGAGTTGTTTTAAAAATTCACGCTTGAATGAAATGGAAGTAGCGACATAGGAGCGTAACTTAATTAACTCGCATTACAATATTGTTTCTAAATTACGGTAAATTAGCATAAAGTTGTAAACAAAATATAATATATATTATTGATTCTTCCTATAGAGACGAATATAGGTAGCGATTGACTTAGAAAATGAATATTCTAGCAAAGCGTCGACACGTGCGTCTATTTACAAGAAATAATTCCAGTCTTATTCGAGCGAAATTTGGCCGACTAGCATTCGAACGGAACGACGATGATGATGGTAATTCGAATTATCGATTATTTTGCCAAATTGTGGGTAACAACGATACAATGGATATCGATGACAAAACGACAAACTTACCTGTATCGAATTTTTCGTGCAAAACTCTATGTTCATTACTTTTATTCTTATTATTACACAGTGCCACTATTTTGATTGACAATGAAATAAAATCGAAAAAATGAAAAAAATAAACGAATAATTTACGAGAGAATTTGTTTTCGAATATGTTGTTTTTAAATGAAGCGAAAATAAAAGTAACTTAACGAAAACAAAAAAGAAAAAAAACTAAATGAAAACCGAAACCCGGTTCACCGCGCCTGGAATCGTACTGCGACGACTAGTTGTGCGACAGACGTACGAAGCGGCAACAATCGATGTTTGAATGTGCAGAGTGAAATGCGTCTGCGCCCTGAAGCCTAACTTTGATAGCTATTTTTAATATTTAGCAATTTTTACTCTATTAAACGTGTGTAGTGTATGTATTATAAATTTATTTCTGTATATACTACAATAATATATGCTATTGATTATTTTTTTAACGCAATCTTCTTTTGGTTTCCAATAAATAACTCGAATCGAAAAAATGTAGCACTTTTTGCAGCTACAAAATCATTTTTTGCTCGAATGTTTGCGATGTACGTAGTACGTAAATGGATATTTTTATTTTATAATATTTGAAAAATTGTCAAAACTTAAAACTAAATCAATCAATCGATCCGAATATCGTCATGCTGCAATTATCGATTTGCTTTTACGATAGTACAGAAGTTATAGATTTTCTTGGAATAATAAATATACTAGGTGTAACAAAGTATTAGTAGTATCGGGTCGGGAAAGCGGTGAAGAAGAAAAATAAGATTAGTTGTTTTGAATTGACTGAAAGAGTTGCAATGTATAGTATATAAATAATATGAAATACATTTTGAACGGGTGAATGTCCTGTAGTCTGGAAAGCAGACTAGACCAAAAAAAAAAGAAAAAAAAATAGGGGACGAAATAAAACCCTAAGATTCTTTCTTTTGTATATGCCATCAGCTGTTCTATCCAACCATTAGTAACACCCTTCCCCCTTCGATACTTAAAACTATCGACGGTACACTTTATATACTACCACTGCGATCCGAATACTACTCGCCATGGTATATGGTTGGTTTACTATAACTGTATATAAGGTAGCCAATGTATTCAATGCCAGACTTAGGGGTAGTAGAGTATGACGTGTGCCTAAATAGGGGTGGAAATCGCCATATGCCGCACGTGCGATATATACATTTTATAGCTGTACCACTTCCGAAAATGCATATTATTAAAAATCATAAAACCAGATTTTTATAACGGCTTTATTCAAACATCATTTTATTATTATTTTTTTTTTTTTTTCGTTTATTTATCTTATGCATAAATAACATTTGCATAAATTAAAACTAAAAAAAGCACAGCTTTTTCCGTCCATACGAACGAAGTACGTCGTTAACTAGGACAAATCAAATTTGTAAATAATTTAAAAATAAAACAAAAACTACATCTGCCGTAAATCACAAACCCCGCACCCCAATTTCATTAGAATAGTCTCCCTCGCACTCGCTAGATTCGATAGTAGTAAAAATCTTAGCAACAAGATTGTTTTTGACAGATAAATAAATTTTTGCATAACGACCAGGTGCTGCTGTATGTAATTTATATCTAGATTGTTTTACTATTTAAATTTACGCAAATATCGACACACGAAACGATAGACACCCCTCGTGGAGATCCAGCAATATTGTTCCGGCTGGGGAAGTCCCGAAATGAAGTAGCAAACAGTAAGACCTTTTCAATTGTGCTAACCAATATACAATTTCCAATATTACATTGAAAGCATCTTACGGAAAATAATCGACAGCATTGAGAAAATGGCAATAGTAGTAGTAATAAAATTTCGGTAAGCCGGCATTTTAGATCGCGTGGGTTCCAACATCAACACGGAACTTGGGAAATGTTAATCGGCTCGGGCTTTGGCCAGGCTGGCTCTAGTATTGATCGCGAACAACTCCCTTCCTCCAGTTGAGGAATCCCCGCGCTCCTCAATTCTGCTAACCCGCCAGTAGCTCAGCTACACACACACATATATATATGTATCTCTCTATATATATATACTCCTACATATAAACAATAGTATGGTAAACTACAATCTATTGCTCAAACAACTATTCATAGTAATAAGTAACGAATACGATGAGGAACAAACTAAAAATAAAAATGAATCAAGGGGGTATGATTTTTTTTTTGGTCGGATTGTACTCACTCAGATTGATAGAGTGAGTAGGGAAGCATGATGATGCATCATCAGTCGATGAGTAAGGGGTAGTGGTTGATTTTTTTTTGTACTCACCAAAAATGTTGTAAATGTTGAATCCCAAAAAGTGGTAGTAGATATGATTCGAAAAACTATTTGGAAAAACTGTATTATGTAGTAGTAGTATTCACTAATAGTGCGAAATTTGAAGTTTTGATGAAGTATGATTATCGTACAACATGAATGGGGGTGACGACGAGTAGAGTATTAGAAATAAGATTTAAAAGGGATTGCACTTATTTTTAAATATAACTTCTAACGATGCAGGTTATTAAAGCCAACCTAGAGTATAATATAATTAATAACCGAACTATGAAACCGTAATAAATATTTAAATAATTTATATATTTTTACTATTGATTAAATATAGACAATAGTAGTTAGGAATTATTATAAGTAATTATGCAAGGAATGATATTATTACATAACGTACACTACCAAACGTAACACAAGTGTTATTCAGAGAGTGCAATAACTAAATGGTGTTGCATGGCGCTTGAGAGAAGGGTGTCGGCCAGGGGTTGTTATCGGTCGATATATTGCGCGCGCTTAACCCCCTGATAGTCCAGGGACTGACGCTGCCGACGCTACAGACGCCGCCCCCATTCATATCTATTTCCACAGGCTACACATTCACCTGAAAATCCTGACCCCAAAAACTCTCCTTTCCTTACAATCCTTACATCCTTTACGCCACCTTTTCATTTGTAACTCAATTTGTATTGGTGTACGGCATTTCTACGTACGGATGTCTAATTGTCCATTCATCTTCCTCTTCTTATCGAAACCGTTCCGACGTCAACACTCACTCACCTCACCTTCTATCCATCCATTCCATTCCAATCCGTTCCTTTCCAACCCAGTTCTTTCGCACCAAGCAATTATCTAACCGACCATCATGATCATCATTTAAAAAATAACTTTCGTTTTTTATCAAAACGAGCAAAACGCTCCGCATATGAACTGGAGTCTTCCAACTATGACCGATTTAGATCGACGCTTTTTCAGAGATACAACTAAACCACCCTCTCATTGTGAGCAACTGTTGAATCGTTAATCCTTTCTAATTTTTTTTCTTTTTAATATTAACTAACTTTCTCATTTATTTTTTGAAAAAAAAATTAGTTGTTTAAATGATGGATGAACTCAGGACAGGGTGAAAATTTGCATAATTAATTCAAGGAAAAACTGCTGCCAAAGTAATAATTGCTAAAAATAAAGAATGAACTTATAATAAATTGGCTTAATTTTTATATGTCGCAAGTTTTAAAAGTCCAATCAATCTGATGAAAGATTTCACGTTATTGTTCACTAATTGAATTCATTATTACTGGACGATATAGATTTTCTCAATAATTATCGTTGAAATCATTAGTAAAGTGAGCAGCTCTACATACAAATTTTCAGCACAATGGGAGAGCTATTTGCCAAAATCGAATATTAAGGGTACTCATTGTTTGCACGTATACATATAAAGCCAATTGTAAACAATAATTAAAATATACAATTTCTGTAGTTTGAGTTAATTTATAAATCGACTGGTAAAATGTCATTGATGCATTGAGATTGAAGTGAAAATAGGACACTAGTCGAACAGACAGACTGACACCTACGAAGTGATCAAACCCTTGGAATTGCAACGCTCGCCCGTAAATTTTGAAAATCCTCTTATATCCTCTGGGATACAAGAGGATGAATCATAACTGTAGTGATATTATGATGAATTTTAGTAGATATTTCAAACTTATACAATATGAATTAAAACTTTAGATGATGTAGTAAATTTTGAAAGGAAATCATCAACATGAGAATGCTTTGAAGTTTTTATAGTGGTAGATCTGACAAGATACACCTTTTGAATCCAAAAATAAATTCTTTATAAGCTTGGCGCGTATTTAATGAAACTTGCCTAAAGTAACATAACCCGGAAATTAAATTAATTCGAGCTTATTTTCGAATTGGTTTTGTGGAAAATATATATTTCACCGAGAGCCATATCCGTTCGGGAAGAATAATAAACATAAAAAATACTAGCATGTGGACATGTGGTGTGAAATAACATTAAATGTAATTAGATCAAACTAACTAAACCAGCGTCAAGTTTTTATGGTTGAAAATTGCTCGTTCTTTTCGATTTTCTCATCCTTTACGAGATTTAAATTGGTGCATAAGTATACTACTACTATATTCGAATAGAAATGGAAGTTTTGAACTGGAAGAACATGCTCCAATTGGCTAGTCCTAGTATATATCATTTATCATGGAAATAAGAATGAAAAACATTTATTCGAAGAAATAATCCGATTCTAGAATCAAAAATAAAAATGCGCGCCAAATTATTTTATGACATCATTGGTGCATCCTCATTAGTCGCGATATTAAGACACGTCTCCCTACTTTTATATTAATTGAGTCATATTTAATTAAATTATTACTGTTGCGCAAATTTGTTCAAAACTTTTGGAACTCTCTGACATTTTTTTTTTACTAATTAACGACAAATTGTCTCAGATTGGACAGTTGCAATGATATAAATAAAACAATTATTGATTTTGAAATGTATCAGATGACACTCCCTTCTGGTTGAGTATTTTTGCCTTTAAATAACACCAATCATTGAAAAATTACAGATGATTAAAAATGAATAATGCATGTGATTTGAACTAAGTGTTTATACCATGTAGAGATTAAACTAAAAATCGATTTTTTGTTACGAATTTCCAACTGAAACATTTTAACGTCGTTAATTATATCATGTAGTAGTTAATTAATTTTCAATATTGATTCAATATGAGTATAATTTTCTTCGCAAACCTTTCAAAACCAGCAATTGATTGAAAATTGCCCGAACAAAAATAGATTTTACAAACTTTCCAATCAAAGCAACTTTTTTACCAATTGCTGCGAAAATCGGGAATATTGGAAGCTTGCCAATAAGGTTAAATAAATAAATAATGTATAATATACAAATATTGAAATTTTAAATTTAGCAAGCTTTTGGTTAACAAGGTTAAACTTTAAAAAGCATTTTTGCCTCGTCATTTGTAAATACGTAAATTGAATGAAATTTGAAACATAAATGAACAAAGGCTTATGATACTGTAAACACATATATGTAAGAACATATGATATGTAAGAACATATCCAAATAGTTTTGTTAGATCGGTTACAAATAAGTAAGTTTTGTCCAATAAGTTTTGTGTAATAAAAATGAAGGATTTTGATCGAAATCGGTTGGTTGGTTTAGCTTGAAAAATCAACGGAACGCAACGGTTTGTCCATTTTTGGCCAATATTTAGCAACTAGTTATAGATTTTTGCATTAATTGGAACCAACTGTCCTAGAAAACAAATTGGAAGAAAATGCAAACAGCACGAAAGGGTATCTGGAGGCACCTAAATTATGTTCATGTAGAATATTAGACCAAATATTGATCAAACATGTGTTGTTTGATGGAAGAAAAAAATGTCAACATTGACAAGAAGCAGACAAACTACAGCAAACAACAGTTGATTAAAGAAATTTTAAGTAAAAACAGTGTTCGGTCATTCGGCAATAGTAATGATAGCATAAACCGATCGAATATTGGTTTGTTCTAAATCTGTAGCAATTGCGTGTTGAATACTTAAATTAAAGTGTCTAGTTTGAAGCTTATCAACCTATATAATGGGTGATTTTGGGGAAGGTATGTGTTTATGTTAATTAATATTGACCAGAACGAGCTGCTGATTGAGTATTTGCTAATAAACTATGTACCAACTGTAAAATAATAAATTTCCCGCACTTTACCGACTTAATATCATATATTATAACAAAGAATTTACATAGTTATGGGGTTGTTAACAAAAGTATTTACGCTTACATTACATACAGTGCAATCATAAAGTAAACCTTCAGGTTCATCCTCTATAATTCTGATAAAAAAACACTATTTTCGAAAAATAATTCTTTTATGACGAAAGGGGTGAATGTTCTCATCAGTCTAAAGCAATTTATAAATTGCTTTCGAAGCATATCGATTTATACTAAAAATCAAAATGTTTCGTATATAATTAGAAATTTTCACAGAACCTTCATGTAAAAAAAAATGTTTAAGAATTTGAGCTTTTTCATTAATATCAAATAAACTCGGAAAATAAGTTATGATAAATTTTACGTCAACTCATAATGTTTCATTCCCTCGTGAATTGACATTTTTCTAAAAATAGTCTAATGGAGTTAAATCGGAGAATCTGCTTTTTATATAATTTGTATTTGTTGAATAAACAATGCACCCCCAGAGTATAGGTAGTAAATAAAAACCTTTCACTGCATCATTCCTCCTGTAAACACATTGATTATGTACAATATATACAAGCTGAAAAGTGAAACTCAATTTTCTGTGATCCAAACCATAGTTCTGGTTGGACGTGGAGGACCGTGGCTTGACTAAGTCATCGACTGAGACTCTGAGAGAGTTGGTAGTTGAGACTGGTACTGGATTAGTTAGATTAGATCAACTCTCTGAGAGTCTCAGTCGATGGCTGAGTCAAGCGGTCCGCTCCTCCTACTATATCTTTTTTAACCCAAAATATTGAAAAACATACCAAAATTTCCATTTTTTAATTGTTGTCCAAGATACTTTACGATCGCACTGTATTGCAAAACAGTTTAAACTATTACATTTTAATTGTAGTTGTGTGTTTGTTATTGTGAAAATAATCTGATTGTATTTCCATGACTATGCACCAGGAAAATAACACCTTTCCACAAACTTTAATTATGAACCTATTAGTTTTAGTTCCATGCAATGTTTAAAAGCCTTAGATTCCGTGTTTATCTGATTCTATTTCTGATAACAGTTCACGCTGCAAAACCATTCGAAATCCTTTTTCACTTTGGGTCAGTTTCATTGTAACTTTACACCAGCTTAGTCTTATCGGTTGTGCATTATTCACTTGCTCTAAATTTTTAATGGAGCTCATTGCTTGTGATCCGCTGCAGCACACGAGCATCTACCAAAGACGCGAAGGTCTCAAAAAGGCACCTTAATGGATTATGGTTCGATTAAATTTTTGTTACAGATAGTGATGACAGTGATGGAGAGGGTGGCTTGGGAAATGTTAACAGGATTATCATGCGTCCGCCAGGACATAGTGGTAAGGCGAAACGTGGACATCTGTGCTTCGATGCGTCTTTCGAGACCGGCAATTTGGGCCGAGTTGATTTGGTCAATGAATATGAATACGATTTGTTCATTCGGCCAGACACTTGTAGCCCTCGACTCCGGTTTTGGTTCAATTTCACCGTGGATAATGTCAAGCAAGATCAAGTAACATAGTCGAAGGAGCTCAAATGACACACACGCACTATTCATTCCTTTCGCTTTTTAGATGGTTATTTTCAACATTGTCAATATTAGTAAAGGACGCAATTTGTTCATGGATAATTTGACACCTTTGGTTAAATCCAGCAGTCGGCCAAAATGGTAAAAATAATTTTTTTCTGAGGAAGTAATTGCCAATCAAGGAGCGTTTTTTCTTTCATTTTAATATCGATAGGTAACGGGTCCAATTAACGTCACACTATGGTTGCAATACATGTCAACTGAACAACATGCATATTCAACGTCTCTCAAAGATTTGCGAAGAAATTGTTAATTTTGTTCGTTTTGCTCTTAGTTTAAGTTTTTGATGTTAATTACAAGGCTTGAAGGATAATTATTCTCTCAATTCGAAAGCTTTCTATTTTAACATCTGAAGGCGTTTTATTAGGTGGAGTTTTATAGGTTTATTTGCTAAAACGAATTTTTGGAGCAATATATAGGTCAAAGCTTAAACTTATTCTGCTCATTGTTGAAACTTTTAAGAGTTGCTTTCTAGTTCCTGCAAATTATTGGACATTTCGCTTCCTCCATAAATAAAGATGAAATGAATCTAACCA
This sequence comes from Cryptophagus acutangulus, assembly GCA_963556235.1. NCBI lineage: Eukaryota > Metazoa > Arthropoda > Insecta > Coleoptera > Cryptophagidae > Cryptophagus > Cryptophagus acutangulus. The sequence continues at coordinate 273,520 of OY744558.1, read as the reverse complement.
TTTTTGGGGGTCTTTAAGTTTTTGAAACCATACTTATATTTAACTGAAACGCATCTCTAAAAATATTTTTATTCCAAAGTATAGAATTGCCAGTCAATAATGATCATCAGCTTCTGTCCGGCTGATAAAACAACTGGGCATTGATCGGCTTCCCTGATGCTCTCAAACTCTGATGCATTCAAACGATAAACGTCAATCAACTTAAAACTTAAAAGCTATTTTCGTTCATATTTTTTTTATCGAAGATATAATTTCTACTTCGTAATAAAACTTATAAAAACGAACCTTTTGAAATTAAATTCTGATTGTTTTTTGTTTTGAAAACGGAATACGTCAATATTTATAGTTCAGATCTCATAAATAACTCCGTAAATAATTTTCGTATTAACTTTAAAACAAACTGGCATAGCGGTCAATACATATATTGTTGTATAAATCATAAAATTTATTTATGGAAATAAAACTAAGCGCCGGTTGTGAATTTTCGATATATTTTTAGAATAGTGCACACGCAATATGCAGGCAATATCCAATCGAATATTGTAATTATGCAGTATTTTTAAATCGCTTTTTAAAAGGTTTCTTTTAGATTTAGTGTGATTGACAAGTTAGTTCTTTAAAAGAAGGAAATTGCAAAAACGCAAATTATTTTAAAGCATTTTTCTGTTTCATTATGGCAAAGATAATCTGAATTCAGTTTTTCCAAACATCAGCGAGCTAGTATAGAATCTAGATCACCCCATTCACTGTCACCCCTTTAGATTTATGCATGTGGGGTTACGTAAAAGAAAACTGCTCCAACCCCCGCGACTCATGTAAATTGCTACTTTCGACAGTTTCACGTTTTTATTTCGTTTTCCTTTTTAATTGGAACGATAGAGAATTTTTCGATTAATTAACAGCATTTTATTTTTAGTTAATTTAAAATTGTTGCTTTGTGATTCTTTGAGAGAGACCTTATGAGAGTAACTGAGACTCAGTACAATATCATCCCCACCCCGCAATAGTGTGACGCCGGGGTCAATAACCATAGGCACACTAATTGGACACCCTGTATGTGGATAACTAAAAGGGGGGTCTAAATTTAACGAACGAATTGATTGTTTTGTTTATTTTAATTAGATTGTACGTTTTGAAAGACACAAAACCAATTCATTCGTTATTTTCTACCCATCGCTCTCTTTGATTGATTCATCATGCCTCATGCACAGCATAAATATTGAGTATTATTAATTTAAGTTTACTTAAAAATGATATTTACAATGTGATTCACTAAAGATGATGCCGATCTAAAAATATAAAACACACTGACACTCCATCTTGATGAACTTTAACTAGTTTATGCACCATAATGGCGGACAACCAAACAAACAAATTGAAATAAAACTTAATAGTTTTGTGTTTTCAGGCAACGAATTCCGAAGAAGCACGTGTTTTATAACAAATCACCAAATCATCAAGGACATTACATCTTGAGTTTCTCGTTCGGTTTCGATAAAGAAGACGACGTTTTTCAATTTACTTTAGCACCACCATATAGCTACTCGAAATTGCAAACGTTTCTGGCGGTGCTGGAAAAAAAGGCAGCATATTTAAATGAGTCGTTCAAGCGAGAGTTGCTCACAAATAGCGTAGTTAGTAAACAAATTAAAGCTAAATTTAGATTTGATGTCGATGAAGGTATACTATATGATATATTTTGCAGCAAAAGCGCAGATTGGATCTAATCACAATTGGATCACTCGATAAGTCGAAACCGAAATGCAAGCGAAGAGTGGTTGCAATCATGGCGCGAGTTCATCCGGGTGAGTCCCCGGGCAGTTTTGTATGTCAAGGTAACATCAAGTACCCCTACATAGTAAACCGAGAGAGAATCCAGACAGTCAAATCTAATTTCAGGTCTATTAGAATTATTAATTAGTAACAATATTATTGCAACTATCTTGAGGGAGCACGTCATATTCAAAATAATTCCCATGTTGAATCCGGATGGTGTGTTTTTGGGGAATTACCGAAGCACGGTGATGGGCTCCGATTTGAATAGATCGTGGCACATTGCAAATCCCTGGAGCCATCCAACAATCAAAGCTGTGATAGATATGCTAATAGCACTGGATAAAAACAAAGTAATTCCTTTTATAATTAATCTTCGTCCGTTGATAATTCGTTCGTCTGACGAACGAAATATCTTGTTGAGTTGAAATTTTGGCGAAGGCTCCGTCACCACTCACAATATAAGAACGATAATTTTATTTTTCTCATAGTTAATTTGAAATAGCACAATGCATTGGTTTCCGACGCATTATTACGTAAAGAAATAAGTAATAATTCAACATATCGCAAAATGTTTTGTGCAATCAATCTAAAATTTTAGCTTTGTTTTTATTGCTATAATAAACTTCACAAAATAATATGAAGGCATTGTTATGGAATCATTATTTTGTTTAAAACCAAACAATCAATACCAAACTTAAGCCATTCTTTTATAGCAAAAACATAAACTTTTTTATAACAAACATTTTTGTAAACAAATTTATGATAAATTGTTAGGTAATCAAGAATTTAATTTAAAATTATTCCAAACAGTCAACGTAGCATAAATCGGGACATCTAATTGGCACTTAAAATTTGACCATTAAAATATTCCAAGAATAAAGATTAGTTTCTTTTAAACTGACGTCCAATTTGGCTATATTCAAAAACATGCGAAATCCGTATCAAAATTACATTTTTCAGGATTTCACAACGATTTTTCAGGCGCCGACTCCGGTAGTAAAGGTGACAGCAGAGTCATCTAGGCTCGAGAGATAAAAATTGAGCATTGGCGCCAATAACGCAGGATCGTACGCCATTAATAATTTAAAATTTAACTTTGTTCTGAAGTAATCCAAATGGTAGTTTATTGGTACTTAAATTATTAACACACTTTTGATATAGTTTTCAAAAAAAAATAATTGTTTATGCCAATGTTTGTCGTGGGCAATAATCACATGTTTACGTTTTGTTACTCAGGAACTTCAATTAGACTTCATCGTCGATATTCATGCTCATTCAAGCCTGAAAGGTTGTTTTGTTTATGGTAATACATACGATGACGTCTACAGGTTATTTTTTTTATGTCAGTTACATACAGTCCGTCCAATGAGGTAATGTGAATGTTGCAGGTATGAGCGTCATATTTTGTTTCCCAAACTACTGTCAACAACTGCAGATGACTATATTGCGGAAAATACCATGTTTAATTCGGATAATACCAAAATTGGTACAGCGAGAAGATATTTGTGTTCACTGCTCAATGATCGAGTTAATTCCTATACGTTTGAGATATCATTTTTTGGATACAAGTTAAGGGATTCGGATATCACCATTCCCTACACGGAGGAGAGTTGTATCCTTATTATTAATTAATTATAGTATTTAAGAGTTATGTCCTGACATAAGTAATAACACCCTGTATGTAACAACCACTGCGCCGCAGCGGTGATTCGATCATGCGCGTAAAATCGATAGCTAATTACCTACCCACAGAGTGTCACCTCCAGAAACTTTGTCTACGATAGACAAAAATTACTTGCGGGCCCAAGTAATAGAGCAGATGTATCACATTCTCATATTATGACTTGCGTTACAGCCACCGCAAAAGTAACTAAAGTGGACTTACGACATTCGGTCTTGGGTTCCTAAGATCTGCTTCCTCACGCAGTACAAACCAGGCATTGGTAAAGTGGAGTAGCAGATCACAAGATCTGAGGAAGAGGAATGAATGTTTTCTATGACGTCACTAAATATTTTGTCTGTTTAGTACGCTAGTGACGTCAGGACCAACATCCATCCCTTAGAGCTTAGACTATAAGATCAAACCATGTCCAGTGTATCTGGAGGGAGATATTTTGCTGAACATCTTTATAGCCAATAGTAGAGTAGATTCTGTATACAAAATCATATTTCTTTAATGTAATAGTAGATATGAGATGTGGTCGTAATTTAATACAAACATTTCTCGAATACTACCAAAATACCGGAGCGATTCCGACGCAATTGATCTCAGAATTATCATTGTCGAAAAGTAAAAAGCGACGACCAAGAACCAATCATTCGAGACGCCGAAAAGCAAAAACGACCGATAAATCGCGTCCGTTAACCAGTCGCACTCAAGCTCTGTTGCATTTCAAAAACTTAAATATGAATTATGATAGTGAGACTTCAATCGACGATTTGACTTATACTTATAGGAATTCCAGTCCGCGAAGAACATTTGAAAAAATCAGCGAACAATACAACTTGCAGAAGGGCGCTAAAGGATTATTTGCTGATGGGCTTTGCAGAAGTGGCTCGCCAATTCCTACAACTTTCGTTGTCTTACCTGAACCACGACTATCAATTATTGATTTCAATGTTATTTCCAGAAACAATATTGAAAAAGCGTCTAATTTGAATCGCGTTAAAAATAGAAATATGTAACAGCTAAATAAATAAAATACTATAAATTCATCGTGTTATTTATATAAAGTTTTTCTCTGATTCATAAGTTTCGCCAGTTTTTCCATCATCTAATCCTATTCCTTATCTACAATTTAAACCACAAGATGCAAATGTTAGATTGGATAGAAGTTTACACTTCGGTTTAATATCTACTTTAGAAATAAGTATAAATTTATATTGGAATCTAAAATGTGTTAAATTGCATTAAATAAGCTTTCATGGATACTCAACACTGTAAACTCTGTTCGAAACTATCCCACAAACTAACAATTTAAATTAATTAAAACTAAGTAAATAAAGTTTATAGAGGTATCGTATCAAATATGTTTACTGAAACTCAATTAAACTAAGAAATTAATAATTACCTACTTGCATCCTCCGGGCCTCAATGCTTTGTAGCAGACTTCAATGCAACTAGAACTATTTCATCTCAATTCTCAAGTGGTCCAGCTTGCAATTATGCATCCTCTATCTAGTATGCAAAAAGTGCATATGTTATTTTCTAACATAAGCATGAGTGAAAGCAAATAAATTCATTTGTGTTGCAAGGCGGAGCTGGATTTTTGAAGTTGCGCAGTAGTCTCGGCAGTAGTATTCTGTAACATTTAGGCATGCGCACAGGCATTTTTCGGTTTCAAGTTAGGATACGAAAAGAGGTTCGATTTTACGCAGGTTGTCAATTTTGTACAATTGACCCCTTGGGACTTTGATTAAACAAACAAATTTAAAACCTAATTGTATTTATTCATAATAAATTCTATATTACATAATTGGTAGATAATGCAGAATTAAATTTTAAAAAAAAATAACGTTTTATCCTTCGAAAAACAAATAAACAATCAATGAAACGCAATTACATTAAAAATAAAAAATTACTCCAATAACAGGTTGGCACTCTAGCAAATATAAAAAAAAAGCAAAAGCGCAATATTTTAGGAATTGTTTTCTCGATCCGTCAATTCTTGGTATCGGGCAAACATCGTTTTTTTAACACAATCTTTGTACGATTCACCCGCAAGCGCTGTATAACCAGCGTTTTTATTTCCAAGGCCCACTGTGCTACTATGCTGTTCCGCCTATAAAGAAAAGATTAAGTAAAACAATGTTTTATAATTTAATACCAAATATTTTTTAGATAAATTTGGAGAATTTACTAAAGAATTCAAAAAGAAACGCGGTGTTTATAGTTGGCGGCAAAATTGAAATTTAAACTAAGAGTTCTGCCAACGTCATCTACAAGTGCAAGTAAAATGACCACGCGCCAATTTATAAATAAAAACTTAATTTCTTACGATTCAATTCTATTTTTAGCTACTTTTCCGTAAACAAAAGTAAGTTCATAGTAACGATTTTAGTGTTTACATTATAAGCACGTTCATCAATTTTTACAACCACGACATAATAAAAGTCATACCTGAATAATCGTCGTCCTTCCTTGGTTCTGCTTGCCAAGTCCTTGGCCTTCAGTCCAACCCATTTTCTGCAGCAAACGATTACCCACATTTTCCGCACCAATGGGCTCGGACACGGATGCAGCCACCGGCGGTATATCCACAACTTCCCGCGATTTCAAATACTTCTCCTTCAGTTTACTCGGCTGCGGCTCGTCAGGATCGCCATACTTCATGCGACGTTCCTTTGCACGATCACGATACACAATTTTCTCTTTATTGGTAATAATTCGCTTCTTCTTTCGGGCTTCCAAATTCTGCTTATGTAAAGCGGAAAGCTTAGCGTGCTTCGTAAGCGCCTCGGCCGATCCTAATTGACGTTTGCATAAATTGCATATAAGCTTATTATAGTCCAACAATTCCTCCTCCACATCATCTTCGGCACCGGAAGACTCACTTTCGCCGCCGTACGCAGCAACAAGCGGCATTGAAGCAGATGGTGTCGGGGGCTCCTCATCGATTTCATTCTTAAAAATACTATTACTAACGCATAAAGCCGGGACACTTTTTTTCTCTAAAACAGCAAACCCGATGTCAGCCGATGCACTGCTACAAGCCAAACTGTTGTCGGATGGAGTACGAGTGGTGAACATCTCCTTCTTCTGGTTTAACGTTTTCGCCCATCGTTCCATATCTTTGGCGATTTTTTTTGCCACTTTCACCTTGTCCTGTTTCTCCGACTTGTGGCGTTTTTCTGGTTCTTGAACGCTGGTGCTTGCACCCGGCTGCGATTGACCTCCATAGTTGTCATACGTTGGCGCCAAAACGTACGTGAACTTTTCTTGATCCCAATACAAGTACTTCTGGATCATACTGTTCCAGTAGTAATTTGAATTTGGATCGTAGTATAAACCAGTTGAACCATCGTATTGGTATCCAGTGGTTTTATCGTAAGTATATTTACTTATATCAGGAGTAGCTGAAGAAGAAAAAATTGTTATGAACATTTAAACAAAATTAGCGATAAAACTTACGATATCGCTTAGCATCTACACCATTCGGAATACTCATATGCGAACTATCATAGTACGTTTTATTGGCGTTCATCTGTTGAATAGCGGATTGTGCTACTGCAGCCGCAGCATTAGCGGCATCCATTTGGTTCTCTTGATGCAATGTAATCGAATGGCCAGCACTAATTTGTTGCGTGAAATAACTGCGGTAGTATTCGATATACTGCACGTATTCGGCCGGTGTTTTGGCATAACGTCTTGCAGCGTACTCAGCCAGACTCTCCACATCGGTCATCGCATAAGTGCTTGGCACAGCTGCGTTCGGAAATGCTGCATTATCAGCTTGCGAATATGCTTTCTTCGTGTCGCCCATGTTGTATTTGCAGTACGATAAAATAACTGAAAGATTAATTAATGATGGATTTTAATTTTACACTAAATCTGCAGTTAACTTACCACTTTTGCCATCAATAGTAACCGGATTCGTCATATTATTCAACGCCCCATAAATAGCCAAAGCATCAATAGTACTTTCCGTACCCAAATAGCAAATGCCGCGCGATGTGGAAGTCAACGGATCACGACCAATGCATACCGCGGACACCGACTTCACAAGGTCGGGAATCACCGAATTCAAAACGGTCATCACTGAATCTTCCGTCGTTAGTGCATCTAGATTGCGCATCATTATCGCTAGAAAATTGAAAAAAACAATAAATTATACTTGCGACGAACAGGTTTCCGCAATATGTTGTTACTTTTCGTAGCGTAGCAACAAATTTCATCGCTGCCACTACCGCCTTCCTCACTTTCCATCCGAGATGCATGGCATCGGTAGCAATTATCTCGTCGTTTGAAGTTTTGTGCGCCACACTAAAATCAATCAAAATTAATTGCGGAACCATTCAAATTAAATTGTTTACTTTAATGCAAAACCAGTCGGCCGACGCTTTGTGTGTTGGTGGTTTCTCAGATGGATTTATATCTTTCGGTATGCTATATTGCATAATTGCTCGATATTGGTCTTGCAGCATTAAAACACCCTGTAAACAGAAACGCGGAATTACAATACAATTGCTTATAGACAACTACCCCTCTTAATAAGAGACCTTTCGCTGCCTAGAAAGTTACTTTTTACTCTTTTTTTGGCGAAACGTTTATTATTAAATTAACTGAGATAAGTACTGCTTCTATTTTGAATGCGAGGCAACCCTCTTCGAAATATAAATGATGTAAGTACGTACGTTTAAATGGTCGAAAATACCAACAAATATATTTCAACAGTGATGCTAAATTTCAAAATGGCATCAATGACACTTTTTATCAAGCTGCAACTTCAGATCGTCGGACGACCTGAAGTTGCAGCGGAGTGAAAATTGCCATGCAACGATGATTTTCCGCCACTGTTCGAAATAGATCTGCGGATCGAAGAAATGCATTGAAACTGATCCTATTATGAGTATTATTTAAGTTCAAAATAATAATAATAATAATAACAAATAAAATTCCAAGAAGATGGCCTTCAGAATAAGAAAATGAATAAATATATATAAAAAAAAATAAAAAGATTATACTTATCGAGTTTCTTATAATTTTTAGAAATAATCATTTATTACAGAATGTCTTCTTTAAACTAAGATACCTGTTTCATGTCCATCCAGCGTACTGCTTCACCAAGTGTTGCAAACTCGACAAAGGCGAAACCGCGTGAAGCACCTAAACAGCACAATAGATACCAATGGCATTACCCGACCCTTACCATAGAAAAAAATTCACAAATACGGCCTAAGGACAACCTTAAACTAAAACTCAGCTGAAGAATAATTACCTGTATCTTTTTTCCGAATCAGCCGAATGTCCTTGGGCATCAAACCACACTGGATAATATCTTGACGGATCTGAAAACCAATTGACACAATTCAATTAGTAAGTATCAAAAATATCAATTAAAATTCAACAGAAAATATAACACAACAAATTAAGTAAAACTTCGAACGTACCAATTTCCAAAATTGAAAAATTTAATTTTCTACCACTAAATCGAAAGGGAAATATGCGCGACTTTACTACAAGTGCACGTTAAGACTATACTATAAGTTCGCATTGCCCCACTTTTAACATACTCTCACTTTCTCTCTCTTACTTATAGAGCCAGGTGAGTCAGAGTGATATTACTCTGCAGTGTTTGGAATGTAAAAGAGTGACAATGCAGAAGTTAGTTATTGTTTTTCATCGAAACGCTCCACTATCAATGTTAAAATAAATAAATTTGCGTGCATGCAAAAATCGGCACAACTTCGGCACAACAATAATATTTTTTTAAAAAATTTTAGTTTATCTTGTAAGTGGAAAAGGTGTACTCATTTACTAGTGTACAAATGTAAGGCAAAGTGGCAGTAGTTCGGTCACCGTGATTTAAAAGTTTTATATTAGATACTATACTGGGTATCCCAGAGCAAATGAGGCAAACTTGAAAATCATTCTTATGTGTAATTAAAAAAAATATTCCGCAAGTGTTATTCGAGAAAAGTCTATATAAAGTTGCAACATAAAATTACAGAACGTTAAGGAAGCAAGTCCCGGATTAGTCCATTTTCTAAGGTCGTTTTTCGAATAGCATTAAATTACACACTTTAAATTACATTTTTTCATTTTTTAAATTACACACATCGCGAGTTTGTGCAACCTATCAAAAAGCGGGGTGCGCTGCCTTCCGTTCTCCCCACATGCTGCGCACACGTTCTGTCTGCCTATTGTGCTGCATTACCGTCCGCGCAAGTGATGCCTGATCATACAGCAAAACCACTCTACTTTCTGGTAATTTTTTATAATTATTTTTAATACTTTAATTAGAAAATTCACACATGTAGTGCAATATTTTAAAGCTTGTCGAAATATTTATGATCTTTGAATTTCTGCTCCCGTTTTATTTAGTAAATTTACAGATAGGGTAAAAAAGTAAAGAAAATGAAATTACATCGTTTTCTGTAATGTGCTGCGCAAGTCCTCGAATCATGATCGTGTTATTCGGTGGCTGACTTTTGTATCCGATAATTTCCGAACCACTTGCACCTATGACAGCTCCATTTTGGCTTCGCTCACTGTTAAAACCAGATTATGCATAATTAGTACACATAATTCAAATGAAACGTTAGATCCATTTCGAATGACCTATACCTATCACTGTCGCGACTTTCGTCATCACGATAGGACCTATCGCGATCACGCGTTTTGCGATCTTCCGAGTTTCGCTCCCAGCGTGATCCACTTCTTGATCTTCTTCGCGATCGATGGTGATCGCGATCTCGGTCCCGATTTCGGTAGTATCTACTATTCCGATCTCTCTCGCGATCTCGGTCTCTATTAAAATCTGGACTCCTCGATCTACTTTGGCTCTCTACCTCCCACGATAATTCGCGTTCTCTTCGGTATTCACGATCACTTTCGTAGTCACTGCCATTGCGGGACCGCTCATCCGGGTATTCATGATCTGCAATTAAATCTGCTATTAATGATTTATAATTCGGTTTCAGGGGAAACTCATCAATGTATTGCTAATTGCATAATCGTACTATTGTATAGTATAGTGAGTGAATAGAAATTGGATCAACTATTTATGAGTGGTATCAGGTGTTGATATTGATAATTTTTTTTTGTTCACTCATTCATGTTCATGGGTTATCTAATTCTGAAAATAAATGTAGAGCACAAGACAAGGTTACGGTAATATTTACTATAGTGTTCATTTTGCAACGTTGCTACATTTCCATAGACCTTGTACTATGTATGCATCTTCATAGATTGAGCAGAATTTAGATCTCAGAACGGGTAGATTATGAAAATGATGATTCATTTAATCGAATAATCTGACTAAAAATAGTGCACAACCTTTAACACAACCGACCAACACGCAAAACATCCCTTTGACCTTTATTGGTCGGAATATTTGCAATCAATACGATTTTATGGAATCGCAAACTATTAAAATTAACGACACTTATTTACATTTAAGAACTGTTGATATTAGTGGTAAATAATTTTATTAGGTCACAGCGTGACGTATTTAAAAGTTCATTAAATGAAAACTTCTAATACAATGTAGACAACCCAACGAATCGTTCAATTCCGTGGAAGATTATTCTCCGAAACGAAGTCGTTGAGATGATTATTGCCCGCGATTATTCGTCCGGCCAATAATCACCCGAGAGAAAAACGTCACAGAAGAACTTAAAAATCCACCTGTCGACCAGAAATTCCGAGACAAATTCTTTTCCTTCACAAGGCTTAAAGAACAATAGTTAAAAGTCTCCTATCTTTATGAATTCTTGGTTAATCTTTCTAAATAGCTTAGTACTTTAGCACAAGATTCACAGGTAACAAATTGTTCCCATTGATAATTAAATTAACAATTTCATGACTAAATTTTTATGTAAAACGTTATGAGTTTTTTAAACGTTCATTCTAATTAGTTAAGATATATTTCCTTATCTACATAGTTTTGATCTAAAAGGATGCAAAACTTTGTGCCAAACAGTGTATTGAGATTCAATCGTTATTCGCCTAAATTTTGACCCAAAAATAAGTCGTCAAGGTTTCACTTGGAATAAACTGGACTCGACTAGACTTGATGATAAATATTGAGTTGCTCGTTTCATTTTTAATGAGAAAACTAGCATTGTCGACAATATTATGAATGAAAAATGCCCGGTAGGCGGTAAATAATCATCGGCCTTACATGTCTTTTTATGATAAGTGGGCGATCTGTGTCCGTTCTGTCTCCGAGGGTAATGTGGCGATCTGGAGGGCGATCTGCTTTTGTTGTTCCGGTATTCTGGCGAGTCTTTCCTGTACTCGGGCGATATGCTCATATTTCGACCTTGAGGTGAATACTCCTTGGACCTTTCCATATCAATCAATTATCGTGAAGATAAATTTAAGTAATACATATAGAAATATATATATATATATATATATTATCAGCTTATTAGCTATGATTTTACTGAACTAGTTGAGCACGTTCAAATATATATCAAAATTATATTTAAGTTGGCTTTTAGAAACAAAATGGCGTTGATCCATACTCACGTTTAAATTAACACACCGTTTAATTATTTATTTATATTAGAAAAAGAGCACAAAAATTTTAGTATTGTGTTCAATGAAATTGTGGCAGTTTTATACGAGTTTACGCGCTAATAGAAAATAATGTAATTTATACTAATCATAACAAACAATATATCGGGTATCGATTCATTGTAAATAATGAACCCAGCATGTAAAACTTAAACTGCAAATGTTCTCGGAACTACTGCTAGTTAGTACAGACAGCTACAGCTTCAGGGCCGCCAACATAATGCGCAGTAGGTGTACCGAATGTATTTCAATTTCTTAATTCTTTCCAAAAAATGGCTAAATGCTATTTTAAAAATTAAAAAATAGCAAGTTTTAATTGACAATATAAAAAAATCTTAACTTTTACAAAACAATCCACACTTAAAGGACTAAAATTATTGAAAAACATTAGTTTTTGAAAGTAACGTCAAAATTAAAAATTACCAACAGATGGCGCTAACTTAAATGTGGATTCGAAAAATCGAGATTGCACAGATGAGGGTGCGTTAAAATTAAGTTTATCTTGTCGGTTTTAGGTTGACCTTGTATTGATGTAGGTGTGTAATTTCTACTACGTGATAGAGGGCAGCACCAGTATCGTTTGTTGAAAGATATTTCATCCAAGCCGCGCGGGTACTAGAAAATAGTAATGTTATAATCAAATATATTTGGATATTATATGTTCAAATGAATAATTTATTTATACAGGGGTAGACAACGCAAAGAACTAGAATTATTGTTTATTAGGCACTTATTGTTTATTAAACACACTTTCGAAAACGTATTATTCTTCTCCGAAACCAAAGTAATCATCTTTTAAAAAGCGAAATAAAAATGTTAATGGTATTCGTGAAAATAACTTCAAGCAGCAAGTGCATCAGCTCTTCGCTAAAGTTCATTTCACCCTTACGACGCTTGGCATTCTATTTAGTTACAAGTTTTAATACCATGGCGCTAGTTGTAGTAAGTTTGAGACTCATGGCCACCTAGATCGCACTGCACTTTATCGGTCAACAAGGCTTACTTTTAGTTCGTCGTTAACCGTACGTATCCGTAGGCGTAACCGTAAGAAACTCAGTTCCTGATTGGTTTCTACCATTCGGAAACTCAAAATGGACCAATCAATCAAGAATTTCTTACGGTTACGGATACAGTTAACGACGATAACTATAAAGATCCATTAACTGTAAGTTAAAATTAAAATAGTTAATTTTTTACCACATAGTAATCTTAATCCTTGTATATCCGCTGTGAGAGAAAAATGGTCAAATGGATGTTTCAGAAATAAACTAACTAGCTTATTTCTGGAAGCTGTCGTGATAATATTTATCAAGCTGAGTACTTTGAAGTAAGATGTTATAGGAATTTTATGTGCTATTGTGCATATTTATGGTTATGTGAAAACAACTAACGACAATTACACGAGGTTGCATGAACGTGTACGTTACAACCACCGTTCATACAAGCACGTGTACCCAAATAAATTGGTCAAAAGTTTCTTACGTCTATTTCTACGACTGGGACGTCTGGATCTCTCTTTCCTCAGTTGCATTACACGATTCATTGCTGAAGAAATACTGTATAATAGAGTTTTCCACCCTGAACAAAATCACACTTCTTCACTGTAAGGCTAACGTCGACTCTACACTGGCATTGGCATATTTCTGAGCGATCTGCCACCTCCCTTTCTTTACCACATTGGCGCCAATTCAAACTCAGCATAACTCAAACTCATAATTCTCCATCGAAATGGACAATTCTTCACCGTATAATGGACAATTTACCTACTAAACATTTCTAAATTCGCCAAAAGAAGCAGACGCGTCCTTTCAAACTGTTGGTCTGTCTGTCGCATACTCTCATTCAAATCTCGCGCATTGCATCTTCATAATCTTCTTCCCTTCCGCATCCGCTATCTTCCATATCTAGGCTTTCAAATTATAGATGGCGCTGAAATTTATCGATCCAGCAGGAACGTCTCTGATAAACATGAGCGGAACATTGAGAAGGGATCAGGGTTCAAGCAAAGACATCGAAAACATTCAAAAAAGGTTATAAAAATACAACTTTGATATTATTCAATTTATTTGAATAGATACGACATTAGTTCTCATAGTAAAAAAATGCCTCCCAGCGTCGAATACATTATTTCAACACAAAAAAAAATCATGGGCTGTCTGTGCTCTCCTTAGTGCTAAATTTCTCCGCTTTCAAGCGCCATAGAAGGCGGGAATCAGTTCGGCCATTTAAATTGTTGAACATATTATAGGGATGAAAATAATAAAATTTTATAGAAAATTTAATCAGATGTTTAATGTATAAAATCAAACGAAAGTACAAAAACTAGTACCTAACTTAAATAAATACAACTTTAACTTATATATTACATATATTATTCATATATTATTTAGATCACACCTATGATATTTCTATTCAGTATCACAAAAACTCATATTAATATCTACAGAAATATTTTAGATTAAATTTGCATAATACTGAACTAATATGGCACTCTTGTACTACATCATTTGTAGTAATGCAATTGGGTTTGGTCATTGGTCATCAGGTTTAAAAATATTCAATTCGCAAATGTCATTTCAGTCTTCAATTATTTTCTAAACTTATTTAATTATTTGGCTTGGAAATTGGTAAGGAATGTTTTACAATATCTGTGGCAAGACTTACAAAATGCTTCACAATTCATCTTAAACGGTGTTTTTCAAATTAATCGAGGATTGTGCATTTTTTTCCAAACTTTTGTTCGCTTTTTGCGAGTTTGATAGTTGTTTGGAATCAGAAAAAACGACACTTGATTTAACTAATCGCAAAAGTTTGGAGTAGGCAGAGCGATATTGACGATTGCTGGCCGCGTAAATAAATGGATTGATTACACTCGAAGCCCATGCCAATATTGAAGCTAACACGTGAAATATTGGATACTTAATATCCTTATCATCAAAGACGTTTACAATCATTAGAGGGAAAAAGCATAGCAAAAAACAGAAGAAAATCAGAGCCATCAACTGCGTTAAGCGGCTGTCATCTTTTTCTCGTCGACTGCTCTTTTGGTTTGATATTTGACTGTAAAAAAATATTTTTAATTTTAATTTTAATTTACTAGGCTGCATAGTACACAGTACCACAAATTAATACTATACAGATCGACAAGTGAGAAGAGTTACATAGACAATTCAGTGCGTGTGACAAAGAGAACCCTCTTATTACTGTTTTCCCCCACCAACTGTGGAGCGTTCTGTCTCTTTCAGGCTCATCTAAGCAAATACTCTACCTCATTCTTTTTCCCGAATGGAGATGTCTATGCAACGCTTCTTATCGGTCGACCTGTATCGCTAAATGCAATAAAGTAAGTAGATATTATATCAAGTAGGTTAAAAGTTGTATAATTTTTTAATGTGTAGTAAAGATATAGATAATATTTTTGTTTGTTAAACATTAATTGTAATTACTACATGTGTTTGTAAAACATTGTTTTATTTTATTTTTTTCATAACAGTTTTTTATTATAAATTATCAATATTAGTTAATCATTTTTGTTTAGTTTTCTTTAGTAGTTTCAGAATATTAGTACATGTTCAAAAACAGGAAGGAAGTCAAAAGCTGAACCGTAATTGAAATCGATAAATTTTGAGAGGAAATATTTGCGATCACAAACATGTGGTGCGACGCTCTAATATTTTCGTTGAATCCTTTACTAGACAATTTGATGACACTAAAATTATAAATAGAAAAAAAAAATTGACATACCGATGGGATTTCATTTTTTTGCGTGATTTCCGCACACTGTAGTATATGCATGAATAGGCGAGAATAATAACGGCACACGGCAGCACAAAGCCCACCAAAAAAATCACTTTCTTCGGTGACTTGCCATCTTTTTTCAAAATCGTACAGGAGAATGTTGAGGGATTTAAGCCCAGCTGTCCCCAAATTCCCAATAATGGTGGCAACTACAATAAAATAGACTCATAAAAGACATTAACCGATAAATTGATTTTTGATCAGTGATTCCCAAAATGCGTTAAGGCCAAACGTGCAAAATTGCCGGGTGGTTGGGAAGCACTGGTGCAAAAAGTTTGTAATAAACCTTACCATTATTAGGAATGCAATGCCCCATGTACACAGCAGCTGTATCCATATGGACAATTTCGAATACAATGTGCTATAATATTGATTACACGATATTAAAACATACCTGAAAATATAATTAAAATTCACAATAGTAACAATGCATAATTGCAATAAACATAAAATAATTTAAGCGATATTGCCTGATTATAAGCCGTGCCTTACTGAGTCACAAATTATATAATAATGATTGTTGTTACGTTTGGTTTGGGATACTTTATTATATACATTGTTTAATTATAGTTAGCACAGGATAGACACTAAATAAATGATTGTCCAGTAAGGAAAAGTTCTCAAAATTGGTAAAACAATTTGTGTCTTTGTTAGAGCCTCTAGAAAATTTCCAAAGCTATTGAAAAATAGAAAAATTGTTTTTTTGATATTTTTTGTCGCCTCCCGATGTGCTATATATTTCGTAAACTAGCCCCTTTAATAAAGCGATGTTATTCATCGCTTGACATCTGACATTGAGCTACAATTAATAATTAAATGCACTTCCCTACATTGTAGTAAAAAAAATATATGAGTTTGATAAAGCGCTTTTAAACGCGCATATATTATTAATCTTGAAAAAGCGGAAAAAAATACTAGAGCTAAGTGAAGAGAGTCTGTTTTTGACTTGTAACAAATTATCAATTGCTTCCTTTATAAATATAAAGCATATGTTGTTTCATCATAAAGATTCAATGTCTCGTGAAGATATACACATGAAATGAAAAGGCCGATGTCCTAAAGTCGTGTAAAAATAAATATATACGTTGAGGGCTAGTTTATTTTTAAGATATATTTATATTGCATTCGCAAATGATTTTTTGCGTCACTACGAGTTTTGCAACAATCATAAATATATAAACACATTCATCAATCGATTAAGCCAAATTCGAAGAAACGCGCGTTTCGCACACTTTTTCCACATCTAAATTTACCCACCCACAATACGAAATTAATACAGATTTCCTTGCACTCTTCCAGTTTGAGATAAGCAATAAAAAATATCATCGTTTAAGTTAATTACTACAGGTCAAAATGTCAAGCAACATAAATTCAAAGACATATTATGACGAACTTGGAATTGATGGTTTTTTTTTTAACTTCATTACAAGGCTTATTATTTATTTCCACAGCGAACAAAAGATGCTTTTCTTATTATTTATTTGTTTATAAGACCACTTTTTCAAAATTGGACCGATATATCTCATTGATCTCCAATCCTATGCCGCGAATTGTCGACAAGAAAAAATTCTTTATGGCTTTTTTGAAGGAAAATAATAAATAATATGGTAACTGAATATGTCTTAGATTGGATGAGAACATATGCATCAAATTTAGAGTCGCTATTTAAAAGTGTAATTAATACATTTTCAAGTTGATTTGCTAATCCTGCATAAAAAGCTTCAATACCAAGCGAAACAAAAAATATAAAACATCGATAATTTTGCAATATCTAATTGATGGCACTAAACCGACGTGAGTTGATTAAATCATTAAACATATGCATTTGCTAATCGAATATTAATAAACTGGTAATTAAATTAGTTTGGCAAGCGTGAGTAGAGAACAACCTATAACCAATAATAAACTTATTACCTATTTAATGTAATTGCTACCATATTTAATAATGAAACAGCCACATTCCCATAAAATAACACTGGAAACAGTTTGCAGAGCACATCTCCCAATGTCCATTTTTGATAAATATACCGCGATGCTGTTAATGGTAAATTCACAGCACAAAATAGCAGATCGGATATACAGAGTGATAGAACAAATGCTGTTGTAGCATGTGCACGTAATTTCGGACATCGCACCAACGCCAAAACTGTCACAAAATTTCCTGAAAAAAAAATGGTTACGTTTCATATAGTTTGTGGAGTCGATGTTGGCTGTGACGTCACATTAAGCGCTGTGCGCTCTAAATTATTGACGCGCAAACGCAGTTATTATCGTTATTAAATTTAAAATTAAATAGAAAATTATTTAGTAACGTCACAACCAAGATTGATACCATAAAAACTATTTTCGATTTATTTTGGAAATAAAAAGTGCAACTACAAAAATTATTTGTATACAAATTTTACATTGGATAAGAATAGCTGTTATGAGTAATGAAGCCAAAATCCCTAACCACTTTTCTAATGTCGTTTTGATTTCGGATTCTAATTGGAGATGGAAATGTAAACAATAGTGACAGCTCTTAAACTCCCCCCATTCAATCAAAATAACTTGGCTTCTAGTTGCAATTTTTGATGTTGTTTACTTACATCATCGACCAAAAACTACATTCAATTTGATAGAAATGTAATATTACGTGTATAAAATGTAGGACACAGTTGAACAATTTCCATACAAAAAATGTTTTTGAAAAATCGCATAAAAAATCAAAAATTCGCTTACCAAAAACGCCGACCACGCAGAAAATGATTGCGCAAACCGCGGCTGCAATTGTTGCCCCTCTCGGATACGGTATGGAAATATGTTCGGTTTCATTCATATTTTTTGTTATTTACATTGAGAGGAAAGAATTGTGAACGCACGTTGTTTTCGTTTTACTCTGTAGTTTCGTATGCGACGAGTTCGAAACTGGAAGCGGTAAACTCAGTAACTCACATTTGAAGCAATGTGCATTGAATGAAGGAGCATTTTCTCCCCGCCTTCGATAACCGAGAATTCATCACAGGATTTCGTATTAAATGTGGTGGGGGGATTCGAATTAGTCGTATTTTTAATAGTATTCGCACTATAATGTGTACAGAGTGCGGTCTTTAATTTGTGAATGGGGCACTTCACTAATTCATATTTTTTGTACGGATTTATTTTAAGGAGATAACAAAACACAAATGTGTAACAGACAAAAACTTTCGATTTATAAAAAATTAAAATTCTTGTCGTAGTGCTTTTTGTTCAAAGAATTTAACCCAACACTTGCCTTTTTCGTATATTATGAAATCTTAACAGATCCTCCACAGACTTTCCAAAAGTACCTACAATTAGATGTCTCTTTGAGCGTATTTGCTCAAACGAGCTAATTAGAACCAATAGAAATGATCAGTGCTAACAAATTTCATCAGTTCAAAATTGAACAGGGTGATGATTTTACGATCGGAGACCGGAGCGCCCAATACTATATGTTTTCTAATATCCAGATAATATGAGGCAACAGTTTATTGATCAATAATTAAGTTGTAAGAAGATTCTTGTGACTGAAAGACTGTGAACGATAAAAAAGATCGTTCACAGATTAACGAGTTGTTTATCAGTATAATTAAGCTATTCATGCAATGCATGTTGCACCATGTTTATACTAACAATCTCTGTTACTGTAAGATAAAGTAAAAATTTATTATTGTTTAATTAGTTTTCCTTTTCCGTGTGATGGAAAATATGTGTGGGTAAAAAGAAAAACAATAACACCATCAGGAAAGCGGCATCAATAATAAATTCGGTGAATTTCAACTCAATGTATCATACTTCCACGCAATTTCGTATTTCCAAAACGCACTTTATCAAATTGCTTGCAAGTTGAGTAGTTTTCGATAAATATTCAATAAATTAATTAAGTGTGATTTAATAACGCGTTTTTCTGACAAAAAAACATTGATACGAGGATATAGTGATACAATTGTTGAATTATCTATATAAATAAATATATCCATTATGATTACCTATTGACATGATAATTTGTTTACTTAGTAGAAGATCTTCTATTTGTACATTGTCAGTTGTATAACAAATTATATGAAGACAATTCGATAAAGAAAATTAAATGTAAATATTGTGGTTTTTTTTTGAACGAATTATTTAAAGTAAGCAAACAAACTTTTGTAAGGATATGAGAACATCAATATTGCGTTTTGGTGCAAACTTCAGTTTCAAAAATTCGGATTTTTTTTTCAGATACCGAAGAAATGTCGACATGTCTCTGACATATTCCAAAAATGGATTTCTAATGGAAATTTCAGCATTTACTCTATTCCATTACGTGAAGAAGTTTATAATTAAATCGAGCAATTAATTTTAAGTGCGGTACAAAATAATCTCTCACATGTCAATGCTCTTAAGATTTTTTTCCGGTTTCTACAGATCTTTATTAACATATTCCAGAAACTGTTCCTTACAGAAATTCTTTCTACTAATCCAATTCAATTTTTCAGTATAACAAGCAACAAGGACGTTGTGACGCGGAGTTCAAGATCCATTCAACATGAAAGCGCTTTAGGTTTACTGGTTCCAGTCATCTTTCAGCTAGAAACTCGACTGAGCTTCAGTGAATATTGGAATTCTCGATTTTGCGAACGATGATATTATACCCTCGACATGTCACTAGTAAATAAACTTAATTTGCTTTAGACACGAAAGTCAGAAGTTAATTATTTAATCTTGTTAATAGATTCAACGAGTCACAGGTCATAACTCGCATTGGACAAATTGAGTTCAGATGCTAAAATTTGAGACGTATTACAATTGTTTCCTATAGTTTCATATTGTCATTTTTAATTATCTTTCCTATACTCAGCCCAAATATGAGACAAACCAAGTAATTTATGAAGCGATGAGAAACTGAGGACTGCAGGAGAGGGTTGGGATAACTGATGAGTCATCAAAGTTTCAGACTATTTTCAATTTTAATTCAACATTTCGAATATGTACTTAACTAGTACATTTTACAAGACTTGAAGTAGTTTTCTTGATGCCATTGGTCTTTCAGAATATTCCAAACAACAAAACCCCACCAAAGTGTGGCAAAACAAATGACACTGAGTTTTTACAGTTTTTTAATTCTAATTACTTCTTGAGTACACGTGTAAAATTGAGTTGGTTTTCATTTTGGTCATGCAACATTAATAATTTTTTAGAGTTATTTAATATAAGTAATTAAAAATAATTTATTCCGTACCGTATTGGGATGTCCGCATTTGTACTGTGCTAAAAGGTTCAAACTGAAACACTGTTTCAACTGATATAATTTGTAAACAAGCAAACACAACAACTTTGTTTCGGTTCTATCGTCACACATTTTAACCTCATAAGTATCAATATTCGGTGCAATGTGTGCTTTATAATGCTCGTAATGTTTTTATAATGCTGCTTTAAGTATGTAACTACGAGTACATATTTGATTTTCTCAACATTATTTGGGTAGTAGATACAACATCAACAACATTTTGAGAGCTGCATCAAGGATTTCATTTTCCTACATTTTTGAAATGCAGTTGTGTTGCTCTTAGATGCATTATGCAACCAGCAAGACAATTAAGCATCTTGACATCCATTTTGAATATTTGAAGTTTAAATCTAGTCATTTTATATCACAAAACACATACTTGTCAACCTTTTCTCATTTTCTTTTCTCAAAATTTAAGTGAACATCTAAGAATTCAAGATGGAACCTCAAACCAATGGCGGAGCTGGTTTGGAAAAGAATCCTCCCGAAGCTCAGCAATGCAGAAATGGTCTGAAACGTGACCTTCTGGATGATATTGAGTTTCTGAGATTTATGTGCCTTGTATGGATTGGCATGGTGATTATGAGTGTGGCAGCGGTACCAATGTTTCTATTTTATGGTATTCTGTATTTGGTACAACAAATAAAACGAAAATCGCGCCCGAAAAAATCCTGCTAATTGATAAGTGGCATCTTATCGAAGAGACAATTCAATATGGAGCGGAGTGTTTTTTCCTTGGTTCTTTCAGTTGCAATATCAATATATATAACCTATTAAAATGTATCTTTTGGATAATATTTTGAAAATTAAACTTTATCTCTGAAATGTATTATGAATTGCATTGTGAAAAAAACGCTGACATGAAAAAAACAAAAACCGGAAGGAACGTAGCGCCATCTATACGAATGTGACGCCATCTATACAAATATACCGTAACTAGAACAATAATAAATTACTGGTGGCGCATTCGAATCGTGAGTATCCAGCATGCTTAAAATTCGACGTTAAGGCGCCCTTGTCAAAATAATTTTGTAACAACACATTACACAGTACTTGGTGCCAATAATAATTCGTCTGCAAGTTTAAATAAGCCCGAATCCGAGATGGAATTTAACGTCTTTCGAATGGAACCGTGGATTGAGTTGGTGAAGATTGTTTATCACCGTACAATGCTGAGGATTCAAAACCGACCCAGAAACAGTATCAAAGATTACCTGTCGGTGGGAATGGAGTATGTGAAAATCGTATTATTCTTTTGGATGATTACTATGATCGTGCTGGTTGGTGTGATATTATTTTATATTACATACATTCTTGAGAACGTCGTTGAAGTCATCCAGACAGACGTTCGGTTCGTGATTGTTAATTGATATTTCATCATCTTGTCGAAGAAACATTTCAATACCTACACCTACACCGTCGAAACTTGAAAAGTGTTTTTTCAATTCAAGAATGCTAATTTATAATGTAATATAATGTAAAGTATATTTTAATACACGTTTTCCTTTAAAAAGTAATTGTTTACTATAGTGTTCAATAATTGCGGAAATAATTCCAATAATGTGATTTAAATTATGGACAAAACTACTCACCCCGTAGAATAATGAATATCTACCAATGGGTTGGAGGTCGAACACTCGGGTTTCGATTCGTTCGTCGCCACCTAACGGTAAACTGTAAAAACTGTCCGCGGCGCCCTCACCCACCAATTCATTTACGAATAGACGGCACGATATATTCCCCATTAAATTAAAATAATTTTGACTGGCTAAATATATTGCACAACCTTAAGTTATATAATTCCTATAGACAATCGATATTTTATATTTTTTATTGACCACTTAGGGGTCGCTATAATAAGAAATGAATAAGTCAAGAAGGCCTCCAAGTAACCAATTGCAATTTCCTATTAATCTCATCCAAAATCGTTGAGCATTGAACTTGTTTCACATTTGATAAGTTACTAATAACTTCGTCCTCTTCATCGTCTTCTTTCTTCACTTTCTTGCGCTTAGCTTTGCCAATATCCTTTTTCCCACCACCATCATCATCATTGGCCGATTCACTATTCCGCGTTCTAGCCTACAAGGATCAATTCAAGCAATTAACGAAACGATTCGACTGATTACCTATTTTTTACCTTTCTCACTTGTTTTTCAAACTCGAGGGAATCGTAGTAATTGGGCTTTTCGCGACGAACTCTCTGCGTCCGCCGCCTGATGTCCACTTCTTGCGATAGGACTTTCGAGGCTTTTCTGGCACTGAAGAACAAATGGCCACAGGGACAAGCTTTGCATGCGACTGGAACCTGCAAAACGATTATTTTATTAGTAGTAATTTCAGTGTTTTGCAGCCATAGTCTAATGACAAAACATTACTTGCTGTTCACATTTTGGACAACCTTTCGCAATCATTCTGCTTGTTGACATATAACGTCACATGGTTGAAAATATGAAATAACGACACTATTAATAATTATTATTAGGATTGTTTAGGATTTTCAATTACAGTAATTTAGCATTTACTTTCAACTTTAACCTATAACATCAACAAACACTCAGAAAATTGGCAGGCAACCAGCAATACAATTATGGTGCGCAGAACGACCCGCAGATTTGAGGCATCGAACACTAGAGGGAGTGCTTGTTTTTTCCAAAATTTAAAATTTGCGCAATTCACGCATAAATTGATTAAATTTATAATTATATATTAAGCCATAAACTATTATATATAAAAATCGACAATAATAACTACGTTTCAATTTTAAAATACTAATTTGTGAATGCGTTCGATGGATTGCCGTTATAATTGATTTAGTGATTGCCTAAAAGAGATTCCTACAAAATTGTATTTTTATCAACTTACTGAAGTACCTACTGCCGCTTGGCTTCTATATGCGCCTCGTCTGAAACACACCTAGCGCTCGAGTAAAATTTGGTGATTCCCCGTGCTTACACGTTGTCGTGTGCGTCGTTAGAAAAATGGCGCAGCATTCAAATATAAGTACAGTTATTAATCACTGATTTACTAGGCCAGTGTTGCTATTCTACAATAGAGGGCTCTACTTGATCACAATCGTGGGAATTCAAGTACTACTTTTTGAAATATGCTTAGTTTAATTAACCGTAATTAGTAAAGTGAAATTTCGCGACTTTTGAGTCTTCTTTGTTTTATTAGCAGGAAGCTTTAACAATTGTTGCCAATAATTAAACATCAATATTGAGGGAACAAAATGGAATTAAAGTTGGGAATTGAAATACATAAAAACGAAATGGCTTTTAAACAATCAGAAATAGTTTTTATTCACATTTTATCTAGAAAACAGTAACAAGAAGCCATATATTATTGGTATGTCGTACAAAAACATTTTTGAGCTGTACAAAAGATGACATTCAAATGAAAAATGTTTAAATATAGATTATTATATATAAATATGATATAGAAAAGAAACATCTTCCATAATAAGTTTGATTAATGAATTACATAGCAATTTATAAAAAAAGGTGGATAAATGTTTATGCCCCACACAGTAAGAGTGCCAATTTGCAACTAAAACGGTCACACTTATAGCGTTATTTTCAACATAAACATACGTAGGTATATAGCGGAGGCTACTTTGATTTATACTTCCTTTTACTTTTTTTTGTTATTTTGTTAATAATTATTTCCTTATCAGTATAATTCCTGTATCAACTAAATGATGAAAGTTATGAAATCACTTGTGTGGTAAAATTGTGCCGCCTCACCGCTTTCAGCACATGCAACCGCCCTCGGAGTCTTGTTGGTCATTTTGCAGTTGCGGCTGCGTTTGCAGATCGACAGCTGAATGGTATTTGGTACATATAAGAAAAATATCTCTCGACTCATTTGCAACACTAATCTCAGCATGCAAACAATCAATCCCAAATCTACAAATCATCACTATCATAATTACAAAGTGGCATTATGGTCCATTAATTAATTCTAAATGCACATTCGCACGAGACGTTCGCAAGCACTCGGTATCATACAACAAAAAAAAAAAAAGAAAGAAAAAATATGTACAAATACTAAATATTAATATTTTTTATGAAACATAAAAATAGTTTTTATCAAAAAACATTTTAAATTATTCGACAATCGATTTTAATATTTTTCAATAAAAAATATAATTATTTACTATTATAGCGAACACTCACGAACACCTCGAAATTACATCATCGTAAGTTCTCGTTTGAGCTCGATTATACCACAGTTCGGCTTTAAGTAACCAATAAAAATCAAATAATATTGCACGATTTCTACTTAATTATTGCTTGAATCGTGATTGAGTAACATAATACTTAATTGAATATAATTAATTGTTTTAATAAATATAATTTAAAATATTTAAGTAGTAAATAAATCTGCTAGTAGGTTAGCAGTAAATAAATTAATTAAGGCAATAGTTCCTAATAAAATATAAACTTATACAACATTTACAAAATAAAGAGAAATGATAAAGAATAAGCAAGATACATTTCTTAAAAAAAAAAATAAATGATGAATAATTTCTATTACGCCAAATCGCAATCAACATGCACAGCCTCCATCCGGGTCTCGCACTTCGTTCGGCGTGTCTTTTAAGACCACTTCTTGCACTAGAAATTAGTACATTAAGGAAAATAAAAACTAAAAAAAAAAAAAAAAATCATCGTATCCTTTTACGATATAAGGCTCACTTAATTTAAATAATTATTGATAGTAATTATTTATATCTGAATATTTTTTAAACATTTAAAATATGTATGTGTATTTATGCAACCTGCGATACGCCGACAGCTCTTTTTTAATAAAAGTTTCTCTCTTATGCAAAACAATATTTATATATTTATTGAAAGCTATTTTATTCATTCGCGAAATTATCGAATATTTTAAATTATAGGCGAAACGGTGGGAGCCTTTTTTGAGGTTGACGTCACTGTCTAAAGCTTTCTTAGATGGCGCTGGTATAGCCATTATAAAAACTCAGTTTGCAGTCAACTTTTTTAAAATTCGTCATATGTAACAGCGACGCTAATCGCACATCGCAAAAAATTAATAACTTATAAGTAAAATAAATAATACACATTTACTAATCGCCTTCATTTAAAATCAACCAAAATCGAGCCAATACATCGTAAAAGCATACGAAAAAAATTCATGCTTTGGAAAAAAGCATTGCATGCAAATGTTAAGGATACTGTCTTCTGGTGGCTTATTTTCAGTGGAGTCCATTCCTGGAAGAGCGGCCGCCACACGCCTAAACAACTACAAACCGACTTTAATCGCAACCAAACACTTCAAACTGTAGAAACGAACCTGTTTGACATTGTAGCCAGCTTTCGCACTCGTTTCAATAAACATCACATTCAATTCTTTCGCTTTTCGCTCGCCTTCCTCCGTACTCACTTGTCGCTTATCTGATAAATCTGTTTTATTACCCACAAGCATTATTATCACATCGCTACCCCGCTCAGTTCGAACATCATCAATCCACTTTGATGTCTGGTGAAACGAATTCGCATCTGGAAATTTTAGTTTAATTAAATGCGCACTGAGATGCATTGCGGGCTACTGCGCAATAGTCCTGTCCAAGGACACGTCAACAAGAAAGGTCGCTGGAGCCAAACATTGGATCACGGTACAGTATATGCAAAAATTCAAGGAGACACTGAAACTAACTCTTTGACGTAACCTTGGACAAGCCTTCACAAGTATGCGCAGCTTTGCAGAATCATAACTTTGAGATTATAATTACTGGTAATATCATAGACTACAACGGCAACGGTTGAATCGCGAATGTACGATGGTATAAGTGATCTAAATCGTTCTTGCCCAGCAGTGTCCCATAGCTGCAGCCTCACTGTTCGATCTTCAAGGTACATTGTCTTTGATAAAAAGTCGATTCCTATTGTAGCCTGAAAGTTCATTGATTCATTAATTAATTAAGAAGCCACTCCTTGCAAAATAAAAATAGCGTTTTTATTGGCATTGCGCACGTGACTCGTAATTTTTGAGTAGATTGGGTTTCGCAAGAGAGATGCAAGGTATGGAAAAACTTATGAGCGACGAAGATATGTTGTTTCAAGTGCCATTTTTGTCCCTACTATCAAAAAAACTTGAAATTTATGGTCACAAATTTATCTGGGTATTGGAAATCTATAGGCCTATCTAAGGTCTATCGAGAAAAATCATTAGTGGAAAACGCTTGGTCACAGTATATGTAAAAATTCAAGGAGACACTCAAGCTAGAAATGCTAAATCTCAAAATAATGAATGTAATTGACGAGTTTACGACATTTGAGCTTGAGTGTCTGCTATACTGTATATTCATTCTATGTTTTTCAACAATGACTTTTCTCAATGATGTAACTAACCTTGGAGTGCCTATAGGTACAATAGTAAACATTGCGCAACTGACGGCTACTTAGCGTTAGGTCGACAGGGGGCTTAATAAAAATGTCTGAACTCTAGTTTGCTCCAGACAACGTAGAGGCACTAAACGCAGCCTGAACTCAAATAAAAAATACTCAATTTGCGGTATACTATTTATTTTATCTATGAAAACAGCGAATCATAAAATATTTTACGATCGCATAAAACGTGTTTTATATTGTATTAAAAACATTGCAAGTAATATTTTGCATTTTTCGCTACTTAGCAAATAATTCTTATCAATCGTAATTTCGCATTTTAATATGTGATAAATAAAATATGTGCATGTAAGCAAAAATTGTAAAATAATCATAATTACCTGGTACGTGTTATCAAAGCTGTCGTACATAAACCTGGTAATAAGGGACGTTTTCCCGACTGAAACCAAGAAAAACACGTCACAAAAACCAAAAACAATTATTGACATCTAACCTCGAAATTCAATTGATTGTCAAAATGCAATCAGACAGAACCCGATTAGAAACATATGCAAAAAGTAGCGTAGACGATGAATAAAAAAAACTACAAACAAATCGCCTTTGCTATCGGCTGGCAAAAGAAGAATTAAAAATGTATCATCTTATTGATCCTTTCCCGACTACGCCTGCATGAAAGTTTACAACTCATCAAGTAATGTCAAAAAAAAACAGGAAAACTCACCACTTTGTTCTCCTAGGAAAACTAGTTTGAATTTCCGCAACGGATTGCCAAAGTCTCCCGATGTCGACATTGTATTTAACTAGTCAATTAATGCAATTTCCTTTGGTTACACCCTGCAAATTAGGAATTCGATTACAATTTATCACAGGTAAACGCACTATCCCCTCACTAGCCACCACAGAAAATACACTGGCTGAAACGCGACTGGGATCGAATCGAATCGAATTGGACTTACCTCCCATAAGTACGCAACCAGTAATACATGACGATCTAACGGTTAAGTAGCTACACTACGCAAATAATGGAGGATTGTTGGGAAGTAGCTTTAGCCTCGCTCCGCTAGATGTCCCACTAGTAATTAATATTAAATTATTATCTGGAAATAATAATAATGTGTATAATGAACTGTAGAATTCTAGGTTGGTTGCATATATTTCAATCTATTTGATAAAGTGTCAATTTTAAACTGACATCCCGTTGCTATGGAAACCACCAATGAGCTTCGGTAACCATGGCAATTCCTGTAATACCAGCAATATTCCCAATAGTCCTTTCCTAGCAAAGGGCATATTTAAAACGCAAAATGTAGATAAATAATCAATTGTTCATTAGCAAAATATATTGGCTTTTAAAAATCCTAACTTAATAAATTGTTTGCAGCCATGTTTATTGTTGCATAAATTATATTAGCGCCCCCATACCACCACTAATCGAATTAACCTCCATTCCATTAGTGCAGCAGAAAGTTTCCTAAACAACAACAAAAAAAACATAATGAAAACAGCGTTTCGCAATTAAAGCAGCGAAACGAAATTAAGCTTGTCAGCCTAGAAACGATTCGTTAAATAAAACGTACGTAAATAGTTGCGTTTGGTTTTGTCAGGTTGGTAATGGCGCGCCAAAGTGGGTCGAATTCGAATCGGCATGTCGCTTTGTGGGCCAAACAAAGCCGTGCTAATTGGTTCGAAGGAAAATTAATTGGTTTTCCATATGGAAACAGTGGATTATCGATTCCGAAATAATATTGAAGGCATTTTCGATGATGTTGATTCAATTATACAAGCAGCATGCGCTTGAGATGGAAACCTCGGGGTCGCCCTACTCCACTCCACTCCACATCCACACCATTCGAACCGACCGACCGAACCAACTACTCCACTAGTCATTTCCTCCCAGTTTTACTCGTCGCTAAGTTGGACACGGCCCAACCGAGTCAAGTGTATGGGTGAAACGTCATTCGATAAATGAAATTCAAATTGCATTATGAAATATTCATCAAATTAGTGGCAAAGCATCATCGGCCAGGCGAAATTTCAGTGAACTTTTCACCGACCAGAACACCGGACCCAGTGTTGTTGTGATTCGGAACGTGCGGCTCTCGTCGAATTTTGGCTTTTCCAAAATAACGTACACGTAAGTAGTAGTAGTAGTAGTAGCCCTTTTCGTTGTTTCACTTCGATTTCGCTTTATCAGTCAGTAAATAACCTGAAAACGGCCGCCGACCGACTACTATCTTATCAATTTTATGATGCACACATTCTTCATGCTTTTGCAATTACATTCATCATTCATTTTCTTTTGTCATCATCCGTACTCGACTCGTAATGAAACTATGTGTAGATAAACTTATCTTTAATATAAATATTGATTCGGATTTTTCGTTTAGCATATTTGTTTAGCTATTAGCGAAAAATGCCATATTTCGTTTGCGTTCCAGGCAACAAGTACAATTATGTAATTCCGGCCAAAAGGCACTCTCGAATGAATAGTAACAGTGATCGTTTTATTAGCACTGTTTGTTGCAGAAAGTGCGAGCTACATTGAGGTCAAGTTGTTCATATTTTGAGGACGAACAGATGATGACTACATCACTTGCATTTACCAAAAACAAAAACTATTCATTCCTCTACCTAACGTAGTGCTCGCAACTTTGCTGTTAAGCTTCTTCTTTTGCGGCTACCTTCACATTCTGCTAGTACAGGGGGCTTTACCTCGAATTACCCTGCACTTGTATAAAGCGATTCATTACAAAGGGCATTGAGACCGTAAAAGTGCCATTTCAGTGTCCATTGCTCGAAGAAACTATAAAAAAGTATTCGAGACAAAGTGGGGTTATGTATGTCAAACTTCAGTCGTGCAACTTTGAAAAAAATCAGTTGGCAACTTTATTTTGGCTTGATTAATCTTAAAATAATATTCGAAAAAAGTAAAAGTGATGTTATGTATGTTGGAACTGCCAAAATTATCGACAGATATTTTTTTATAGGCGTTTAACTCGTGTTTAGCGGAACAAATTATGTATTAGAATGTAAAAAAATGCCGAATGTGTGCAAAACATTATTATAATACAAAAATGTAGTGTCAACTACTTGCAGATGCTTTAAAAAATGTTCAAAAAGGTTAAGGCTATGCTGGCTATGTATATTGAAACTGTCAGTAAAATCAGTTTTGCAAAGTTAATTTTTTATTTTTGGGAGTTTTTTTTGTATTCAAGTTTTTATTGTCTTCTTTTCCTTTAGTATTGTACACGTGACAACACGTGTATCACGTATTTCATATTTGAGAGCACAAAGCAGTGTGGCCAACAATAACATTTAAAATCGATTGATCGTTAGTTTACAACATTTAGTTTGAAAGTGCATTAGCGACAAAGGCCTTTGAAACTTTGCTAAATTTGCAATTTGCGACAAATATGAAATTATTTCCAGGAATCAAAAATAGTGTAGTGGACAAAACAACTTGAAAGCATTGAGTGTTAGGCCAAGTTGTTTCGAGAAATCGAAAAATCATTACATCATTAGGTTTTCGAAGCGCGAAACTTGGTGCAAAGTTCAAAGTTAAATTTAATTAACCGGTTCTGCAAATATCAACAATTTGTTGTTGGAGAGTGCTTGAAGAAAGGTCAATGTCAATTAAAAATGTTCGAAGATGAATTGAAGTGATTGTCTTCTAGCGGCATAAATTGCAACTAAATTAGGATTAGACTGTCTTGTTGTTGGAACTTGTCAATTGGAACCATTTCTATCTGTTTTATTTTCTATTGTATTGAAAAACGTTGTTAATAAACATTGCATTGGTTTAGAATAATTCAAATATCTCAAATACAATTTTTTGCGAAAAAATATGCGCTTTTATTATGCAAAAATCGGTTGGATAAATCAGTTTATTTGCTGAAGAGTATGTTGCATATAAATTATCAAATTATAATGGTCATTAAAATACATAGCAGTATAATTTCAGCTTCTTTTGTAGTTGCGAGTATATTTGTAAACATTTGCAGCACTAAATCAATAAACAACAACAATAAATGTTAGAAAAGCTATAAAGCAGAAATCTTAAACAAAGGCAATTTTATGGCGTTTAATAGTCGACCAATATATCACAGCGTTCGCTAAATCATATTTTTATTGAAGGTAAATCCACTCATTTTTGTTAATTAAAAATTGTAATTTGGATATTTGAACGAATGTAAACAAAACTTCAATGGTATTAATTCACAAAATAACAAAGTTATGCAACTGTTTGCGCGATCACCAATCGGACATTTCATTTCGGACGCCTAAATTCATTACAACATGGAGCTGGAGGAAAATAATCAGTGTTGCCACCTTTGAATGTCGTTCAACCCTAGAAAGTTGTCTAATAGTTTCTTGCTGCTTTAGCGACTTTAGCTAGCACTTTTGCGGGGTTTTTTTGTCGCTCTTTGAAAACCCCTCACGCTGCATTAAATTGTGAGTGACGTGACGGTCCAGCTAATAAAGTTTGATTTGAAGTGGGCCTGTCTTCAGAAGGGAATCAAATCCCACATGAAATTTGGCCGATGTCATCTAAAGTGAAGGAAAATAAGTTTGGGCTGGTTGCAAATAAATCATTAAATTGATATTGTGACAAGCAAGGCTTGGGAACTCCTGAAGGAGTCATATAGGAGTGAGGAGTCGTCGTACGTCGTCGTCGTAATGTAATATCATCGTCATCCTTTTATTTCTGCGAGCAAATAAATGAATGAATTGATTAGATTTGCAGCAGCATTATTGAGGCAAATTATTCCGCATATAAATGTCTCCATTATAAGCGTTCTGTTCTGTTTACATGAAATAATCTGGAATCTAACTAGACAATTTTGCTCTATTGTGTGTTGTATGCGTTGTAATTTTAATTCACTAATGCAATAACAATTTTCCATAAACATAATATTTTGTCGCAAAAGATATACAGTGACGTCTGTGTTTATACGAAGCGATTTATTTGCAAGTCGAACGGCGTTTTAATTGTGATATCGTCGTCGTCGTCGTCGTCGCTGGAAATGTGTGGTTGGCTTGGAGGTGTGGTGACTGCGGTGATTCTTTGTAGGAAATGAAATTAGTCATTATCTTAGTGTGTGTGTGGTGTGTAAATTTCGATTTGATATCACTCAGCAAATATTTCGACACACTAGCTAGCATATTTTCTGTTTAAACGTGCTGATTTATTTTCCAATGAAAAATAAAAATAATTTTTAATGTACACATACCACCTACGTGTTTGGTTGGTTGGTGCTTCAGTGTGGAAACGATTATACATTAAACTGTTGTGTAGCACACTACTTATATTTTACTTTGTATACCACCAGTGATGAGATGAGAACAGTAACGTAACGAAACAACGATAACGTTAGTTACATAACGATTAAAAGACATTGATTTTTTTCAAATATTAAATAACGTATCTTTCTATGATAATGCCAAACCTGAAATTGATGGATTGTCGCATGCACAAGCTAAAAATGAGCTTCATTCTCATTTAGCGAAGTGAGTGACTCTAATATTCAAAGACATTATGATAATGCTATTGGAGGAATATTATAATATCCAGGATACCGAACTTGAAGAGCTCTTATATGCCAGTCTTTGGGAAGAATAACTCGTGGTGCCTGGCTTAACTTCTCCAGAACTTTTCTTGATGATTGTCAAGTCAAATTCGAATCGCTTGTTATCTTAGAATTGGAGCAAATTTGCTAGGCCCTCAGTTGTATTCGCCAATGGATTATACATGGCCTTTTCTGTCAGCGTATACTATTGGTAGATTATCTTCTCATCAATCAGTTAATGAATTAATTTGCAAAGCATTTATATCAACAAAAGTGCCAGCTATTTTAGAACGATTGGGTTTATTTAGAACAGATGGAAAACGTCTCCAGGCGGCCTAACTCAGATTCTCTAGGAAAAATGAAGATATCTTCTTGTGGACTTCACTTCTAATGTCCTGATGGTTCTTGTGATCTTAGAATTGGGATGAATTTCTAGATCCTCACAATAGGAACACTTTATGGCGACTTAATGGTTTACATGGCCTTTCCTGTCAGGAGTATTGGTAGATTATTTCGACATCAATGAGTTAATGAATTAATTCGCAGCGCACTTATATCAACAAAAGTGCCAGCTATTTTAGAACCATTAGGTTTATTTAGAACAGATGGAAAACGTCTCCAGACGACCTAATTCAGATATTTTGAGAATGAGGAAGATCTTTTTGAGACTTCAGTTGTCTTGATTTAGTTGCATCAATTGCAATTTGAATGTTTGGACGTTGGACCAATAAGTCCATCAGGTCAGAGGTTCCTACAATCATAGGACTATAAGCTGAGAGAGACTTCTGGAGAGCTGAGCTGGTGCATTTCTGTTGCAAGGTTGGCAAATAGTAATCCAGGGAGCAAAGGCAATATCGGTAAATTGGTAATGGGAACGTTTTCCAAATGTAGAAGATGAGGTTTTTTAGATAACGTTACGGTATTTTCTACCATTACTTTTAACCTTATCAATAGAAATGATGACAAAAATTTCTTCATCACACCATTGTTCAACATTTTTTTTGTACATAATTGATTATTAGCATTGTTTCTAACATTAACGACATTCTTATTCTTATTTTATCCGTGTCCATTAGTAATGCTTTTACTATTTTGTTTTAACTGCTGCATTATTCTCAATTTGGAGATAAATAATTGAGTCAGTTGCCAATAGCAGGAACGAATTTAATTCGATGTAATATAATCGAATACATTATTTTTCCTCTCTATCTATCTAGGGGTAGCGTTCTAACGACAAGTTACGCCGAGTTACGCAATAAACAAATATATTATTGTTGTGTGTCGCTGGTTTTTAATTTTAATTAAACTAATTATTAGGTATGGCGAGTTACATTTCATTGCCAGTGCACTAATGTTACATTAATTATTCGGTGATATATTTTTATTTGATAGCT
This sequence comes from Cryptophagus acutangulus, assembly GCA_963556235.1. NCBI lineage: Eukaryota > Metazoa > Arthropoda > Insecta > Coleoptera > Cryptophagidae > Cryptophagus > Cryptophagus acutangulus. Next base: position 239,099 of record OY744558.1, on the reverse strand, counting down.
ACTTAGCAAACGAATCGATACAATTAATTATAAAATTAATGGAAGCGAGTGAAATAGTAGATTTTTTTTTCGGAAAAGTTTATTCGTGTTGTAAAAAATAATTAACTTCTTTAAATAATTAATGTTTTATTGACTATTATATTACGCTTTATTTAAAATTCGATTAAACTAACAATTTAATTTGAAATTTAAACATATATTTCTGGGTATTATTAAGTTGGCAACACTGGTTATTTATTTGAATTGAATTGTGCGCATGCGTGCATTAGAATGTGGCATGCGCACTATTTCACTTTCGAGCAATTTATATAAATGTACAATGATTTAATTTTAATTTAGTTGTGTTTACTGTTGTGTCTAGTTCAGACTGGAGGGGCACCAAGTGCCTCCTGTGGATCCTGGGAGCGCTACGCTGGCACCATCATCTAGCCCAGATATGGACGATGTCAGCAGTAAACGTCAAGCTACACGGTATGTCCAATTATTTGCGATTTATATTTAATTTATACGCGTCGTCGTATTTTTTGCCGCCGACCATAAAAACAATATTGGCGTCGTTCCGCACCCCCGCAAGCTCTAATTAACTTCGAACTTTGATTTTAATTAGATGCAGGGTAGTTTGGTTGGGCCGGTTTCAATATTGTGAAGGTTGAGGTTTGTGTAAGAATTTTGGCGTTTCGTGGTGGCGGTGGTGGTGGATCACTGACCCCCTGCAGCTACGTTTAAACCTTTTTACGATGCTGATTATGATCAAATTTCGTTTTATTTGTCTATTTCGAGCCAATTTATTTTCGTAAACTGCAAATGTAGTTGTAGTTGTTTTTTTTACGATCGTCTGGAATTTGTCTTATTTGTTTATGCATTTCAATTAAATTTATTATTACGTGCATAGTAAAATTGTTTGTTTAAGTTTGCGTGTAAATAAGTTTGCAACATCGATTGATGTCTGAGTAAAAGTCTCTAATAAAATTAATTATGAATAACAAAGAGTTGGCCGGCAGGCAGGCAGGCACTACACAACATATTTCATAATTTGTGTACACACAAAAACATCCCCTTAATCCGCTTTTAGTGTAAGCTATGATGAAAAATCATCGTTTCCATAACAACACTGGATTACGAAGAATTTTCATAAACAAACAACACAACATATACACGCGCTCTCGACCGAAATATATTCAAGTCAATGCGTGTGCGCCAATTCAGATTTGTCTTGCGCTTTACTATCAAATTACATATTAATGCGACCATAAAGTTTAAAGACTCATAGATTGAAGTGCTTGATATATTTTTATTATTCAAAAAATGGGCGGAAACTTGACAAAAATAAAGTACAATTTTTAGTACAACATATGAAAAATGTAAATTAATATGTTCAATAGTTTTTACAAAAATGAATCAAACGCAATACTTGCTATCCAGCTATTTCTAATGGTGCGAACTTGAATTATTCGAATTGTTATTTATGCGTTAGTAATTATAATATAGTTTGAAAATTTTAGAATTATGGCTCTAATATCAAATTGCATGTAATCGACAATGAACATTGCATTATTGTTGTTAGCAGGGAAGCCTCACAAAAGAGAATCATGTTCAAACCTGCACAAAGGATAGCAAAAACACGTTATGAATTAAAATTTGCTAATGCACACAATTTCAAATGATTATTCCAATAATTAGAGCGATTTTTGAGTTAAGCCTCTAGAAGTGAATAATAATAATGAACATGAAAAGCAATTTGGTAATTGAACTTGCACTCCAAATAATAACCATTACATTTATAATTGCAATTTATTAAAAAAGTATACAGATTTAAAAAAAAAGCTGCTTATACGAGTACGTAGAAAAATATAATTAAAGCTTCTAATATTTTATGTTGGAACTTAAAAGTTCCAATTTAACAAAAATAATTTACGCCTGGTTATAGAGATTATTAATTAATTAATTTAATTACTCAATAAATATTAAAAGCTTTATATGGATTTGAATATGATATTGAAAAATAGTATATAATAATGATGATATAAAATTTGAATCATCCAATCTGTAATAATATAAATATTGTTCAAATTTAATGGTGAAAACTTAATAACCCGATAGTATAGCAAGTAGTGCTAGTGGATACCTGAATTTGGTGGGCGGGTAGGTTTATTATTAGTTTTTGCGTGGTGATATTATTGTTCCAAGAAAAATGTTCAGAGCAAATGATTGTTGACAATTTGACATCATTAACGACCGTAATTGAATCTTAATTCAACTAAGCGTTCAATTTCAGCATTCGATTTTAGAATACGGTTGATCGCAGAAACCAATTTTGCACTCGTTTCATTTTCATTGCAGCAAACCGACTAATTTGAGACAAATTACAACCGTTTTGCAATAAACATTCCGCGACTTTAAATGCGAAAATGTGATATTATTCAAATTTAAAAAATAATTAGAGTTTCTTCGATGTATCAAAAAGCATGGTCATCATTAGCGCGCGAACGGTAATTTGAGCGAGTGCGCAGCATGTGGGGAGAAACTGAGGCGGCCGTTGCTGCATGTTTTTTGATAAGTTGTACAAGCGCTACTTTTTGATGCAATTGGAGCAATTTAAAAAGTGCTAATTTGAATCTCGACTAGTTCATTTGCGTATGTCTTGTATCTATCTAATAAACTTATTTTTAAACTGGCTGCGCAATTCTCGGGCAAAACTCTTTTGCGCTCATCTCCTAATTAAATGTGAAGATTTCCTAGCCGGATAAATAACATTGAACTGAATTGAAATTTCATTAATGATCGAAAGCCATTTATTCCATTCGAATAACGCGCAGCTTGTTTTTATAGACTGAAAATAATAAACATTCGCTACACATTTACGTCCTATAAACGCTGCGGGTTATTATCATTAATGCTGTATTATTCTGGATTTCATTTACTTTAATCTTAATAGACATGTAATAATTCTATTTCTTCATTGCAGAGTATTCAAGAAAAGCTCCCCGAATGGAAAGGTAAGTTCGAATTTATTTTTCTGATCGTTGTATGTTTGTCAGTCCATAACGCCGAAACAATTCAACTAATTTGTTTCAAATTCGCCCTAATCATTCCTGAAACACCAAATTAAAATATAGGATAGGTTTTATTATATATTTTTAGCATAAATTGCCAAAAAAAACAAAAATAATTGTTAATATAAAAAAATGCCATCCCAAGATGCTTATAAATTGCAAATTAATTATTAATTTATGTATGCACATAAATTAATGTCCACACCTATTTGATAGTAATACGTATCGTTGATGAAAAACAGGGTGTCCTGGGGGAGTGAAGAACAAAAAAAACATGTACTGTTTAATTGAATGTAATATGGGTCATTTAAAGGTTGCGCGGCAGCGGCGACGGTGGCGGTGTTCAAATTGGAACTTTTTAATTGAATTTTAATACCATTTCCGACTTGGATTTTGAGCTTCAGATTTCCTAAATCAATTTGTAATATGTGTGGGAGGGAATCGATTGCAATTGATAATAAACAAAGTTGTGTTTAAAGAAGGGACGTATTATGATATGATTAAAATTGATATTGTTTTTCTACTCCCGAGAGTTTATTTCTGAACGAAATTGATTCCTAATAGCATTTTCCAGTTTGCACCAGTACAGTTTTTCATTTGACGGTACCAATAATTGCACTTGGCGCAATTGTGTACGTGCAGTGCCCACGTGACCGCAAAGATCCAAACAACAAGCACTGGCGACAAATATGATTTTTTTACTTAGTTACCAGAGCGGTAACTAAGGCTATAAAATAAAAAAAAAATAGTAGACAGCCCCAGTCTATAGGGGCAATGCGGGCGAGACGGCAAATATTCAAACAACAAACACTGATGGCAAAATTGGCGGGAAACATAATTTTCAAATGAAATGATTATGTTTTTATTTTGTAGGCAAACTTTACTGTTCTAAAAGTTTGCAACTCAATCAGTGGTTACACTATAGTTTCACACATTGTATGTTTCATAAAAGTAAATTGGAAAAGTAATTTTTTTGAACACAAAATATTATGACTATCGTAGTAACATAAACTGAGTGCGCAACACTAGTTTGACTATTAGACGTTCGCTATAGTCGTTCCTTGTCGGCTAATAAAAGTTGTCCAATTGGATATTTAAGTGCGTATTTTAGTGCGTCATAAATCATTTAAATAATTTGTATACGAGCCCGAAGAATTGATTGATCAATATTTTTATTGATGAATCTGGCCAATATCGCTGACATTTGGTTTAATAAGCTGTCGGCCAATGAGCGTTAATGTTTCACTTTATAGTTTATAGTTCGATTAGGTTTAATGACGACGCGCATACTTGACTCAATCAATAAACATCAATAAAACAATTATTTTAATTGCGATTTGATTGTCGAGTGTTTGCGGCTGCTGTAATCTGAGCCGCTCCATCTTTAATTGTTTCATCCGAGTAAATGCACAATAACACAATAGTATACCTTTCGAACAATATGTATATGTACATTAAGTAGCTCCATTCGTTGTTCGACGTTCGCCAATTACCATCACTGACTGAAACAAAAGTCAAGTGGCTTTTAAGGCAATTTGAGGTTGCACCAAGCGATCAAGCTCTCTGCTTTGCCTCGGCGCGTCTAATTTATTATTGATGCGCAGATCGGAAGCTCATTAGATTTTGAAGGAGGAAGTGTTTGTGTGTGGATGATAAAGTTATTTCGAATCATTTTTCAATTATAAAGTGTTTGTTGTTATTGAATTTAAAATTCGCTCGCACCTTCTTGAATAATAATGTGTGGCAATGATAGCATTTGGTGGGCAATTGTAAAGAAAACTTCGGAAAAACTGAAACTATTCGCTATTTTTCTTCTCCTCGTCCTCATCCTCAGTCTTCCTCCTCCTATCAAGTGCTTCTTGTTTGCTGGCAGAATTATTTGTTTTGTATGGCAGTTATTAGAGCGGAGAAATAAATTGTCCTTTTATATCAGTATTATTATTATGTAGCAGTGCTTCTCAAACTTTTCCGCTTTCTTTTGAAGTCTGCACTCATAATTAACATTTTTATTACTTGCTTTTTTCCTATCAAACGAATTTATTATCCAGAATAATGATTTTCATTTTATTTTGTTTTTTCTTTTCTTTTCAGATAACCGTTTATCTGGGCAAAAGAGATTTTGTGGACCACATATCGCACGTGGATCCCATAGGTACGTTTTTCTCTGTAGTCTATTCTCTCTCAAACGAAACTAGATTATTACTGGTAATTGGCCGGTCGGTCGGTCTCAAGAATCGCCAGGCAATACTACACTACTCGTATTTTCCTGACTGACTTGAACCTCTTATTGGAAATTCATTTTTTTTTTATCTTCCTCGTTTCGTTTTGCGATTCAGTAATAGCTATTTATGCAACCAGTTAGGAAATGCATTTTTTTGTGTAACGAGCGGATTTCTGCGGGACGAGCGCAGCGAGTTCTGCAAAATAACGCGAGTTACACAAAATAGCATTTCCTAACATGTTGCATACAAGATTTTTTCTAATTTTTACAAGAACCTTCTCAAAAAAGAGTTTTTTAAACTTATGATATTAATAATTTAGTGAATTTTATCAAAACAAGTAGGCTTTATTCGGAACTTTTCATCACCAGTTGTGAAATATTTTTCATTACATCACCAGTTGCGTAAAATGTGCCGTTTGCCAACTACAATCGATTTTGAAAAGTCACATTTTACATGCCAAAATTAGAAAAAATAATATTTTACAGTTCGTATCAAAATACATTTTGATTTTCCAAATTAATTTTAGTAATTTTTAAATATACTATTATTGATTCTCGCAAGTCGAAAATATACCAGCTATGTAACTGTTTCTTTGAATTTAAATATGTATTGGCAAATGATTCATGTAACGTATTTATAAAATTAAAATTTATTACATGCCGTCACCTCAACTCAATAAAATCAATTCTTTTAAAAATTGATGTTGTTCCGAAACTCTATTTATAATTAGCAGTTAGATATTTATAACTTGAACAGCCTATTGATAAAGCATTTATATTTATTTTATTATTCCTGTTTCGTTTTACAAACCTACTAATACATATACATGTAAAATGCTGAAAATTTCAGATTCTTGATGATGAATAAATGAATATTCTTGCCTATACATATTTAAATTATTCTTTTGTGTACAAAAGGGAGATGCCACTCACAAAAATGTTTCACTTTAAGTATGCCGACCGTTAAAATCACATGTTTTACTGATAAAATTGACAAATTTATGCCGGTATTGATTAAATGTATACAGTATGTCCACGGATTTTACAAGGAAAACAAGCAAACAATTATTTTTACGAAAATATTGCCATTTTTTGCAATTTTAATGCTAGACGTCTCAGAAAAAAATAGCAAAATCTGAAGATTTAGTTGCACTTGAGAAGTCTTCTGTTCAATCGTGCTGAGGGCTGTTAAAGTTTAATTTTTCTTACTTGGATACCCAATTTGATACCAGTTCATTGAAGTTCTTTCTATGGGAACAAATAAGTGAAAGTACTTTCGATCTTTAGTTTCGTTCACTATTAATTGCAATTTCAAATTAAAATATTGAAGATCCTCTTCTTTTAAAAACACACCAGCTCTAGCATCTCCAGATGTGTCATCAGCTCATGCGCCAATGTTTTTGGAGGCCTGACGGTCCTAGATTCCTCCAAAGGTTTCAATTGCAATTGGTACATTTTGATGATCTACCAATTTTTTTTTTTATTTGAGGAGTGCTTAAGTTCTAAGACGACAAGCGATTTTCTATTTTATACATACTCATATATGACAAATTTGAAGTAAATCCATTGATCTTGAAGTGCAGTTCAAAAGTAGAAACAATTTTTGACAGATTTAATACTTTTCCACGAAAATCATCAGCGGACTTTGCTACTATTTTCTGCGACAGCTTAAAATGTTTGAATTCCTTGAGCGGTTGTAGAGAAAGCAAAAACATCATCATGTAAGAGGATCTTGTTTTCCGTACCAGTGGACTTACTGTATACCAGAATGGATCGCTTTTTCCTACTCGTATATGTTTGCGCTATTGCAATTTCTATCAATAGTAGGTAATTGTAACGATGTTTGAAATTGAATCTAGACGGGGTAGTTCTAATCGATCCGGAGTATGTAAGAGAGCGAAAGGTCTTCGGCCATGTGTTGGCGGCTTTTCGCTATGGTCGCGAAGACCTAGACGTGCTCGGCTTGACGTTTCGTAAAGACCTGTATTTAGCGGCCGAGCAGATTTATCCGCAAGAGAGCACGACGAACAAAAGGCCTTGGACTCGACTACAGGTAATTTGAGTAGTAGTCAAAGTATAGGATTGAGTGAGTTTCTTAATTCTCTTCTCGTCGTGTTTAGGAGCGACTAATTAAAAAACTGGGATCAAACGCTTATCCGTTCTATTTCGAACTGCCACCGCACTGTCCAGCTTCGGTCACCCTTCAGCCAGCGCCAGGGGATACCGGCAATCCTTGCGGTGTCGACTACGAATTGAAAGCATTCGTGGGCGAATCGCAAGATGACAAACCCCACAAAAGGAACTCGGTCAGGTAGCGTCTCCGTCCGCTAGCAGCGGCGCATCCGTTGCGTTCGCTCCAATTAATTTAATTCTCTGTTCTCTGCATTATTCAGACTAGCAATTCGCAAAATAATGTACGCTCCGAGCAAACAGGGAGAGCAGCCGTCCGTCGAAGTTAGCAAAGAGTTTATGATGAGTCCAAACAAATTGTACCTAGAAGCGTCGCTCGACAAAGAACTCTACCACCATGGCGAGAACATTGCGGTCAACGTGCACATAGCGAACAATTCGAATCGAACCGTTAAGAAAATTAAAGTATCGGTCCGACAGTTTGCGGACATTTGTCTGTTCTCGACCGCACAGTACAAGTGCACAGTGGCCGATATCGAAAGCGAGTAAGTAGTTGTAATTCATTGAGCCGTTCGTTCGTTCGTTGTGTCGGACTCCACTTCATGTGAGTGACTCGTGAAGTTGGACACACGTGAAGTTGAGTCGGACCGCGGCGGCAAGCGTTTTGCACTTGGGAAGTTGTTGTTGATGTTGTTGTTAAGAGATGCGCGGATAGGATATAATGGATAGAAATATATTACAGTGCAGGTTGTCCGATACCTCAAGGCTACACATTGAATAAAGTATTCTCTGTTAAGCCCTTACTGGCGAATAACAAGGATAAAAGAGGTTTGGCTTTAGATGGCCAACTTAAACATGAGGACACCAATTTGGCCTCGTCGACTATGTGAGTGAAAATCTGCAGCTCGCCTTCCCCCTTATATATATATATATACTTAACCAAATTGACACTACTTTTATGATTTCGTTGTTATCCCTCTCAACTAGATTTTTTTCGTTTTTGTTTATTTTTTATATATTGCTCCGATCAGTATCGGTGATCAGTAGGTGTTGGTTGGTTGGCGTTGGTTGGTTGGTTTTCTTGCATGCTACTACACTCGACACTGGAATTTGTTCAAGTATGTCCCATAGAGGGCATGCAATATTCACGAACTGCGTATACTTTTACTATATATGAACGAAGATTCTTTTTGAAAAATATTCATCATTTTAGTAGACATAAAAAAACTCTGACGTGCGTGCAAGCCAATACTGAATTAATTTTGTTATTGCAATGAGGAAGTTTTAAAATAATAATTAAGAAATTAATTACTAACCGATTATTAATTTTTGATTCTAAAACTCAATGAATTGGAAAAGACTTGATACATTTTACTAATTTAAAAACTAGATAGAAACTCATTTTAATTTGCATACAGTAATTTTTTTCTTAATTACGTGAAATCGATATTATTAAATTATTTCGAAAACTATTTCCGGGAAGCATCGCAAGGAGAGAGACCTGGTCAAATCTGCATAAACAAGAAGCGACAGCTTCATAACGATTTTTGATTCATATTTATAGAAATAAGGTTCAGTTTGTACCATTTGTAGGACGAACAAAACTAGAAAGAAGACATTTTTAAATCGGACTGTAATAAAGAAAATAGCAATTAAACTTTTAATTGCAATTTATTAAAACAATATAGGTACGGTGTAAAAAAACTTTTCATACAGATGAAAATTTAAAGCTTCCATTTTCAAATGTTTCACGTTTCTTAATTATATTTTCATTTTTAACAAAAATACAACGATTTAAGCTAAATTATTTTACGGCTGCTGGAATACGTACATTTTTAATTATAAAATTAATATTAAAAGAGCTGCAATTTTATACGATGCGTATTAAAAATATTTTTTAAAAAAATCCTGCCCGCAGTTTTTGAAATAGTAATCCTGCTTAAACTTTCGGGTTTTGACTTAATGATCCGATAATACATCCATCACCTGCAAAAGCGGATTTGAATTTGATAAAATAAAATAATTGGATTGCATATGCAGACAAAATTTTAGAATTCAAATGTGCAATCTGCATTTGAATTGGACTTGTTAATTATGGTAAAAATAATTCTAAATTTAAATGTACATTAATTTAAAATTCTCTGAAATCTATTTGTGCAATGATTAAAAATCTCATGTTTCATACAATCAGCATACAACTAATTGCTTCAAGGTTTTAGCATGATTTATTTATTTATATTCAAATCAACATTATCTGAAATCATCTCCAATTAAATAAAAAAAAAATGAGTAATATCTTGTTGGAACTCTGGGAACCCCCCGATATAAATAACTAGTGCAGAGTGATGTCTGCGCAAGACATCATCTACCCTTGCACACCGAGCGGACAATCTGTATATAGTAAAAGTATATGAGTATGTGCGCCGCTGATAGATGGCGTGCTTTGAATATGAATTCTCAATAGTAAAGGGCGATGGGATGCAGAGAGAGTATTGTGCAGAGAATATATCTTTTCGAGTTGTTCTCCTTTTTTAATTTGTTGGTGTAATTAAAGTGTGTGTTTGTGGTTTGGGTAGAGAAGGGTGTCCCATCGGCCCCAGCTTCACATTGAGCAAAGTGTTCACACTCACACCTCTACTGGTCAATAATAAGGATAAGTGGGGCCTCGCATTGGACGGACAGTTAAAGCACGAAGATACTAACTTAGCATCAAGTACTTTGTAAGTTACTGTTCTTATATTCATTCGCCTCTTTGTGCCGAAACTCATACATATTGCTTATTTAGTGGCGTTCTGAAGAGTTTCCGACGCGCCCTCTAGTGGCCGATTGTACAATCCAAGTTCGGCGCATAGGGGGCGCTGTGGTAAATCTTCTAGTTAGATTATGTCATAAAAATCATTCAAATTCGGCCTATCAATTCAATCTGAATTTTGCATCTCGATAGTGATGCATGAATAAATTTAGTAGGTTATGTGTTTTAAAGAAAATGGAAAAATCAAAATTGCTGATTCAAATTTGTTGCTATACGAAAAAAACAATCATGTACAACTATAGTAAACAATTGGCGAATCTTATCCTTATTTATTTGCCATTCAATTTAGTAGTAGATTAGTTTCTTTTTCATATTTTTTTATTGTTGTTGTAATCAAATTGCATGAGACGACTATTTTTCATTTTGCATGATTTTTTTCACAAATAAAACACATTAACTTCTATCTACTTTTCATTTTGTATCATTATATCATTGTTTTACTTAGAGCGCCCATGACCGCGCGCATAGCATTGAGCGCATACAATGCTATGCTGCGCACATGACATCTTGTTTAGTCCATTGCACGCTCTAAGTAAAACATCCAACTGTCTACGAACCAATTACAAACCGAACCGAATTTGCAGAGTTGCCGATCCAGCACAACGAGAGAATTTGGGCATTATTGTTCAATATAAAGTTAAAGTTAAATTGTGCTTAGGACCTTTAGGCGGGTAAGCACTTCAGTTTAGACATTAGCGCGGTTTTGCCAGCTTTTTTTAAGTTGGTAACACTGATTTTTCGAATTGATTGAATTATAATTTGATTGGTTTATAGGGATTTAGTAGCAGAACTTCCATTTATATTAATGCATCCGAAACCGGAGGAAGAAATTCTGCCGTCGAGCTCATCGCCGTCGCGACGGGTCAGCAAAGATGCTGGAAATGAAGGTGGCGACGATGCCAATTTAATACAATTAGATGGGTAAGTTGGATGTGATTGAACTGTGCGAGTCTGTGCGCATGTGCGTAAATGTTTGGCGTATGTGCGTTCCGTAAGGTATGGGAGCTAAATGTGACTTGGTTGTTCGTAGCGATGATAATAACCTGCAGGATCACGACGACGACATAATATTTGAAGATTTTGCTCGGCTTCGGTTGAAGGGAGGCGAGACCGATGCATGAAAGCGGATACAGGCAATGGCCCATCGGCCAGCCCGTCCATTTTTACCCATACGTACTGATGTGTATGTCACCTGCGATAAGGTTTAGGTTTTTCAGATAAACCTAGCGCTGTCCCAGTGTGGTGCCCTAGTCATCGGCTGTGCTGCAAATCCTCTGCAACTCACAACCAGAATGCATCATCCAATTTGTACGTTCATCCACGTTCCGAACAACAACAACAAAAACCTCCTTCCACGTACGTTTCATTTTTATCTATCTGTACATGTTCCTTTCCGTCGTCGGTTTTGGCGTCAAACCCAATGCTAATTGTTGAAACAAGTACCAAAACGCAATGTTTAAAACGAATTTTTGAGATCTTTTCCTCGGTAAGTGTCCCCCTTTTCGTCTCCCTCAACTTTATCAAAGTAAATGTTACTATTTTCCTATTTGTTTTGAAATCAAAGCACTATTCATCACGACTAGTTTGCACAAACAATTTTATATTGGTTTAGTTCAAATGAGAGAAAAATTAAAAATATGTTTGGTGTTTTGATTTGAAAATAGCATAAAAGAGAAATTGAATTACGCATAATATATATAAATACACTTATATAAAAAAAATATAGCACAATATAATATTTTTTTCTAAAATAATCTTAGAAAAAGCAAAACAAATCGAATCGATATACAAACTGATGATACAATTTTTTCTAAATGTTTTTTATTACTTTTTTATACTCGAAAGAACAAAACTGAACATCCTTGGCATTCAAATCAATTACTAATTAGTTCATTCACAATTTTATTTTGATCAAAAAAAAAACAAAAAATATATATATGAATGATGAGAGATAAAGATTGAAATAAGAGGCAGTAAAATGAAAGAAAATGAAAAAAAATTATAACTATTCTTATAAATGTTTGGGTAATTCAATGCTACTGTTACCTAAATGTATTATATTTAAACGCATATTTTTAGATTTAATGTTCGTACAAGATATATGTATTGTTCCTCTCTTTCTGTATTCACAAGAAGACGAAGAAAAATAACTACGATAATTGTATTTCGTTTCTGGCCATCATGCATTTATTATTATCTGTTCGGAGATCTCATTGTTGTTTATTTTTCTATCTTGACTTTGTCGCCTGGACGTCAATTTGTACAAATTCATGTCCAGCTTTTACGAGTTTCACGGAGGAGGACTGGAGAAAATACTATATCATCCAAGCAAAAAGAAAAAAAAAATAACCTTTCACTGTATTATTATTATTGTACCCGTTATAGATGTTTAATATTTTCGGGTTAATAATAAACGTCGTCATATGACAACCAGACTTGAGCCACACATTTTCTCCAATCCTCTAACGAATCGAATGTACAGGTTGTTGCATTTATTACTACATGCAGATTGAGGTGGTTTATTTTTATTGGTAAGGTGGGACGATTTTCGCAGCAACACCCTGTATATAGACCCGCATTTTCTTCAGTTCCATTAATTATTGCATTATTACCATCAGTAGTCACAAATCGCAAAACAAACCCCCTTTCCCTCAATTTTCATCAAAACTAGTCTATAATTTTAAGCTATAAGATTGTCATTACACAAATTATCCAAAAAAAAAATATTGATTGTATATTTTCGTTCGTTTAATTGGTATTTAGTGTTTTTTTTTTTTGTAATTAGACCTATTTTATATATATTATATAATTTACCAATCATTAGAAACATAATATTTATTGTTTTTATTAATTTACTGTAATTCTGTAAAATAATTGTGTATACTAAACTAAAAAGGACAAAAATAAACTAGAAATAGAACATCTATCTTGTTTTTGTTAATTGCCTTATTACAATAATGATTAGCAAGACATGTGATTGGGCAAGCCAAAAAAACGCCTAATAATAAACTCACAGCCGAATGTTTTTAGACCTTATTTGTACAAACGTTACAATTTGCGCAAAGATCTTGTTATCCAACAAATACACATTTATTGTCGTAAAATTGAAAATTATTTGCTGGAACAACATTCTAATAAATCAAATGGTTTGCGACAAATTTATATACAATGTTTTATATCATAAATGTTGTAATCATAAGTTTCCAGCGGTAAACCGAAATTGTTTTACTAAAGTAATTGTAGTATGTCTTTATTTCTTTGGCAATAACATATTTATTGTTTTGTATGAAATCCATGGAGGGATGAAATTTCAGAGTAATAATTTCTGGGATATAAAATCTCATCTATTCAAAATGCAAATAATTTGAATATAGTCCTCTTAATATATTTAATTAAAATTTACTGAAATAAATATGCAATGAATTGTATTAATTAAAAGCCACACTTAATTAGTCAAGTCCAATAGAATACGAAATATACTGGAGCGCATGAAAATATTCGATGAAACAATAAGTTTTGCTAAGCTGTGTGTTGTTAGTTTTACGTAGATTGGTCGTACATCGCCATCTAGTAGACAATAGCAACAAATATCAATAGCATCCGACTTCATATTGCAGTCAAATGTACAGAGTGTTGAAGATTGCCATTAGATGGCAATGCGTTGTTTGAAAGTACATTTTATATTGAAACCACTTGTATAAAAAGTTGCCTACGTTGCAGGGTGATTTGAATTCGAAAATCAAATGCGAGTGTTGCGACTAGGTACGTACGGTAATAAAAATGAGTTGCATGTGAAAACGAACGATTTAATATAAACTAATTAGAAGCAATTAAATCGTTTTTATTATGAAATGCTAAGTAAATGTATTTGTTATTATATAATAATTAGCTGAGCTGATACATTTCTATTAGAGCATACAATGCAATGCAATGCAGATGTTTGTTATGGTTTTCTGAAATCCATATAAGGAGCATATGGATATATTGTGACTAGGTACTATTTGCAAAAGTCTGAAATATCATTTTCACTCTTTCATCTGCATGCGGTTCAGGTATAAGTTAATAATATAATAATATCAGTACCAGATGTTTTATTAGAAGCGGTTGCAGCCGCCCACTCAGGTATAATTTTCTATTCCTTTTATCTGCTCGTCCACTTTTACAACAAATATATGTTCGATTTCTTGCATCTATCGATAGATCGATCAATCATCAATCGATCAATCGATTGATCGCATTACTATTAGCAAACAACACGAATAATAAATACTAAATGTAAATCGCGACTACCTTCAAGCGCCTAATAAAATCAGACTTTTTGAAATTGAAATGCACTCGTAAGATTAAGATGAAGCAATGCTTTGAGATTTGTTCAATCATGTCAAGGTATGCTATGTAATAGAGAAATTGGTGTGAAAATGAAGAAAACTGAAACGCGACACACTTTCCGATGCACAATAGACAGGCCGAATGGCAGGCAGCCGTATTTTGGCGGGAAATGCAATCGACGAACCAAAAAACGCCAAGCCAAGCCGTCAAGATTGCGTGCTGTCGATGATGGTGGATGGTGATTTTTGTGCGGTCAAGGCACATATATTCGAAACGATGATTTTCTCACGCAATGTGATACAATTCCAATCCAAGTGGACGCTCGTTGAGCTGCTTATTCGATTACAATATCACTGATTTGTGATTCTAACCTAACCTAACCTTACCCAACTTGTACTTTCTAGGCGGTGCAATCATTTTTTTCAAACTGATAAATATGCTGAAGCTGAATCGAATCAAAGCCGGTCTAATTTTGCGTTCTCAATTTGTATTACCTTTAATAGATACAATGTTAGTGAAAGTTGACGTTAACGTGATTTTTATAGCGTATACATAATTTTATGTGCAATATAATAAATGTAGGATTTGAAGCGACAAATTTTTGGGTCCAATAAAATAAACAACCAATATAATACTAAACTAGGTAATCATAAAGCATTAGAACCGTAGAAAATTGTTGATTTCAGGCCATACCGCCCCAATAGCTATAGCTTCACCTTCCAAGAAAATACTAATCTACACAGTGTACCAATAATTAAATGGCCCAACAAAGGTCTAATTCCACCATAGAATAGATGGATGGCATAGATCAATATTTTTTTAGCGACCAAATTTCCACTTTTTCACCTACTGGCGCCAGATTTATTAAAGAATCTATTAGGTAATATTTAAAAAAATATTAGTAAGACATCTACCTAAAATAGACGACGTTAGTAGGTACTGTTGTAAAATCATTTCTCGTTCAGGAAAATAACCAAATAGTAGTAGGTACTATTTCGAAACTTTTATTTCTAGTAACCAAATAATTGATCGCTATTTTGTAACGACCAAAGTGGCATGTTTATTGAGTTAGGTACTGCAATTCAGATGCCAAATAGTTTTCCACTAGTGAGTTAATTCGGATTTAAAATAAACAAATTTGCCTTTATTTTAAGAATAGATTCTTAATTACCATAACAAATCATAATGTCATTTCTTAAACCAAATATCATCAGGAGAATAAGGAGATTGTTGAGGTAATAAAAGATTCCGAGTAAGAGTAGTATAATGCTGTCAGGTCACTGATGATCCTTTTGATCCTTTTCGATTTACGACTTCCCTGATCGAAGAATGGAGTGTTGGGGGGCGGTCGGCGGTGGTCGGCATTACTAATTGATTTGGATGGTTGGTTGCTTGGTAGATACATTGATTGGTAATGATCGGATCGGACCATCTGAGGGGTCTTTTGGGAAAAAGTGGAAGATGTTGATGATGATGAGTCGAACAAAATAGAACGCGGATATAGGAGGAGTGATTTGAAACGTGAGGGAAATGCTAAAAGTGGCTGATTGTTCGAAATACATAATAATATGTAGGAAATACAAAAAACATGTACAGTTGGAGTAAACTTGGTCATTGGCACGGCATACATGCAGTCCCGATGGCGAGTGTTTAACATTAATACCGATTGGAAAAAGTTAAAAATAAAAGTAGTTTGACCTTGACCTGTAAGGAGAACTCCGAAAAATGTTAGAACGATTATTCGGGACACACCACAGCAGCGATTGAACGAACGATTCGGTGTTGCACCGTTAGATTCTCGATTTGCCACCGTTTTACTGCTTTTCATTGACCTTTTCAACGCGATTTGTTTACACTATGCTAAAGCGCGATTATCCTTTCTTGATCATCAGTCAGATCATCGAGCATCGACTAGGTATCGTTGTTTCGACTCCTCGACGAAGAATTCCTCCCCTTCAAACTGGTTTGTTCGCTGCTGCCGCTGCTGCTGCGAGGTGTAAGCTAGAAAAATCACCCATTTACATTTTAATTAATTTTATGATAAGTTATTTGAACTGGCTCAGCTCAGCAGTCACTCAGTAAGTAGTCAGTCAATGCAAAAGAGTAAAGCTAAAGAAGCTCTTAGCTCTGACTCTCTGATACTCCTCATGCTCTGGTCTACAGTAGTAAGCAGAAGAAGCAGTTCCACCCGAGCCGAATCACAATATTTTGCATTAGGGCACACTAACGGGACTAAATGATGCAAGAGCGATGGAATGCAAATAACAATAGCATGTTCAAATCGAACTGTACTCTTTACATCACAAGAAAGTAATAGAAAAAAAGTGATTTAACAGTAAAAGAGAATGCTTGCTGTCTTGTGCTTGCTTGCTTGCTTGCTTGTGCTTGTGCACACACATTAATTTTATATAATATCCCAGCAAGCTAGCTAGCTAGCAAGCAGCTAATGCTTCAATCAGATCAGATTAATCACAATTCCAATTCGAGTCCAATCAATCAAAAATTCAATAACCTACTAACTCTATTTTTCTCTCTTATTATATTATATAATATTCCATCGTATGTCCATTGCATTGGCCAATCCGACTTTCAATCATCATTCATTTCATTTCAGTTTAGTTCAAATCTAGGAAAATAGGTTGCGACCACTCAGATTCCATTTTCTATTCGCTGTTTTTTCATTCTCGCCATCCAATTTTTTATGCTCTCGCCGCACACTTTCGTAGCTGATTTCAATATTGCAACATTGCAACCGACAGCATGCAATCAATGCACGTTACATCATCCATCCATCATCAATCATTTTGAAATGCACCCAATTCGCTCGCTACCCCTACCCCCAACGGATAGATAGGTCGCAGGGCGGATTTTATGCTAAGGATGCGACGAATTAAGTCCACAATTTTTGGGGTGGTGTGGAAACGCCACGACCTGTGGTTGGATTGGACCTTTACTAGCAACTTGTGCAACTTTTACTTTTCCAATAGAAATCGTTTTTCAACAACACACCACTAGAATCTGCAAAAAACTGTGCTGTCAAAAATGTTGATATATAATATCATAAATTAATTAGAATTCACTAGAAACATCTTAGAAAGTGTTCATTAAATATGCACGATGCAAGTCAAATTTGTAGCACCAGAAGAATGAAAATGTTGTTTCTCCTAATTTTGGCAAAAGTGAAAAAACAGTTCGTAGAAGTTGTTCAGCACACAGAAATTTTGCACCAAAAATCTCGCTGTTTTTCCAAATTTTCAGCAATTGTTGGATAAAGAGTCACTAATTTTCATTGTGGCTCAAAATCTTAGAAGCGTTGATCCATCCAACCAACTTCTTCGAATCAAATTGACCTATTACAGGATTATTTTGATGTAATATGCCCCATGGAGGGCTGATGGTAAGAAAAAAGTTTCTTTTATTTGATGATATGCCATTCTCTTAATGAATTTGATACGAATACTTTGAATTCCCTTAATGATGAATGAACTTTCTAATAATTAAAGCAATTGTTTAATTATTGGAATAAAATGTCTCAATTCCGCGAATAGTTTGAAAGAAATTGGAATGACGACGACGACGACGTAATGAGAATGTGGGTCGTGTATGTATATTAATTGATGAAATTTGGGAGCAAGGAATTAGGAAATGCGCAGTTTTGTTTGTTTTGTCCAAATGGTCGTCGTCGGTTGACCTTTCTAGGATACAGTGAGCACAATAAAAATAAAAAACGATTTGATGTTCGGTCATCTAATGTCTTTGACTCGGCCAGGAATGATTTGCAGATTCTCTTTTTTCCAATATTTTTTTTTCGTCCACCATCCGATCCGTCCGAACACGAAGAAAGCGCTTTACAGTTAGGCTGACGATTAATGAATTCGAATGAATTAGAATTGCTGGATTTTGGAGTGCACTGGATAGGAGGTATTGCTGCTTGGCTTGCATCGAGAGGGACATCAATCTGATGCAAGTATTACCTGATGGCTTGCTTTAAATCGCATTATGAAATAACGAAAGTGACATTCTGTATCAAACAGTGAGTTAGTTTTTATGACTCACGAAACAACGTCTAAATGAAAGTTGGGCTACTTTATGCTCAATCAGAAAATAACAACAATAATAATCAAACATTTTCTCCTAAAAGGTTCATTAATCCGCCGCCATCGCAAATATTTGAATATTTATTAAAATGTGCCTTCCCGGAAAATCACGACTTTCTAACTCATCAAAACATCTTCTCGGTATTTCGAAAATTCCCAATTCCACCTCACCATAACAACGTCGCTCGCCCAACAAACGGTTTCCGCTAACGGCTAACGCTAAGGTTAGGTTAGGTTAGAAAAGTAAAAATTGGTTTTGATTTTTAACCTAATTGTGGGAGTAAGAGAGAACATATTATGTTTATGTTTCACATTGTATGTGAACTTGACCGCTTGCGCGCTTCACTGTAACACTCTCCATGGCAAAGAAACACTCTCTTGCACTCACTCTCTCTCTTATATACTCACTCACTACCGTAATTAAGTCAATGCTGACTTCTACCATATCTATCTATCTCCACACATAAATAAATAAATAATTAAATAAATAAATCAAACAAAACAAATCGAACAAACTAAGATATTGTTTTTCCAAAACCACAAACATACACATTACGGAAGGTTCGGGGAAAAAAAAATATTAAAAATTCCTGGTACAGAGTGGCCCACCATTTGGCGCCGGCCCCCATTTTGACACATGTCCGAAAATCAGGGCGACCAACACGATTAGATCAAAATCGAACCAGATCCAGTTCGAATCTGGTCGCCGTTGTTCGCAATGTAGGGGTTCGGAGTAGAGGTGGATCACCCTGTACACAAGTCCCGTTATATAAACTGTTTCAAATCAATTACGCAATAAATGTTCATCGAAAAGTAAACACATTTTTTTTTATATAATGTAAACGTTGACCTAAAACAACATCAAAATTAACTACGAAACTCCGTTAAACTAATAGTTTTCTGATTTCCATCTCGATATAAATATTTTCATCTTCGCATATTATTAACAGGTCGACACGACCAACAAAATAACGCAATTTAAGTGCACCAAATTTTTGCTGACGTCATTTCCGATTTGGATTTCGTAATTTGGTACTACGTCCGACTTATTTCCAAAATGTTTTTGCGCATTAAATCAACATCGCATTTTTTTTCGTTATTAATATTATTATTATTATTATTTTGTTCGACTTATATTATACTACTAGAGAGGAGAGAAAAAAAATTACGTAACCAAATTCTCTTTTCTCTTTCTTTTAGTGGAATGTTTTCGAGAAATTCTTGCCGACCGAGCTTTTTATTCTAGAATATATCTATAGAAAAAAAACACAACAAAATATCTAGAACAATAACGTATAAATAACGGAACTTTAAACTTGATTCGAATTTCATATGAACATAATTCATATCGTACGTAATGTAATTTATGAGTGTGTGGCTAATTTGCATACGAAAAAATTTCAAGCCATTTATTATTATGTCTTGCTATAATTATACTTTTCATTTTTTTTTCCTAGATTTAGTTGATTCTAATCACAGCTGAATTTTTTCCTATGAATTGGGTTAGGTTAGTTTGAAAAAGCATGCAAGAAACTTACCTAATTGCGTTCACATTTGTGCAATGTTGCGATAATTTTATTGCAGAACAATATTCCGTTGAAGAGGACTTGCTTGAAAAAAAAAAAAAAAATATTCACATTTCATGAAAGAGCAAATTTTTAAATTTTTTATTTTAATCAAGATATTTAGTAACTTTTTGAATTCTGATTTAATTACCTAACAAATTAATTTGAACTTTAAATGCAATTAATTTTTCGATTTGGTAGGAGTTAAATTTTTGAATTTAAAATTCAAAAACCTGCTGGAAATTTTGCTTCTATTTTAATTTAATTAGGACATTGCCAGTCAAAATTCCTAATCATTAAAATGTTTTATGCAAAAAGCCAAATTCTTTTAATACTATAAAATAGAATGATAATTGGTTGATAAATAAATCTTTTTTTCGTATTAGACCTCCCTTTTTGTTTTGGCTACGAAACTTGTCACTCAAAATTCGTAATAATTGAAGTTTCTCACAAATTAAAATTAAAGACAAATTCTTTCAATATTATAAATCAATTTTAATTCTGGTTGTAATTTATTTAGTCAATCTCGGAGCTTACTTTTTGATTTTAAATCTTCAAAAACTTGTTTGGTTATAGAGGAAGCTATAATTTTGGTAGTATGATTTTTTTTTTATAAGGTATAACTTAAATTTTTCCACTAGCCAGTTAAAATTCCTATTCATTATAATGTAACTAGCATTTTATGCAAAAAGACAAAATCTATTAGAATTATACCGTAAATGATGTTTAGTTCGTATAATTAAATATGTTTAATTGCCATTTATTTTTCTGGAATCATATTTTTTAGTTTTAAAGAAACCTGGCGTTGATTAGTGAAAGCTACTATTTTGGTAATATGAATTTAGTTTGCAATGCAATACTAGTTCAATTTAGTTTCTCCTGGACTTCCACCTTTTGGTTTTAGAACAGAAAAAAAAAAAACTTTATGCAATTATGAAAAAAATATTGCAATGTTGAATGTATGTACGCTTGCTTAAGAAAAATCTCAAAAACGAATTAAGTTGTGTGTGTGTGTGTGTGTAAATAAAATATATATTTTTTTTTCGATTCCCTCTATTATAGAGTTATTAGGTGGCGTACACTACACACACATCACAGTCAGTCAGTCAATGTTGAAAAACTCGTTTTGAAATCAAAACCCAATAAAAAATGTTTATAAACAGCGTAAAGTTGCTCTTCCTTTTCTTTGTGGCTTTGAAAATAAAAATGTGTGTAGGAATGCAAGATTTTAGCTTTTGCCTGGATTCCTGCCTGCTGATCATGATATGTCCCTACATTATAAACCGGATGTTCAAACTACCAGGTCGCGGTCAAGTGAAAGGATCTGTATGAAATTTTGCTGTTATATAACAGATGCAATCGCGATTCGAGGTGCTGCTGCACAATTTCTTATTTTAGGGGCGAAATTTCGGCCGCAAAAAAACAAAACAACACGCCTGATTATTAATATTGATGTGGAGTGTTGGTTGACAAGAAGCCAGAGAGAACCAGCAACCAGTGTGTATGATGGGCATGAAAATTGAGCGTGACAATTAAACTGCGAGCCAGACATCTTTTTGTTTGATGATTTTCAGTCGAATTATTATCGTACTTCCAGTTTATAGCACATGTTTTTGGCCAACTTGGAGTTACATACGTGAACTGACTTAACTATCTTTCGGATCTGACTGACTCCTCTTCACTTCACTTACACTCGTCTTTTTCTTTATATTTATGATTTATCAAAATTCATAACTGCTTTTCGCAGTCCTCGCCTCGCCTCGCCTTGCCAGTCGCCACCATCATCACCAATGGCCGACATGCGACACAAAAATGTCCAATCTAACCAAGAAATGTCAAACATCTTAGCTTAGTGCAAGTGCGCTAATCGGCTGCCAGATGGCGTGCTAGTTATTGTCGTTATTTTGATTAGCAGGTTATGGTCAACTAGAAATTTATTGGCAATCGAATCGATTAGTAAACAATTTAGTCGAATTTACTAATAAAATTTTGGACAAATGAATGGCGAAGCTATCTGTTTACATAAATATAATTTGGTTGTACATATTGTAATATTATGACTATTGTTGGTGCGAGTTTCTTAATGGAGTGGGCTGACTATTTTTAAATGCATTATGCGTACACAATTTACTTTAGTTTACAGTATTTTTAAAGTAGACTGTTGAACATGCAATTTATTAATAATTTATGCACTTTTGCAATACGTATCGTGTCGCTTTTAATAAACAACAGCACGAAAAAAGTGCTTGAAAAATATATATATTTTATTACTACTATTCTTAATTAAAAAATCGAATTGGAGACTGATGATTTGAAATCCGGATGCGGTGCCATCAGAAGAGAAGACGAGGGGTGGGTGGGAGTAATTGTTGGATTACTACTGCGATTAAGAAAACGAAGCCGGATTTCGATTGGATTTGATTGAAAATGAAAATGCGGATGCGATTTTTTTCGATAGTAGTATATGAAATTGGAATTTCTCATGCTGGAATGCGATATAATAATCCGAAAACCGAATTTCTAATTTGGCGAGCGGAAAAAATGACTCGATATACATTTTTTAACGAATCTATTTTGTAATGCTGCTATTATTATTTGTTTATTTTTATATTTGTGCTAATTTATTCGCAATTTGTTTGCTGCGATGTTTAATTTTATTTTTATATGCAATAAATCAATTGAATAATAACAATAGACGTAGTTTATTTTTCCACATTGTCGAAACCAACGAAACTAACTAATCCAGAGAAGTGGAGAAGTGAAGTAGTGCCATTTGGCAGTTCTAAAAAAAGACTCCTCTTGAGCAGGTAGGTGATTTTCCTTTTCAATATTACACACTCACTTTTATATGGATGGCATATTATTATGACGCCTGGCCAGGCCTGCCTTATGAAAACGACAACAAATTTTAGAGGAGGTTGTTACAAGAACAACAATAGCTTGCAAAAGCAACCTCTTTCTTCTTCTCTTCTAAAATTAGCAAAATCCACCACCCGACTAGTTCGTTTCATTATTCGTTTCGTCCAGCGTCCGACCGACGACGCGTCCCGCTAAAAAAGCGAGTTGAAAGTTGCACAACCTATAATAGTAGTGAACTAATGAACCATTTCGGGTTTTTTGTCAAAACCGGCTGATTAAAATTCGATGTTTTTTTTTTCATCGTTTTTTTTCTTCCTCTTAAGTGATCAGCTAAAAAAAGATTAATTAAAATTTCAGTCAATTTCGTCCGATCATATCAGATCTGATCAGATGAGATGAGATGATGGTGGTTGGTATCTTTTTATACACTTCCACTCACACACACACACACACACACACACACACACATATAGGTGGTACACACGATACACACACACACACAATTTGGACATAGTGTATAATGTGTATATATTAGATCCATATCAGCTGTTACATAATAATATATGCTTAATTAAATATTCAATCTGTATAGTTTTTGCCATAAATTTCTAGAAGCATAGACTAGCTTAAGAATGCCATGTTAAACCGTGGGATTTGAATAGTTCGGTCGTCAAATTTAATATTTTCCCATATCAAGGCGTAACTCATAGCATGTTAATTAATACCTAACCAGTATTTTAATGATAAATTAAATATATATATACATACACACACACATATACATTATACATTAATTGCATAAAAAAATCCACTAGGAGAAGAACGAAGCTCTTCTTGGTTCTTCCATCTTCCATCCTCCATCCAGTCTTCTCTGAACGAAACGAAACAACAAACGAAGTGGTTTCAGACATTAATATTTTTCCCTTTTCTCAACTTCTCAACTCCTTCATCATCGCCTTCAGCGCAAATTTCGGCCAGGCCAGATAACACTCTGTTTTCTGTTTTCGATTTTGTAATATTGTTGTTTATGTCTATGAAATTGCAGCGGGAATTAGTTAGAGAAAAATGCAGCCACAAATAAATAAAGTCTATTCGCAAAAATGCAAGATAAATATTTATGGTTTCGTTTTATTTCATTTCGAGAATAATATGTTTGTTGGATTTACTACAACAATGTTATTAAAAACGACCGAAGGGGTTTTCACAATTTCTTCGACTTTGACGAAATCTTTAGCGCATTTAAAATTCGACGATGATGATTATTCATACAAACATTTATTTATTTCCTGTGCAATTAGAATTAGCTCGAAAAAAGCAAATCGATTTGCATAAATTACCTCTACTGTAGAAAATGGTAAACCAATCATCTAGGTAGTAGGTACTAGGTACTACTACGTCACCTAAAAATTTTTGTTAGCCAAAAAGGAAAAATCAAAGCGACGAGCCAGCAATTTGCATATTCAGATAGAGAGAGAGTTGCGTAACAATCTAATGAGTTTTCGAATTGATATGCATAGCTTGTTATTCGCCTTTACGCACTTCCTTTAAGTATTCATCGTGTACATACATACATACTTCGTACCATTGAATTGAAAATGCAAACATATCAGTATTGTAATGTGTTGGGATTTGGAGCCAGCCCCGTCCGCTGTCCGTCCGTCCGTCCGTCGTCCGTCTGTATCCGTATGGCGCATGTATCTATGTATGTACCACTATGAGTTGTAGTAGGTATATCATCATCGTGTGAGAAGATGCATTTCTAAGCAGAAAATCCGAACGTCGATCATTGTTTTGTAACTTGACGTCTTCGGATATCAAAAGTTTATGTTATACTTTCACAGAAATCTAGGATGACGATCTATATTTGAAGTTATTTCGTAACAGTTCACACGATATCGTATATTGCAATTGCACCATGCATGTGATGCATGGAAAAGTGAAAAAGATTACTTAGGTACTTACTTATTAAGTAGCTGGAAAAGCGCTGGCCCATTTAAATTATTTAAGTCGATCGTCAACTTAATCGTCAGCTTTTATTTCTATTCTATTATGCATTAGCTATAGCTAGAAAGTTGTCCATTTCGTAGTACGAGAATTTAAATCAGAAAAAATCTGTATACACTAATTATTGATGAGATTTACAATCGGAACCAACTGTTATAGTAGGTACCCTTAAGCTCCTTCCGAAGGTCAGGCAGGCATTTATTTATTTTTTTTATAGCCCCCAATTAGGCAAAGAAAGGGGACTGTATGTAATCCGATCATTAGACGTCATTTTGGGAAACTGGTACTTAATTTCGTCGTTCAATTAATTTGCAGTTAAAGTGGCAAGTGTTAAGTGGAAAAAGGCCCAGATCCGTTCCTCGAATTTTCGAAGGAAGCCTTCCTCCTCCGTATATCTGATGAATTATAACCCCAAGCGATATAAATGGTAGACGGGATGTCTGGCAAGCAGTTTTTGTTTGCTTATACGGACAAATCGACTAATACCACAGTACAGACACTATTAATCGAAATTTGAGTCGCAATCGCCGACAATAAATAAACCGTTGGCGAATTGACACATAAAAATCGGCTGGAAACGTGAAAATAGGTGAGTGTGAATGATTAAATCGAACCGAATATTGGGTGTCATATATAGAAAGGTGTCTCGTTTCCATTCCAATCCAATTGACTCGAAAAAGTGCCAAGCCACGAGTTTTGAAATAAAATAATTGTAAAACGATTTGAGGAAGTGTCAGTCGAACGAATCTCAATTTTCAAGCCGACGACGACGTACGTACGTGGGATGACCTTCGATCTCTTCGGCTCACCGTGTTGGACGTGAATAATTGTAACAGTAGTATGTGCAGCAGTTGTAGTATCGTGGAAGAGGAGAGCTAAGGAGAAGACCGACCGACCGGGGCGGCCGTGAAACCGCCGAAGACGAAGCACTGGTAGGTAGGTGGCGGGGGCGGCCACCGGCCATCTCCAGACCAATCTGCAGATACCAGCTGCACCCCCTGGTGGGGCAAGAGAGGGGAGCTGTCATTGGTTGCCGTACACCAGCTCTGTCAAGTGCTGGGCTACTGGCCGTCATATAGAGGGTAGCGGTCCGTCTGCTCGCAGTGACCAGTCAAAGTGTTCTCGCTGCGGACATGCTCGCGCTCGTCTACTTTTGTGTAGTGCTCCTCATCGTGTGGTGGTGGTTTCGCACAGGCCGTCAACTATACGCCAAGTCGCCACCAGGCCCCAAGCCCTGGCCCCTGATCGGAAGCCTCCATCTACTAGGCCAGCACGCCACCCCGTTCCAGGCCTTTACGGCCCTTAGTCGCGTCTACGGCGACGTCTTCAGCATCAGTCTGGGCTCGATGCCATGCGTCGTCGTCAACAATTTCAATCTCATCAAAGAGGTCCTGATCGCCAAGGGTGGCGATTTCGGCGGCCGTCCTGACTTTATCCGCTTCCATCGACTCTTTGGCGGTGACCGCAACAATTGTAAGTACTTTTTTCGATTTTCCTCATTTTTACTACCCGGAAGTATGATTTTTTTTTTCGTTCGAATTTTTTTCCAATTTTTTTCGGGCTAATTTTCCGATGCTCCTATTTTATTCACAGAGCAGACAGAGTATCGGTCATTAATTACTGTTAAATCAGTAGTCCCGTTAAATGTAACTAACTATCTAACTAACTAACATTCGCGTTAGCAAAAAGAAATTGTTTACCGGTTATAGATATATGTAGTATATTTATGATGATGCATTCCTTGGAGAACGTTGCGGGTTTAAGAGGTCGCGGCGCGTTTTCGTGCTTTTCGATTTAGCGAGTTTACTTTCTAGCATACAGCACCTGATGTGATGTGATGGTTCCGTTCATTCATAAGATTGTATACGATACGCACTCGCCTGCCGTGAACTTGAACTCCTGCCTGCCAGCGAGAATTGAGATTCTAATGAAACTGAATCTGATCAATCAATCAGAAATTAAAGCGGTTACTCTGTACGTCATAATAAATTCGTTGCGATACCTACTGATTAGCTGTAATATGAGCCGCCTCAACCAAACTTGCTGACGGCCACTCATAGATGGATGATGGCATGGCGGTTTCGCAATTACAAACACAAAGTGCCTCGTAGTAGAATCTGCCCCATTCTAAGCACACAGGCACAGGTGTCCGAGTCGCACTGCTACGGCTACGGACGGCCACGCGCCTCAATGGGCATCTGTTGCTGTTCCGCGAAGCAGTCTGGCGGTTGGTTGGCTTGACGCGTGCCGAGCGAGATAGGCGAGCCGCAACACGACCTTGAGACTAGGCTGCGTTTTTTGCCCTCTTAACAGTGTCTAACCATGTATGCATTTCGTTTCAGCTCTCGCCCTGTGCGACTGGTCCTCGTTGCAGAAGACGCGCCGCAGCATCGCCCGTACCTATTGCTCACCCCGATTCACATCGCTCCAATACGACATGGTGAACAACGTCGGCACCGACGAGCTGCACGCCTTCCTCGCCGAGCTGCAGAAGTTGCCGCAGAACAAGCCCGTCGACATCAAACCCGTCGTTCTCGGAGCTTGCGCCAACATGTTCACCCAGTACATGTGCTCCACCAGTTTCTCCTATCAGGACGAGGAGTTCCGCAAGACGGTGCGCTACTTCGACGAGATCTTCTGGGAGATCAATCAAGGCTACGCCGTCGATTTCCTGCCTTGGCTCTCGCCCTTCTACAATAGTCACATGAATAAACTGTCCCATTGGGCTGGCGAAATCCGTCAGTTCATCCTATCCCGCATCATTGACAAACACCGAACGTCGCTAGATCTGAACGCCCCTCCTCGCGACTTTACAGACGCTCTCCTGATGCATCTCGAGGAAGACCCCAACATGAATTGGCAACACATCATTTTTGAGTTGGAGGACTTCATCGGCGGCCATTCGGCCATCGGCAATTTGGTCATGGTGACGCTGGCCAGCGTGGTCAAGTATCCGGAGGTGGCCAAACGCATTCAGAAGGAGGTGGATGATGTGACTGGCGGCAATCGATTCCCCAATTTGTTTGACAAAGCCGCAATGCCTTACACAGAGGCGACTCTGTGGGAGACTTTGAGGAAAGCCTCGTCGCCCATCGTGCCACACGTTGCCTCGACCGACACGGAAATTGATGGCTTCACCATCCAGAAAGGTACGATGGTCTTCATCAATAATTACGAGCTGAATTTGGGAGAGGAGTACTGGGATGAGCCGGAACGGTTCATGCCCGAACGGTTCCTGTCCGGTCCCGATGGGAACGTGATCAAGCCGGCTCATTTCATCCCTTTCAGCACTGGCAAACGGACCTGCATCGGACAAAGACTCGTGCAGTGTTTCAGTTTTGTTATCCTCGCGACGCTGTTGCAGAACTACGACATTAGCACCACGGACGATGTAAATACGAGACCAGGATGTGTGGCCGTGCCTCCCGATTGTTTCAAGCTCGTACTGACGCCTCGAAGGCAGTAGAAGAGGGACGACGGTTGCGTTTCTCTCCACACACACACAAAATGAAAACAAAACAGGATGCAAGTCTAGTTCAAGTTAATAAGTAGGTGTTCTATTCTAAGTAAGTCTGTAAACTTGATCGGATTTTGGACCTTGGCCTTCCGTCGTCGATCCAACACTGCTGTACTGTACTACTACTATGAAGACGAGGCCGACCGGCTCTGGCTTTAAGCCAAACATCACCTGCATTTTCTCATTTATTTTATTATCATTAATTATTATCGTGCATTGTATATATTTCATTGTGAATTTATTGTAAAAATGGATTAGTAATTTATCTTTAATTATAGTCTCCCAGTGTTAAGTCTAATATATAATGAGACTGAATATATTGTGTATTTTTATTAGCACGCTTGTTTTATTTATTTCTTCTCTTCTTCGCACCGCACCACACACACAATTTGTCTTGTTTTGTTTGGTGTGGTGTTCGCATACAAGAAGCAAGGTCTCTTCAAGTACAGTTCGAGGTTAATTGATCGATTTATTGTATTAGCAATGACAATAAATTTTCTTCAATTCAAACAAATTTCCACCTCGACAAAGTCGCGCATCGCATCTCACACTCGCGAACGTTTTATTACCTATAAACAATTCGCACCGCGAATCAAAATACATCACGATTGCACAACTAACGATTCTATAATATATTGATTGCATTTGCTTGTATCGATCGTAACAATATCATTCATTACCTAGGTATTACAATGGAATTGGAACGGAATTGAAAATTTGAAGAGAAGAGACTAGATGAAGATGATTTAATTGGGCTTAATTGCAATTATAGTGGTCATAGAGTAATAGTTAAGTCAGCGTGATATGTTCCAGACATGAAGCGCGAAGAAGATTATGGGATTAGAAGAAGGTAAAAAGAGTGGAACTGCTTGAAAAGGATACGGCTTCATTGTTATTCTTCCAGCAAAAGGAAATGCGGCATTAGTTGGAATTATATAAGGAACTGCAGTAATAATTCTCGGTAAACGAGAGAAGATAGATAACCATATATCTATTCGTATTCAGGTTTTCCACCATTTGATCGAATCGAAATGAAAAGAGCGGAAAACTGCACACACACACACACACACACGGGTTAATTGTGCGGCATTTGCTTTTTCTAATTGACAATGAAACAACAAACGAAACGACAATGACGAGAGTTGATTACCGTTGAAAACAATCAGAAAAATGTAAATGTATTTTCATGAAAAATAGGTAACCGTATATCTATTTCATGGACGTTGTAATAATGCTATTACATATTTATAAAAATAATTCGACTTGTCTACATGTGTGAGAGATATTTGAGAATTATGCCAAAGAAAGTGTGCTGCTTAGTCTGCAATATAATGATGAGAATGAAACTATACGCACGTAGAGCCAAAGGATTTTTCTGCTGAAAATCATGTCTATATGTGTCAAACGCCGCGGCTCGCGGATCGGATTATACAATTAATATTTTTATTATATAATCCAATCCATGCACACGTGTGGTGGTAGTTAGGTAGGTAGGTACTTGTACAACACGATCTTGACATTGAATATTGCATGCCAAAACAACAATTGCTTACTTTTCGAAGCTCAAAAATCAGAATACTAAACTTGGAGGAACACAATCTCACCAATTCGTTTGCAATTGGCCCAATTTTCCAGAGGAAAAAATTGCTGCAGCTTCGGTAATTTTGAAATATCCTCAAAAGGAGTACCGGAGGTTCCAAATAATAAGGGACCCCTAGGACTAGGTAAATTTGGTCAGCAGTCCAGTCCAGGTGCAGGCAACTGGTAAGGCAGGTTCCTCCAGCCAGCCAGCCTCCAGGTTCGAGTGGTGGCGACGAGAGATGTTGATGAGATCTGCTGGGGAGTGCTTGGTGCTTGCTCTTCCTAGTGGCTGATTGAAGGTCAATATGATTATCTACGGATCACACTGACCTACATAGTCGAGGGAGGAACATTGGCGAAATTCATCATTATCAGATACAATAAGTAATAAATTTTCGAGCATCGAGTGCTGTGCAGACAGGCCGCTAGTTCTCTATTCAATGTCAGTGCAAGGTGAGCAGGTAGATACATTAGCCAGATCGTGCTTACTTCAGTTAGTGCATTTTAAGCTTCAAAATCATCAACTTTTTTTTTTAATCACCGCAAATACGATTTCGTTTTTTTTACCACGAGTCCGTTCATTAAAGCAAAAAACTGATTGCATCTGGATGAATCCAGCTTGTCGATGTATTTATATCGAGATTCATCTTTCTTCTACTTCGTCTTATTTCACTCTTCTTTTTATCGATTATCGAATTTCGGTCAAATTTTATTACCTGCGGTGCGCGACAAGCGACTATCCAAAAATGAAAAAAACAATCTACGAAATTTAATACACACACGCACATACACACACATATATATATATATACGACTTTGGGTATCAAATTTATCCAAAATTTAAATGGGTAAAGGTATAAATTTTTTTTTAATATTAACTACTTATTTACACAAACCAAACACTTTACATTAGACACAATTGCACAACTGCAATTTATTTTCGAAATTTCGAATTGGAAGTGCCTAATTGCACAACGTAGATTCATGAATTAAATTATTTTCAATTACAATGATAATTAAATAAATTATTGTTAATTGTATAATTGCAATAATTATGTATCAGCAAGATTTGATGCATTTATAATTCAAATTTATGAGACCCGTATTACTGGTTGCATTGCTAGAAAGAAACAATATAATATTTAAAATAAGAAGAAACGTTAGATATAATTTAATTAATATTATAATACCTGAAAAATAATAGATTCATACACATTAATTTAGAAAAAAAATACCTCTGGCGCTTCCTATTGACTGGTAGCCACACTTACTAACCAAATTACAGAAACTCGTATTGATAATTGCAAGACCAAATATCGCACATTTAGGCTGTTTTATGCCTTTTTTAAAAAGTATAAAGTTGGCTTTATAAAGTAATAATGAAGTTGGCTGTGCAAAATAATTATGTCAAATTAATTGTGAGCAAAATAATTTGTCCGTGTCGATTCTCATCGATCTAACTTCGTCTAAATTGCATTTTCAAAATCGTACAGAGTGAATAATAAGTGCTACAACCACTATCATAAGACACAAGTAAGTAGAAACAGTGAGCAATTCAAAAAAATCCAATAAAATGAAAATTTCGAAAATTTTCAGCCGGACAAAATAATTAAGTTGGTTATGCAAAAGAATAATCCAGTTGGCTGTGCAAAATATTAATCAAGTTGGCTGTGCAAAATATTATGTCAGATTAATTGCACGCAAAATTATTCGGTCCGTGTCGATCCTTTTAAAATCGGTCTAAATTCGTCTATTTATATATTTTCAAAATCGTAGAAAGTGAATAACAGGTTGTGCAACCACTCTCAAGTCATAAGTAAGTAGAAACAGAAAGCAATTCAGAAAACTCCAACAAAACGAAAATTTCAATATTTCCAGCCCGACAAAATAATCCAGTCGGCTGTGCAAAAAAATAATCTAGTTGGCTGTGCAAAATATTAATCAAGTTGGCTGTGCAAAATTTTATGTCAGATGAATTGTACGCAAATTTTTCGGTCCGTGTCGATCCTCTATTAAAATCGGTTTAACCTCGTCTATTTATATTTTCAAAATCGTAGAACGTGAATAAGAAGTTGTGCAACCAGTCATAGGTAAGTAGAAACAGAAAGCAATTCAAAAAAATCCAACAAAATGAAAATTTTGAAATTTTCAGCCGGACACAATAATCCAGTTGGCTGTGCAAAAGAATAATCCAGTTGGCTGTGCAAAATAATAATCCAGATGGCTGTGCAACATTTAATGTCCAATTAATTGCACAAAATTTATTTGTGCGGTCAATTATCTATTGAAATCGATCTAAACTGGACTCGATTGTATTTTCAAATTCGTAGTGAAAGAAGATAACTTCCACAACCACCCATAAGTACGTACCAACAATAAACAGTTAAAAAAAGTGTAATAAAATGAAATTTTTAAAAATTTCAGGATTTTTTTTTCCAAAGCTTTGCATAAAATTGATGAAATTAGTAACGTACAAGAACAATTATGGCAGACTCGAATAACAATGAAGTGCTAAACGCAGACGCAAATATAGCCGAAATTGAAGATCAACCCACCGGTGCTAGTACGATTGGTGATGGTATTGCAAGTAAGAAACGTAACATTAAACATCCAGTCGGAATTAAACCAGGCAAGACATATGTGTGTAGTAGAGGTGTTAGTAGTGAAAAACGAGGCGCTAGCAAGAGCCCATCAAAATCTGGCAAGAATGTTGAGAGTTCTAAAACTAATAGTGATGCTAAAGCAGGCGGAACCAAAGGCGTAAATAAGTTTGAAACGAATTTGGTGGGTAGAAAAGCAAATACTTCTACTGACAAACAAAGCGTAAACAGCAGCGCATTTAAGTCCAGTAAGAATTTTGCAAGTAAAACATCTGATAATGTAAAAGAACAAGGCACATCTAAGGGAGCAACTAAGACAGCCAAGAAGGTCGAGACTAAAAAACAGAATATCCCTGAAGAACAAAGCCCGACCGACAGCGTAACGCCTGCGCCAATTCAAAATCTTGCTAATGATGAAGAACAAAATGCACCTGAAGAGAATGGCGGGAATTTAGATAGTAAGAGAGTGAATAAAACTGATGAACATGGCGCCACCAAGAACGCACATGCACCTCGTATAAATTTCGTAAAAAGAAACGCTGTTAATATTGGAGGAAAAGGAACAAAGAAGGGCGCAACTAAGATTGATAAGACTTTGATGGCAGAAAGCAAGGGTACAACTAAGATTATTGACAAGAGTTTGGAGCCTAAAAAAGAAAATGAAGCCAAAGAACATGAACAAGGTGCCACCATCACCCCAAATGAGCCTAGCACAAGTAAAGACGCTGATAATATTGCCGAACAAAATGCAAACAAAGGCCCAACTAAGATTGCGAAGAATGTTGTGGATAAAAAACCTAATAATACTGCAAGACCAGGTGCAACCAAAACAAAGATCGTATCTAGATATCGCGAATATTTCCAGGACAACAAATCCGAGAAAAAATCTAATATTGAAGTTGAAAGTGTAACCGAGGGCGGCACAGCCGAAGAAGGCGCAGGCACAAGTGCTGCAGAAGAAATGGTTGTCTCTGAAGAACGTAATATTGAAGAACACGCAGGTATGTCTGGTGATGGTTCTGCACCTAAAAAACGTAGCAACATTAAAAAACCAAAAAACGAAATTAAGGGCACAAATAAGATTAGCAAAAATGTCGGCGATAAAAAAGCTAGTCATTCTGAAGAACGGGCAACTAAGGTTGAACCCAAGCTTGCCAAGATTTCCGAGGATAAAAAACCTAATAGTAATACCGAAGGAAAGGCCGGATCGAAGATTGCAAGTAAATTTGCCAGTAATTCCATGGATAAAAAAGGTATGGATTCTAAAGGAAAAGCCGTTACCAAGGGCGGAATCAATTCTGGTAAAAATGGCCCAAGCACAAAATCTAAGAATATTGATAGTACATCAGGCGTAAATACGACTCATGAAGTTATCGCATTGGAAGACCCAAATAATACCGAAAAAGACGATGCAGGCGCCAGTATATCCGAGGAAAATGTTGCGCTTAAAATACCTAACAATGTTGAAAACCAAGGCGCAGGCGCAACCAATGTTGGTGATGGTTTAACATTTAAAAAACCTAAAAACAAACAAGCAGTCAAAGGCGCAAATAAACTCGCCAAAAACTTCGTGGGTAAAAAAGCTGAAAATGCTAAAAAAGAAGCCACAATCAAGGGTGCAACTAAGTTCGGAAATATCCCAAGTAAAAAAACTAATAATATCGTACAAAGCACAACCGAGGGCACATCTAAACCTGACGAAAATTTAACATTTACAAAACAACTAGAAAATTTAGACGAGACAGGAATGTTCGCAAGTTTGTCTGAGGAACTTCTCGCATTTCACGGCTCAGGCTTAACTAGGTCCGAGGAAACTTTCAGATTTGAAGAACAATTTGCAGACACAAGTAGAGTTGGTGATGATTTCGCATATAAAACCTCTGATGATTCAAAAACACAAGATGCAACCAAGGACTCAACAAAACCTATAAGCCATTTAGAGGGTGAAAAGGCAAATCATTCCAAAGAACGAGGCCTAACCAATCGCGTAACTAAGACTGGTCGGAAAAAACGAGGCGCAAGCACAGTCGGAAGTAAAAAAAGCGCCAGCGAGGGCACATCTGACGAAAGTTTGGTATTTAGAAAATGTATAATTCTTGTAGAAAACGACCCAAGAAAAACTGATCAACTTAGAAAACCGAAAACAAGTATAATAGATATTGACCCATTTGGCGAATCAAGCAGTAATGATGAGCAAGAGCTCAACGAAGCTATGGCAAAGAAAAAGTATGCATTTGAAGAACCGAGCAGTATTGCTAAACAAAGCACAGGCCCAAGTAAGACAGAGAAAACGTATGCATTTGAAGGTGCAGTTTTAGATGTTTTTAGCGAAATTTCCGAAATTGAACAACCTGACAATTTTGATGAACATCAAGACTCAATTATGTCTGGTGATGGTTATGAATTTGAAGACACAAATTTTCCAAGTTCAAAAGCTAGTAATCTGGAAGAAAAAGCGGCAAAAGGTGCGAGTATGTCGGAAGAAAATTTTGCCTATAAAAACCCGGATCATTTTGAGGAACAAAGTGCCAGCGCAATAATGTCCGAAGAAAGTTTCGCATTTAACAAATCTAATAGTAGCAAAAAGCAAGGTGTAAGCAAGGGCGGAAATAAAACTGGCATGAGCCTCTCAAGTAAAAAATCTATAACTATTGACGTACAAGGAGCAACTGAGGGACTAACTAGGTCTGACAATAGTTTTACATTTAAAAAACTTAATGATCTGGAAAAAGAAAGCGAGACCGAGAGCACAATCGCAAATGTATCTGGCGATAGTTTTGGGTTGGCGGAACCTAATAGAATTGAAGAAGATGTCATCGACGGCGCAACTATGTCGGATGAAAATTTTGCTTTGCTGGTATCGAGTGTGTTAGAAGAGCACCATACCAATGACTCTACCGAACAAAGTACATTGGAAGACTGCGCCAGCAGTTTTAGTTTCTCGGACAAATCCTCGACTATCCCGGCTGGCACCATAATAGAGGCAATATCAGATATTTCTAGTATAATCAGTAGCATAGAAATCGTGAGATCAACGCCTTCGTTTATTAACCAATATATAAGAGATTCTTCTTCCCAATCGGATGAAAATGAATTTGCCAACGAAAATCTGTTTCCTGAGTTCGGCGACGACCGATCAAACGCTGGCAGTGGTAACCAGCAAGTAAGATTGTACAATGGAACTAATGATGTCAACAGGAGATCAATGGCCGGCTATTTTCGATCGTTTATGGAAACACCTGTGCCACATGTGGAACAAATTGAAGACTATGAGGAGCTGCCTTACCTAATGGGAGGGTTCATTGAGAGAGACCCAGGGTCATCAATACCTCAGTTACGATTTAGCCCTGCAGGAACTAATTGCTTGACAAGATGGTGGTGGAATATGTGGGGCAATTCTTGGGAGCCGAGAAGCCTTTCGGCAATGAGTGTCAGGGTTTGGGAGATGGCTGTAAGACTTTTAGAGATGGCTCAACGATTTTGTTGGGAACAACATTCGGACATGTGCGTGTCCACGTTGTTCGTTCTACTAGCAGTGGGAGGTGGTTTACTTATATTTTCCGATCAGTTATACCAACTAGTTTATTAAAAGTTTGCCATGATTAATTCTCGTATTTTTTTATAATTAAGTCAAAACTCCTCTACCTATATATACATTAATTTGCCAATTAGTAAGCACAGGCAACCAGTAATGCACCATTTCAAATAAATTCGCAGAGAACATTGGTCATTACGCAGCATCAACTTGTGGTGCTGTCACTTGGCAGATACTCTTATTAAATAATTTAAAAAAAAAATAATAATTTATAAATTTACCGAGAAATTTACATTCAGTAAATTATAGTATAGCATATAGTATAGCAATATATAATATAGTATAATTATAGTATAGCAATAGCAAAATTTTGTTGAACAAATAGTGAGCAGGTTGCGCCATTCATTAGCGCCAGGAGGTAGTACTACATGTCTACCAGTATTTGTGCAGCTTACATTTTTGTGTCTAATGAGGATTTATTTATATTAATTTGAAGCTAATACTTTGTTAGTTTGGTTCATGGAAAAAAAAAGAATTATATGTATAGTTCTATTTGATTCAGGTACATTGTATAAATAAATTTAAAAGCTAATCATATAAAGGCACTTGCTTAAAAAAGAATTGTAAATACTTGTAGATTTCTAAACCTCATGAATATTAGGCGACGGTGGCGGTAATTTTGTCTTGGCACGATTAAAACCTTCAATAATCGAAGTAATAAATAAATTCCGATACCAAATATAAGCCCCCACATGTCCACAATCGACATACTTGACGGTAGAGCCCGGCCATAACTCATCAAGCTTTGAAACGCCCTCTCGCGGTACATACCCATCGGCTTTCGCCGTAATGGCGATCACCAACGAAGTGTCGACCGGGATGGAAAAATTTTTCAAATGCGTGCATTCGTCCATCATTCCGCGCATGAACCACAGCGCCTCTTTATCTCGCTTTTTCATTTCAATTACATGCTTGCTCGCTTTAAACGGAGCGACATCTCGGAGCGCGTTGGATAAAAACGGGTAAAAAACGCTTTTAATATGACTGGAAGGTTTATAATCTATATCTGAACAATTGGTGGTTGGTGATTCGTTCATCATGTTGAGCATTTCGTATGGAGTGATGTAAGTGACTTTCGAGTGGTCTTTCGATTCGAGGACCGAATCGAAGGTATAATCTGAACAGTGCGCATGCGTAGTAGTGCAATGTTATTTTATCTATGTTTAAGAATAGGCCTGTCTAAGGTTATGTTAACGAGAAATGTCACTGGTCGAAGACAATGAATAGATTTGCATTGTATGTAAAAGCACGAGCAGACATTCAAGCGAAAAAGTCTCGAAGTTTCCCTGTAACGAACGATTACATATCCTGTGATCCAATGTTTTCTACCAGTGACCTGTCTCGCGACCGTAACTTTGAACGGGCCGAGTGGTAAATATTAATGAACTAACCTGGCAGTCTGGATAAATTGCATTGGAACGGATCGTCCACGATTTTACATAATTTCGATAAAGTATGACAATAAAGTTTGTCGGAAGTGTATTGGTTTTGCAGCATGTCCCAATCAATCGATTCGCTCATCACTCCCTACAATACAATCAAAATTAAATTAATAAACCGACATTTTATAAATATTACCTCAGTGAAAACGGATGAAGCAGTCGACCAAGATAAACAAGGCACTAAAACGAGTGGTTTTGGCCAATTTGAAGCCGCTAATGATGCCATCTATAAATAATCATTAAATTTAGAATTCAAACAGTTGTAGTACAGCATATGTAAAAATTAAAGAAGACACTCAAGGTAAAAATTCTAAATCTAATATGGCGTCGAGACTTCGGAATGTCTCTGAGCTTCGAATCGTGTTATCTAAAACGATACGAAGTGTAATTCTCGGCTACAAATTAAGCCATATCGTTTTATACGTTTTTTTCAAAGATCTATTACTACGTTATAATTTCCAAAACTATAAAACAAACTTCCTTACATGTCCTCCCATCGAAATGCCCGTCACCCCCAAAGGCCCGAACCCAAGATGCTCGCACCAATTCAAAAGCACCAAACATTCCAAAACCAAACTGCCACCCATCACAAAAATATCAGATACATAATGTAAATTCGAACGATTCTGCTCCTTCGGTCTCCGCAACCCATAGTACGGATTCTCTAAAATAATTGAGCCGATTCCGGCTTTGAGTAGCGGCCGCGCCATTATATTCCTCCGTCGCCAAAAATACTGCAATCATTAATCGAGTTTTAATGTGCACAACACAAACAAATGATATTACATTACATGATCACCAGTTCCAGCCAGTTGAATAACAACCGGCTTGTAGTTGTCGGCGTTCCATTTGAGGGGCAGCACCATCTGGAAGAAGGCATCGTGGATTTCCGGCGACACTAAGCCGGGCAGTTGCAGTGCAAAAGGGCTGCGGAATTTGCCTTCGACGATGCGGCAGTCTGATCGGATCACGTCCTGAAATGAATTCGCTTTACTTTCGATTGGCAATGCCCGGCGAACTTACATTGATTATGGTTATGGGGTAATTCGTGGGGACTAGTTTGTAGCACGAATCTCGGTTCGAGATTATTTTGCGAAACTCGAACAACCTTAAATTGCAATTCGATTAGTTGCTATGGCAGCTATGGTTACATTTTAAGTCGCGCCGAGTGAGTTCACGAGATTTCCATGTGATCGCTGATTTTAGATTAGGTAATGTAAGTTTATTACCTGAGTAAGTTGTCGGGAGTGCCCCAGCCTCTTGTAAAAAATTTTGAGATTAGGAATTTTCGGTATACTACATCTAAACGGCTCACTGGCATTCTTAGTTTTTAAATTTCTAACCTTTTCCAAAAAGAAACTGATACATATAGTTTTTTTATGACATTTCACTTAATTTGAAGGATATTGTTACGTTGGTAACATGTAGAAATCAAAAGTTACTGTCATATTTGACATGCACTCTTTCTTACTCGTTGGCTTAGACGAGTGAGTGAGAGAGAGGAAGAGAAAGACTGAGGAGACGGTAATGAAGATAAGTTCGATGATTTCAAATTTAATAATGGCGGCTTTATTTTAAATAAAATCAAAAATAGTATTGAATAATTTAATTAAGCACTTAACAGAGAAGAACAAATTAATAGTCTAAGAAACAATTAAGATTAACACCTAAAAATACCTGGAAATGCATTTCCGCGGTACATTTTTCGTTTATTGAGAAAGACCAATTTGATTTGAAGATTCAAGGGCAATTCACCTACTGCGCCATTTTTGGCTTGTATTTGACTCGTGGCGCGCAGGTCTTTAAACATAATTCTTTGGTATTATTGCTTATTGCAATGCTACAAGAGGACTCTCTTCTTCTGCATTATTTAGTTGTAATGAATCAGTAATTTTGATAAATAATGCAGTTATTTTTTAATAATACTAACAAATATATTGTGTATTATATTTATTAAAATATAAAAAATACACGTCAAAATAAACAATAATTGTACCATCAAGAAGTAAACATTTTAAAATTATTAAGTAAAAAAACATAGAATCGGGTATAATATATCAAAAACAAGTAGTATACGGAAACAAAACTCTTGTAGAATGCAGAATAAAAAGTTAAACAAATAATATTCATTCCGGAAGAATCCAGAAAAAATCGGACCGCACATGAATTCTCTGTTCTGTAGAAATAATTACTTGAAAGCGTTACTTAAGCTTATATTATGTGGAAAACAACGCCAGTCGCTTTGCATAAGTAAGTATTATGATAAAGCTATGGCGTTTTTTCAACACTTTATAGTAAGTAACATTCTGAAGTGATTATTTACATTAATTAAATATTTAGTAGACAGAGTCCCTGTGCTGAACGGAATAGCAAACATAATTCACTATTAAAACTTATTAAACGCGAAACGAGGATAGGTCGTGCGAAAACTGTGGGTCATAAACTCATAACGTAATTTAGAGATAGAGGTAGAAATTATCAGACCAATGAAAAACAAACTTATTTTTCAACTGAACCGATCCTCGTTTCGGTTTTTCAAATTGAACGCTTATTGATTAATACTAAACAAAAGAAAATGCTGCACGCAGATTTATGCCGAAGATCCTCCTTCGCCAGTGTCAGCTAGAATATTATTTATAATTATTTAATAACAATCCAGTCAATGAATCATATTTACGTGTATCAGTTTTGATTTCTGTCACCTCTTCGACATCGCTGCTGTCGCTATCATCCTCCTGACCTTCTGCGCCATTCTCCTCTCCATCAGGCACCAAGTAATATTGCAATGGATTCAGCCACAAATCATCCTTGATGATTTCGGCAATGTCGTCGGTTGAGACGTCGACGTTATCGGCGAACCAAGAGAAGAACGTCTTGGGGGGCACGTGACGACGCTTCTTGCCGGCTCGTGCCGTTTCGCCCGATTGGCCCAATCCGCAGCCTTCTTTCCACACGATATCGGTACTTTCGGATGAAGGGATGTCTGAAACATTCATTCGAATTACTAGATGAAATCAACACAAATAAAATTGCATGCTACTAAAAAAATGTTTAATTTAATTCGTCCTTCAAGGTTAGAAAGAATGTTTGGCGACCACCGATATTTGATGTTATTGTAAACAATCGTAACGCAAGAAGTTATACCGCTTTTTATTATTTATATCATTTGTTATTACCTACTATATATTATTTTGTCACTTGATACATTTTATGATAAATATATGATTTATTTCTGATAATTTTATGCGACATAAGAAAATTTTATCATCTACAAGTCAAAATAAATATTTGTTTCTGCAAATTCCTCGTCGTTTACAATTAATGAATCACTTGCAAATTTTTGTTTAATCTTTAACGCTAAGAATTCCTGCAAGTTTCTAAACTTTAGCCGTAAATGTTATTCGAAAATAAAGCTTGAAAATATGGTCCACCGTTAATCAGCCCGTAACCCAAAACTTTTGACTGATATTTTTATCTTTGTGATTCTTTTTAGTCATATTTTTTTAATTCTAAGCCTTATATATTAATATTACCGTTGCTTAGATGGTACTCCTTCGTCAAGCAAGCATTCTCAAAGTAGGGATTTTCATCAAAGTAGAATTTGATAATATAGCCAGATTTGATGTCGTCGAACTCGTCCACTTCGATTTTGGCCAAATGATGGAGACAATCCTCTTCGGTCTCATCAATGATCACACTCAGATCTGGATGGTTCATCATCTGCGGCCTATTAAGAAAAATACGATCCAATCGAAAACAACAATCGGGCAAAAGTGAGGTTATGTGTGCAAAGGATACGGCAGTTACCCAAAAGTTGGGAATGTTGCTGATGATAGTATTGCGTTTCTCGAAGAGCGGCTTGCGAAGTCGAGTGTATTTGCGCTCGACAATGAGGATTTCCTCACTGGTTTTCTCGATTAGATCGTCAATGTCGTTCTGACAAATATCGATGTCTTCCAAGGCTTTTTGGGTGGCGGCATCGAAATCTTGGCCGCGATCGCTTTCGGAGAAGCGTTTCACCTTTCTAGCTGGCGAATCGTTTGCCATTTCAAATTAATTTGCTTTGGAATAAACGAGTGAAATGCCGGAAAAACGAAAACGGTTGCGCGTTGCTTGAACTTTTAAAACGAAGCCACTGAAACACCGAATGATAGTGAAGTGGGTACTGCGCCGGTCCACTACGCACTGTCACTGTTGTTGTTTTGATATTCAAATATATTTGTAATAACAATTAACAATTGTTAATATATCGTTTTAGCTTAGCTTTGCATTATTTTGAATTCGGTTTATTTTGATGTTTATAGTTTATTTTGTTTGCGGTATAAGGAAATGAGAAAATTGGTAGTGCAGTTGGATTGGTATAGATGGCGCTACTTATTATGTAATGATAAATTTAAAAACTGAGAGCCTTGATGGCTTTATTAATCAAAAAAAATATTTTTAACTTAATTTAACAATTACGGGAGAGATTAGGGATTATTACCTCGCCTCACATGCGTGTAATAATTGGCGTTTGTTTTTGCGCCATATTCAAATATGTTGTACGATTATTTAAATGCGGAATTTTTGCAGTGGAACGTAGCAAAGATTTTGAAACCAGTTTTCAGAGTTGGTACATTAAATTTAATGAATGACCATCAAAGAACTGGCAAGATTACGCTTTTTCTGTTTCGAACAAAATGATCTCGATGAAAGAAAAAAACTCAAATATATAATATAGAATTTTATTGTTATCATTTGAATTATGAATAGTCATAAAATGTACAATAAATCGAATAACAGATGGATAGAAACAAATAATGAGCAATAGTAAAACCTCCGTCTTAAAAAGGACAAAGCAAGTCCAACACTTATGTTATTATACTAAATTGTTTTTTCTTATTTTTATTTTCATCTTCTAGTGTATGGCAAATATACAAATCCAGAACAGCGTTAA
This sequence comes from Cryptophagus acutangulus, assembly GCA_963556235.1. Classification (NCBI taxonomy): domain Eukaryota; kingdom Metazoa; phylum Arthropoda; class Insecta; order Coleoptera; family Cryptophagidae; genus Cryptophagus; species Cryptophagus acutangulus. The sequence goes on along the minus strand of OY744558.1, from coordinate 196,358 downwards.
TTCGGGGGATGTGTGGGTCGTAGTAGGATGGGCGGTGATCAGGGGGGAGGCGGGCTGGGCTGGGGGGAGGCGAACTCTGCGCCGCACTATCAACTTTGTACAAAGAACGAACGAAAAAGGTGGCTGCGGCTCTGCGGCTGCACTTAACTGCACTTGAATTCGATGCGATGCGCGTCAAAACTATACAACACAAACAAACATATACGAAAGTGACCATCTCACAAAATTTTAGTAGTTTTATTGCCAGGATTACTTAAATTAGTAATATCAAAAATCAAATCAAACTTCATCGATTTTAAACACAAACAAAGTACCACGCACTGTCTCAGCACCACATTATATGCTATTTGGGATTAAAATAGGGCGCTTGTTGCATATGCGGCGGCGGCCCGGGACCCGGCCCCGGCCCCATCCCTTGCCCGCCCATCTGACTGCGCGTAGTGGTCGCATAGAGCTGCTGCTGGAAATTATGAAACTGCTGCGCATAGTTCGGATCGGCCGTGGTCGGTCCGACAAACGGCGAATTCTTAAAGCTATTATTCTGCCCCATCGACGGCGGCAACGGCTGACTGGCATCCGGCGCGCCCATGCCCATCGGACTGCCTTTCGGCCCACTCACAAACATCTGCGCATTCGGATTGCCCATCGGCGGGCCCGGATTGAACATCGGCTCAGGCCCGGGCGGCCCATTGAATCCCATCTGCGGCATCCGCATCATCGGCGGCCGCATCGGCCCTCTCATCATAGGCATCATCCCCATATTGCCGCCCATCATCGGCCCGCCGCCATTGCCCATATGGCCGCCCATCATGCCCATCGGCCCGTCCTGCTCCATATGATGCATCGGCTGCATGGGCGGCCCATTGTTCGGGCCGCAATTCGCAAAGTATTGCATATTCGGATTCTGCATCTTGGCGTCCATCATGTTCATCGGCGTGGCTAGCCGCGTGAGGAAGTCGAGACTAGGCGGACCACGAGGCGGGCCGGGCGCTGCGCCTACTTGCGATTTGGCCGGCAAGTATTGAATCGTGTTGGGCGCGTTGGGCTTCACTTGAACATTAGCGCCGTTGTATGGGTTCGGTCCGGGTGGACGACCCATCATTCTTGGCATAGGCAAGTGGTTGGGGAAGGCACCTGGCAGTTTTGGCGAGAGGGAGCGAATTGGGCCCATTGGGGAGTTGGGATGGAAGCCATGTGGCGGGCCTTGCATCGGCATGCCCATCATGTTTCCGCCGTTCGGGTCCATGTCGCCCATATGGCAGCCAGACATGTCCATCATGTGCATCGACGGCGAGCCGAAGTTCATCATCGGCGGGCCGCCGCCTTGGTTGCCTTGGCCGTTCAGCGAGCTGGCGACACTATTGGTGAGTTGTTGGCTCATTTGCGCGAGCGAGCTGATCGGGTCGAAGTGCGACACTTTCGGGTTGCCGGTCATTGCACTTGTGCAGTTCGGGTTGAGTGGAACATTGTCGCCGCGAGTGCAGGCGTAGTTCGGGAGATCGAGGTTGGGTTTCGCTTGTTGCGGGGACACATTCACAAATCCTCCTCCCATTTTAGCACCTGGAGAAGCATTTGGACCGGAGAAACGTGGCACGTCCATCATGTGTGGACTGGGCGTTGGGAACAGATCGTTCTTGAGTGGATCTGACGTTGGGCCACTGACCGTCTGTGGACTTAGGCCCGGTGCAGATGTCCGCGGCGGTTTTTCGCCTACAATTCGCCACCTGTCAGTATGATCATTCCAAGGATATAATTGAGACTTACCGGCCGTTGCGGCCGTTTGCGGTGTGTGCGGACTGGGGATTTGAAAGCGACATACGTCCGATGGCACGCCAGGAGTTGGTGGAAACCGCGGGCCGACATCCAGCGAAGTGGGTGTGTTGGGCCCTGACACGCGGGAGTGGGGAAGATCGCCGGCATTGCCGCCTGGAAATCCACTGTCCAAGGTTGTCGGCAAAACTCTGTGTGAAAAAAGATCGTATTAGTACAATTGCTATTTGGCAAAATACACTATACCAAAAATAATTTGACAATTTGACACCTGTAAACGAATATGTTAGTTTGCAATCTATTTACCCGTAATATTCACTTTCATACAGTTCGGTAAGCACTCGTAACAAGTCCTTGGGGTTCCACATCGGGTGTAACAGAATCTTTTCTTGCGACATTGAATTTTTGGGAAAAAATTTCGTGCATAGAAAACAAAACTACATAAACTTGACTTACGAAGGTGATATGATATTGCCTTCTTTCAGACTCGTATTAGGTTGTTTCTGAATGATCAATTCCTGTCCTTCAAAGGTATTGAGATATTGGATTTGTTGCGGCGATGGTACTGGCATGAGATTAGGCTCCTTTATGCAGCCGGCGGAAGTTGGTGTCGTCGAGCACGTCGTAGTTGATGTGCTTAATTGTTGCTTTTGCTGCGCCATGGATTGTAAGGTTCGACCAAACATTCCATCTACTTGAAACAACAACAAAAACATTTTTAATAGGAGAGAGCTTTGAAGAAGGCTGTTAAGACTACGAATAGGCAATATGTTGTCGAGATTTAGAATTGAAGTTCGAATTTAATTAGAATCTTAAAATTGTAAAACCCACAAACAAAACCCTTTACCTGAAGCCTGATGCGTTGAACTCGCCTCAGTCGCACTACTCGTCACACTAGGCGACAAATGCGACTCAAGCGGCGTGCCGGGATTACTATGATTCAGCCTTGTGCCCGACGGTGAATCCTGCGACGTCGGGCTCATATGCCGTAACCCAAACGACCGACTGGGCTCCGCCGGCGAATTAAGCGCACTCGAAGCCCTTGGCGACGGAAGCGACAGATTGGAAGTGGGATTGTTCGGACTGGCCGGATTGGGACTCTGCAACGCAATCGGCACACTGGCCGACCTGGGTGTCTGGTGATACGGTGGCGGCGGTCCTTGCAAACGCGGCTTCACCCCTGCACCTGGAACAGACCCACCCCCACTTACAGGCCCCGGCTTCACTTTTCTGTCCTCGTAGAACTGGTGTTGCAACTTTTGCCATTCCATGTGCGCCCCCACCCCGTCACCACCCGGCTGCGGTGCACCTTCTTCCGGGAAGAAGATTTGCTGCATTTTGCGTAACGTAGCCAGCTGCTCTTCGCGATGCTGGCGTTGTTGCGGCGTGAGGTTCTCGTCAGGCACTTTTACACCCTGTAGTTAATGATGGAAATTAGTACATGAACGAATTCGCGGAGTTTATTTGAAATAAAATACATATTCGGAATAGTGCCCTTTTTGGAAAATTGTTCATAATATTCCTAATTTTAAAAATTGTCGGAAATACTCGAGGAACATTGCCGAAAGTCTATTTGAAAAGTTCCCTAAGTTTACATTTTATAGATTAAAAATGCCCCAGATAAATATTTTTTCATCATTTTTAGTCTTTTCGTTTTTCAAACTAGTTATTTTTTTTTGTAATTTTTTGTTAAAATTGCTCAATGACCATTTAAGCTAAGCTTCCTGCGATTTCACGACTATATATAAAACAAATAAAACTTTCCCCTTAAGTAACTATTTGAAGTTGTAAAAAAAACTAAAAAAACAATTAGTCTTTTAGTTTTTCTTTCAGTTTGAAAAATTATAAAGTGATGAATAGTATACGAAAACTTCTTGTATAGGAGTGAATATTTCCGAAAGTTTCCGAATAGAAACGATCGGGACAATTCCGAAAAGTTTGTCGAAAATGTTGGAATATTCCGAAACTAAGAATTCCGAAATTGCAACTTGAAATATAAAGATTGTCAATTTAGAGTAAATGAGTAGTAAATTACGCGATTAGTGTGAGGTAGAAAACAACGCACATCTGGTAATCCGTTGAGATGATTCTTGTGGTCCCACGGTGGCAGATCGCCGTCAGTGAGCGCGACCATGTCGTCCAAGCCGTCAGCGCCGAGGAACGTGTCGAGACTGGTGGGCGCGTGTGCCTTCGTCTGTTTGCTTTTCATCATCGCCAAATTGTTGAGCCATTGCGCCGGATTCTGACGATTGAACTGGTTGACTTTGAGCGGGTTCTTTTCGAGGTATTTCTTGGTGCCCGGCTGGGCGCAATGGTAGGCGATGATGGAAGGATAGCGGCCGTGCAGCACTTCGTCGGCGCCCGAGTTGGCGAGCATGGTGGAGAAGACGAAGATCTGGCTTTGTTGTTGCATGTAGGAGACTTCCATTTGCGTGGGCTGCTTGTTGATGACGTTGCTGGCGAGCGGTTGGACGCCGTCAGAGGGCGCGTTGAACGTGTCGTCGCCGTCTAAACATTCCTCCGTCTTGACGGGCAGTTCGGCGGCGGAAGGGGCCGTGTCGTCGAGGTCGGACGAGCCGTTTTTCGTGATTGGTTCCGCTTTGACATCATCTGGCTTCACGTCGGACGACGGCTCTTTGTCGGAGCTGCCCGCTTCGTCTGGTTCGGGCTTGTCGTGCTTCTCTTTGATCATCGTTACTGTTTAGAGCACATATGTTCGGATTGTTTTTATTTGGGTGACATTCGGGTTTGTTTTCATCGCTTTTATTGGAGGCGATTTTTGAAGGGCGAACGCGGCATTGCAATCGATGTGGGTTTGCTGCACTGTCGGTTCGGTGCAGTTGAGGGCATTAATGGGGTTGATTCGTTTTGGTGATGATGTACAATAATAAAAATGTTTTAGTAGATTCTCACATCACAAAATGCCAAACTGTCCACACGCGTTGCTACCAACCTGATAGTGTGCCAGAGCACAACATTAGAATGTCAAATGTCACTGGCGCCATATTTGAATTTTCTTTTTTTCCAATCCAATTATTGACAATACTGATCAATTTCATAGCAATATTTCAACAATATGCGTTATTGTAGACGTAATTCTGACTATTAGTGCAGTTTTGATGCAAGGGCAAATTGGTTTTAGCATTTAATAACATAACCTCAGTTTATTAGTAATACTTTTATTTCATAAAATTCGACTTGTTTTATTATTATGGTACTAATAGGCTATAAAACAAGATAAAATATCTTTGGCAATAAACATTCCATTGTCTGTTTTTATTGTTATTAAGTTTTTGATTTTATCGATTTAATGTACGCTTCGTACAAATTTACAAAAAGATATATTGAAAAAAAAACCGAATTAATTATCATACATTAAAATTGCATTCATTCAACAATTTAACCTTTGATTAACGTAACATAAGGAATAAAAAATAATACGCCGTTTTAATAGGATGTAGTCATCTATTGGTATATCAAGGAACTAAGAAAATTGAACTTTTCGCATTATGACTGCGCGAAAAGATGTATTTTCCAATTATTTACGTACAAAATAAAATCTCACTTTTAACACTCATCTAAACCATTATTTTCTTCGTTAATTAACTGAATAAAGAAGCGTAAGGAATTAAATAATGAACAGTGCTAACTCGTAAAAAACTTTTTATTAGTTAATATAACAACTAACGATTTTTCAAAACAAATAAATAAATAAACTCTGAATCAATTGATAATATTGATCAATTTTGTGTCCATGAAAGATGTTGTACGAATAACGCTTGGTTTCGTACTAAATTAAGGCGACTGAAACTAAATGCCACCTAAATTCCAATTCCAAACAAGAACCTTCAAACAAAAAACCCATTTCTTTCGTTTAAAAATACTTATCTAGATCAATTTTTGAGGTGCCCTTTAGTCCACTCCACAATGACTTTAATAGTTCCAAATCCCGGCCGCAAATCAAGTAAATACAAAATTGATCAATCAATTGATCCATAGCTTTAATATAAATAAATCACTCAACCCATTGGTTGATAATACCGTCACAATTCTGAGCAGTAAACAACTTATTGCCCAGTGGATTCTCTAAAATAATTGTGCCGCACACATTATTCTTACAAAAATTTAAAACTTTACAAAATGGATTTGGATCTAGCTTATCAGTCGGTAGAGTAAACTCCTTATCCACAGGCGCAATAAACACCGTTTTCCCAGCGGATTGATTAAGCGCAGAATTGGTCTCAATTTTAATACCATCGGTGCCATAAAGCGCAAATTCCGTCACACCAAACAACGTGTAAACCTCCTCCTTGAATTGCTCCAAAGTCAACTGCGTCTTCTTCGCTTCCAACAAAAGCAACCCTTTCGTGGCATTATTGCAATACCTGGAAGCCAATCCCACAACCTGCACATTCACCCATTTCACCTCCGGCATTTGAGCATCGCTCCTTTTCGTCAACGCCACATACAGTGATGCTTCCTTTAACTTCTGTGTGTCTTCAATGATCAAGGCATCCTTTACTTGACGCTCACCCACCAACTTAAAACTGGCTTTAATAGCTTGCTCAATAAACTCGCGAAATTCCAGCGCGATGCGTTCCAAATTTCCATCAGTTTTATAAAAGACACTAATCTCATCCGTCGGCACCAAATGCGCCTTCTTCCTCAACTTCTGCACTCTGTTAATGATCTCGCGCGCAATGCCTTCGTCTTGCATCGAAGAATCCGGCGTGACATCCAACAAGATAAGTACATCATTATCACTATTCACCTCGAATTGATCAGAATTCAAACTCTCGGATTTGAAAATCAAACGCACCTCCGACAACTCAATGCGTTGCCCTGCAATCAATCGGAAGCCTTCTTGCACCATCTCATTAATCTCAGCATCAGTGAGTTTCTGGATACCTTGCGTCACGGCTTTGAACTCTTGCTTTAGCCTGGCTCCTAGCACCTTATGATCCGGTTCTGCACGCAATGTAATCCCAAACTTGCTCTTATCCGTCGTTGTGCTGATCTTCCGCACGTTTAGCTCGGATATAATGTAGTCTTGGAGCGAAAGTATATCGGAGATGTATTGCGGATCGCGATGGACGATTGTGATTTCCGGCAGCGGGTATTTGATGGGGATAGTCTTGCGGTCACGGACCACGCGACCTAGTTCAATTACGCTTTGCATTCGCGACACTGCTCGCTCGATGTTCGTGTCAATTAGTTGCTCGTTTGGTTTGGGGAGCATCAGGTAATGGACACTTTCCGCATCTAGGTCTGTCAACTTGCGGAGATATTGGTACATAGTTTCGGAGAGGAATGGTGCGAAAGGGGACATCATCTCGACGATATTGATTAAGATGTTGAATAGGGTAGATAGTGCGTGTTTGGTGTCTTCAACGCCGTTTTCACCCTTCAATCGCTTGCGGTTCATGCGGACGTACCAGTTTGTAAGGTAGTCCACATACTTAGCAAGTCGAGGAACCACATTGTACAAATGGTACAAGCTCATCTCTTTCCGCACGTATTCCAAAAGCGATTGCGTAAAGGAAATAATCCATTTGTCCATAATATTCTTACTAGCTACCACTTGCATTTCCGTATAGTAAAACTCGCAATCATTCTCTTGGACATAGCTCTCAATATTCTGCATTAGGAACCGGAACGCATTATACCAGGGCAAGAAGACGTCCTTGATAATATCACGAACGCCTTCTTCCTTGAACCGCAAATTCTCAGCACGGACTACCGGCGAGTTGATTAAATACAACCTCAATGCATCTGCGCCGTACTTATTGAGCACTTCCATCGGATCAGGGAAATTCTTCTTACTCTTCGACATTTTCTGTCCATCGCCAGCCAAAACCAATCCATTCGCAATCAAGTTCTTAAAAGGCGACTTGCCGAACAACGCCGTTGACACAACCGTCAACGTGTAGAACCAACCTCTAGTCTGATCAATGCCTTCCGCTATAAAGTCGGCAGGGAAGCATTCCTCGAACTCCTTGACGCGCTCGAACGGGTAATGCTGCTGCGCATACGGCATGGAACCTGACTCGAACCAGCAATCGAAAACTTCAGACACTCGCCGCAAATTCGGTCTTCCGGCTATTCGACTTGGAATTTCGAGATGATCGATACTCTCTCTGTGAATATCAGTTATTTTCTTTCCTGTCAATTCTTCCAATTCGGCGATGCTTTCGATACAACGAATTTCATCGCCGCTAGGCGACATCCAGATGGGAATCGGGGTGCCCCAGTAACGATTACGACTAACCGCCCAATCTCGTGCATCCCGCAACCAGTTCCCGAATCGCTTCTCTTTCACGAAGTCGGGCACCCAATAGGTGTCAGCACTGCTCTTCTGCAATTCGTCTTGCATATGCTCGACGCGCACAAACCAAGATGGTACAGCGCGGTAAATTAACGGTGTGTCAGATCGCCAGCAGAATGGATAACTGTGCTTGACTTGCGATTGGGCGACTAAGCGGTTGTTGGCTTTCAGATGAGCAATTATGTTCTTATCGGCGTCTTTAACGTATTGGCCGGAGAAGTCCGAGACCACTGGTAGAAAGTAGCCGCTTGGGTCGAGTGGGCAAACTGGCTCTTGGTCTTTGGAAATGACACCTGCTGCAAGACAAACGCGATAATCGTCTTCGCCGAAGTACGGCGCTTGGTGGACGACGCCTGTACCGGATTCAGAGGTGACATAGTCGTCGACTAGCACGCGGAATGACTTTTCTGCTAGGTTTTTAAAATAAGGAAAAATTGGCTCATACTTTAAACCCTTGAGTTCCAAGCCTGGGAATTTTTTTAAAATTTGGTAGTCGCCTGGGAAAACAGCCTCAACTCTGGCTTCCATGAGAATATAAATTTTGGCAGTGCTAGTTTGTTTAATACGAACGTACGTTAGTTTCGGATGGACGCATGCGCTTAAGTTGCTGGGTAAAGTCCACGGTGTGGTGGTCCAAATTAGTAGAGCAGCGCCCTCTTTGTCGTCGATGAGAGGGAGGGATATGGTTACGGCGGGGTCGATAACATCTTTGTAGTTTTGGCCGGCTTCAAAATTCGAAAGTGGAGTGTTGCAGGTGTTGCTGTAGGGCATCACTTTGTTTCCTTGGTATACCAAGCCTTTGTTGTATAGTTGCTTAAAGACCCACCAGATTGACTCCATAAACCACGGATACATGGTTTTGTAGTCGTGTTTGAAGTCTGAAAAGAGAATTAGTTTAGTTTTTGATTTACTTAAAATGGTGGCGCTGCGGGCGTGGTAGTGATATAGTAATATCTGAATCCGCAAGCCTTGCTGGTTTTTAACAAATTAATAAATAGTATATTTACCAATCCATCGTCCGATCCGAGTAACAATCCGTTCCCATTCACCACAGTACCTCGTCACAATCTTCCGACACTCCGCATTGTACTTATCAATTCCCAACTTCATTACATCAGCCGGTCCTTTAATGCCCAGCGCTTTATCAATTTCGAATTCCACAGGTAATCCGTGACAATCCCATCCAAACCTACGTTCCACATGATAGCCCTGCTGATGGGCATAGCGAGTGACCACATCTTTGATAGTACCGGTTAAAATGTGGCCGTAATGCGGCATTCCCGTTGCGAATGGTGGTCCATCGTAAAACGAGTACCTGCAACAATTATTGAGTTGTAGTACAATCTGTATAGTTAGCTAAAAAGTATGTTACCTTGGTTTGCCTTTCGATTGCTTCAAGCAGTTGTTGAACACGTCGATTTCCTTCCAGTAGGTTAGGATTTTCTGCTCTTCGTTGGGGAAGTTGATACTTTCCGGCACGCGTTCTATTTGTTGCTTTGGTTTCTCTTTCGACATTGCTGATGGATTCTCTTGATGCGGTTGTTGGCTTGAATTATTTACGAGAAATTTTAAGAATTGTTGGCGAACATATGCGCCATGCGGCCGAATTTTATTCAGCTGACGAAATGATACCAACAAAATAAATTGACACGACAGACGTAAATTAGAAATGATTGACGTTAGATGGCGCTGATTTTTCTATTGTTTACTTATTAGTTCATAATTACTTATGTAATTTAGGCTCGATGTTTAAATACAAAATACAAGAAGAGATGGATTTTGGATTATTAAAAATAATTGTAAACCACCTTGTATGTTTAGTTGCATACTTGAACTGGTAAATATTTTATTAAGTTATAAATTAATTTCGTATTAAAAACCAAACAATAATTACGCATTAAATTTTTTAATTCAAATTAGTAATAGTAGGAATGTTATCTATCGGTTACATGCGTAGGTACAATAAATTAAACATAATTTTTTATAACCACAAACCGCATTGTTTAAAGAATTTTAACAATAGTATAATTCTTGTTTAATTTTAATACTGATTGGGATTTGTCATCATTACTAATTATAAATATTTCATTCAAATAATAATGAATTGGATTGCGCTTGCTCAGCTGAAGAATGTATACAGGGGGAATTAAAAAGTCAAATTTCTAATAAGAGTATAATAAATACATTTATATAAATAATTAATTATTAATCATCATTGTTATAAACAGTGACAGACAACTGAACATCATCAAACGTCAGCCCAAGCACTTGTAAAGTTTTGGCATTCAGAAAAATGCCTTTTTTATCGTCTTTAATTTCCTGCCACGTGACATTACTCAAGGAAAAAACAGAACTGCGCACGCTCAGTAGCACTTCATCAGCTTCACTGTTCCTAATCTCCACGCGCATTTCGTACTCTTTCGACTGCTTCTTTGAACCTGCATGCCACATCCACAACAAGATGTCGTCCAATCTGCAAAAAGCCCAATTTAATTATAAATTCAAATCAAAATGAATCGAAACTTACGTGCTTTGTAAAATTACTTTCAAAAAGAATAAATTGGAACCCACATGAATCATGTAGGTTAAATCTCTTTCGCTTTGTATTTTATTCAGGTTCACCTGAATGCTTGAATTGAAATACTGGGTTAATGGCCCATTGTGGTTCAATTGGAAATGTTCAATCAAATTATTTGCTAGAATTCAAATTCAACTCAAAAATATTGACTGTTGCTAATTTTCTTAAGCATACTAACCTTCGACCGTCAATTTGCAAGCAAGTGTAAACGGACAGTGAAACAAATCGCCGCCATCTTCCCTCACGTCCACCATCTTGCGATCCAACGACTCAAACGAGCCATGATAAGAAGCAGGCCGATCATCGGTTTGAATTAGCGATCGGTTGCGACTTAGGCGAGTCATCGAACCTGATCGCGAAACCATGGGACTTTCTGATTGGAAAATCTCATAATTCGAAAGTGATTTCGTTTTCAAATTAGTTTCCGACGACGAAGAATGCGAGGACGGTGATAAAAGCTTTGAATTGGATGATAAGTTTTCCACAGAGCATGCTTTGCCGATGATTCGCGCAAGGAATTTGTTGGTGTGTGACTGGGTGATTTTGATGTCGGGAATGTTATTTTTAATTTTTAGTTTGAAGATTTTGTGGATTTTTGCTGATCGTATATCATCGGCGTCTTCTTTTAAGTTGAAAGCGTCGATTAATGCGTTGTATACCTATAACATTAGAATGTTGTGATAGAAGATTCAATCGGAAACAAGCGCAATCCAGCCAATCTGGAGGCATTCATCAGACTTGATTTCTCAAAGAACAATAATAAGTTCCCAAGCCAAAAATCTCTAACGTACCTGATCGGCGAGTAAAGAGCGACTGCGAGTGAACTTCTGTCTGCAAACCGGACATCGTTCGGATTTGGTTCTGCATCGGATGCAAATTAAGTGGCCATTATCGCATTGGTAAGTGGGTGGTGGAATTGTGTCAAGACACACAGGACATTCCAAAAAAGCGATGATTGTTGACATGCACGCTGATAGCTTTTGCAAATTGGTTGGCATCGGGCCACAGCATAACGCCTGGAATTCAAATTAAACGTTGTTTTTCGATTCGGAATGTAAATCTATTGCATCATTTACAGAAGGATGTGTGTTTGTTGGATAAATAAGCGTGGGATGGAATTTGTGATTGTTTTTGCAGTCGGAAACCATTAATTGAAGTTTAGCTAGTAGAGTTTTTGAAAATTGCGCGCGCGCAGCTCTTATTATTATTATTAATTAATTATATTTACGATAAAATCAATGCTATTCCCGTAATTAATAAAACGAATTAAAAATCGTGTTATGAAAGCAACGTTGCATGTCAAACACATTCATATATTTAAATAACAAGTATTATCTATGCGAATATTTTTTTTTAAACTGCGAATAATAACAAATGTTTTTATTTTTTTTATCGCAAAGCACGATTGATTAGAAAAGGTAATTAACAATTTATTAATCTCGATTAGCAACAGTAAGCTTTTTGGCAATTCACATTGGTGCATTTTGTTGAAAACTAATTGCGTATATGTTTATTATATTATTTATAGTTTGCATAACAATTATTTGTATTTTTATTCGTTTCTGTAAACATAAGCGCTATTAAATTGGGTCATAACTAGAAACAGATCAATTAAAATATTAATGAGCAATTCCAAGATATAACCGTCAAATTTTCGCATTACCAACCTAACCGCAATTATACAAATGAATTAAATATTACAAAATTATTTAATTTTCCAAATTACTAAGCAAATATCAATTATAAAAATTAATTAAAATATTAACGAGCGACTGTCACAATTCAAATTATTAATTTATAACGTCAATTAAAAAAAAAAACTAATCAATGCGACCTTGAAATTCAAAATTTCTGTCAAATTGTCCGCAATAATGAGAAGAATGAAAGCATTTACCTCAGGCGTGCACTGCGTATCAATACCAGCATTCCACAGCAAAAGTGAAACCTGTCGGGGATTCGATTTCACAATTTCCGCAATTTCGGTGATACGCCGCCCCACAATATCCTCCCCATTGACTTCCAAAAGACAATCGCCGGGTTTCACTCCGGCTTGAAAAGCGGCCGTTTCGCCTTCGACATTACTGACCCATGGGTACGGATCCCATTTGCCGCGAGTCAATTGAAACCCGCAATTAGTCGCATCGTTCTTCGCCAAATCGAGCAAGCGAATCGACGGATTGTAGTGATCTTCGCCGGCGTCTGCATCTGACAACATGTTGTACTCTAATGATAGTAAAGGTTGCACACAACGCAATATTGACTTTCATCTTTATTTTCACCTTTATGGTAATTTTTTCAAGGCTCGTACACAAATTCTATCTCGGAACCTGTTTACCTTCGTTTAGTGTTTATTAGACACCATTTTTATAAGGTTTTCGATTTTAAATGCGATTTAGTTTGTACTAGGTGCAGGTGCAGGTTCTTGGGCGAGGTGAAATGTTACAAAATTACAAAATTTGACATAACGGACATTTTGGGTGCCATATTGGATTAATATAGACGCTTGGATTCGGTCAGGCCGCATGCGTTAACAACCCCTACGCCATTAAAGCACAGTATAATTAGAGCAGTAAGGACACTCGGCGCTTTCTTTTATCTTTGTGTATCAAACGTTGGGATGTATGGTTCTTATTTAAATGTCGGTAGCATGATTCAATTTAAATAATACCTTGTAATTAAGATGTTTCTTGTGCTTTTAACAATAAAGATAAATTATATATAGTTAGATCATTACCGCAGTAAAAAACCATTGCGCTGTGGCGATGATTTCGGTCATGCGCACTAGAAACCTGTCACCCTTATATCGGAATTTTGCAACAATGATTGTTAAACTGCAATTTTCCCGTTGACAGATTTAAAACAATTAAATTGAAACCGGATGGAATTTAGTTCCGTAATTTGGCACCGCTTGGTTTCACCTTCACCCACATATGCGAAGATGGATGTAAGGTTGAATTAAAATTTATGTAATTATTATTGATCTCGTGAGTCGTGATAATGAAGGACAAATCGACAATAATTATCATATTTATTAATAATATTTATTTTACAAAATAACTAAAAAGTAATCTAATAAGTCGTACATCTCGGATTTAAATCTATAATAGCCATACGATTTGCTGGTTTATACATAATTACTGAATTGATAATAAAATAAAAGCATTTCTATATAATATTGAAGTAAGTAAAGAGTGCCAACATAAAAAATTTATATATACATATTAATGATTGGCTAAAACTACTAAAGTTGGCAATAATCGTGCTGCGTGCACGTGATTACGACCAATGATTGCAAATTAAAATAATCTTATCATTATCAGATTACAATTGATTTATAATAAAATAGAATACCTGATCAGATGGGCCGAATTTCTGCCGTTCCGCATCAATTCCTCGCATAATTTGTACAAGGCCGTTCAGATTTCTGCTTAATTTCACTCAAATCACAAATAAAAAAAAATGAATAATGAATACATTACTAACAAAACTACATAACTAAAGTTTCTGTACAATATCGAACTTCTGCTTGAAGTCCATCGCCTCCTTCTTCGGATCGAACTTCTTCTTGGCCGCCAATTTGGCTCGCAACTCGGCCGCCGTCATGCTGAGATTCAGCGTCCCGTTCTCCTGCTTGGCTTCGGTCGGGATGATGACATCGTCGTCCGGATCGACCACGAGGAGCTTCGTCTCGCCCGCTTGTGTCTTGATGAGTTCAACAACTTGCTTGTGGTTCTTGTTGCTGATACTTTCTCCGTTGACTTCCAAGATGCGGTCGCCTTGGCGCAGACCAGCCGCCTCGGCCGGCGAGCCATCATCCACCTTGCCAATGTACTGGCCCGGCTTGCCCTTGTCCGAATGCAGATTGAAGCCGTAGCCATCGAAGTCGTCCCATTTCTTGATGTGGCACAGTCGCGGTTTGCTGTCGCTCGACATGTTCTTCGCGTCTGTCTGCCTGCTGCTGGGCTAACACTTCACATTAAGCGCATCGCGATCACGATTCACGGAACGAAGCAGATTGGGTTGGATTGTGGACAGCGCGCTCGCTCGCTTTCGGACTTGCACTGCACAACTTGTTGGAATGATGGGGGAAGTGGTAGGCTGGTTAAGGTGAGGTGAGTTTTTGGTCCCCGCACCGCTTACCTGCTTGAGTAGGAGAGTCCGATCCGATGGACGGTGCAAGAGTTGATCATGCGGCTTTGCTGCTTTGCTTCTTCTAGTCTCCAAATGTACCGGGGATCTTCTAATGTTGGTGGTACTAATAAGTAAATTTTGATGGTGCCGCCAGACTTTTGGATTTTTGGAAGGGTTTATTCCTTATTTCCTTTGTTACTCTTCTAATTTACACATTTTATGCAAATTAATGGCCGCCGCTTGGCGTATGTAGTGGTGCCAACCAAAATTAGTAAATACCCCAAAAACACACACTATAATATCAAAGTAGCGACACTCTGGCTAATTTTTGGAACCCATTTCCAAAAAATCGAAATACTTCCATGTTTTATTGACATAAAATAACCCTTTTCATTTTTAGCCTTAAAACTCATAAAAACACCCCTCAAATTTGTTTGAAAGTTGGTTTCTGGTGGGAATTAAAATACAACTTTAAATATTCCGATTAAATATATTTCACAAGATGCAACAAAAATCCTGAAAATGTGATTCAAAAATTTTAACATACCAACGAAAGAAGTAGCGTGGAATCTGATTTCCAGCATTTTTTCTAACGGTAATGCCAACAGATAAAATATATTTTTATTGTTAACCGAACTTAATATATTTTGTTTTTAATATAATTAAATGAAGAATGCATTTTGATTAGCCTGCAGATATATTATATTAAAATGAATGTTGATTGCATCGCCGCACAATTACAAGAATTCTCCCAGATTTATCCATTCTTTGAATCAGTCAATTCTTTCTCACATAAGTGATCAGGCTTCTTTTCTTTTATAATTATCGCAGTGTGTTACCTTGAGTTTTATTTCTTAGATTCTATATTTTGATGACTAATTTAATTTATTTCTATTCGCAACCGGATCAAAATTGGTTAATTCTGGAAAGTATTTCTAATAACAATTGAAAACCTGTTTTATTACTCTTTAGATTTTCCAGCTAATTAATATGCAAATTTGGGTGAAATTAGGTAATAAAATATTTTTCAAACTAATAACACCCCACCATGTGGCCAATTTATTGATGATAATGTTATAATCTGAAAAATAAACAATGATTCATCATCGCATCGATCATTACGTTCAAGGTATTCGTTTTTTGCATTATAATTATACAATTACCTTTATATTTTTATTTGTACTTCACTACTACAATACATTACACATGCATAGTTAATTTGTTTGGGACACATGAATTCCCATGTTTTTAATTAAGATCGCTCCGAACGTGACAGCCAATTTAATTAATTCGATAACGATATTTTAATCCTAATGTAAATATTTATTGTTACTAATAATAGCAATCGATTAGAATTCAATTATTTTTTGATTTTGCTGCTGATGCTTTGAATAAATAAAAATTAAAGGACAAGGACGCGCTTCCATTTTTAAATTTTTGGCAACTCAAATGCACTTGTGATAAAATTTTAATTACATTTATTTTTAATTCTAAATTGAATTAGAAGCATTTAATATTGAACTACTTAATTGAAAAATCAATTAATAGTTAATAATATATTCAAAAAAATAATATTTATATATAAAACAGGTTCGAATTAATTCTAACTTTAGACACGCTCATCTGACGTTTCTCTGTTTTCGTCGTCGTCAAACTTAACCTCAAACCTAAACGTCAAAGTGCAACAGCTAAAAAAAACCGAACTAAAATGATTCTCTTGTAAACAAAAACGTTTCAGAATGGACGGGGAGACCGACAAAAGCTCCTTCTGGAAGAAAAATGTGAAAACTGTACCCGGAAGGTAATCCAATCGCCCCTTCAAAAATACATCTAAATATTGTTATTTTGCCAGGCCCAGTCCAAAACGAGAGCCAAAAACCATCGCAAAAACGAAAACTGCCGGATCGACGTCGTTCCAAGACTTTCAAGCATCAGTTAGCGATGCTTGGGACATGGACGACGACGACGACGAATATTGTCTCCAAAGTAAGTTTATTTACAAAAAAAAAATATATTTGACTGAACAATTGCGTTATAGACACTAAAATTTCAATCAAAGTCTCCCAGTCAGCCGCTTTGAACGTGCTGAACACTCATCGCACCGACAATATTGAATCGGACCAAGCGGAACTCACCCGACCAAGCCGCATCCCTGGCCGACCGCTCCAATTGCACTGCTTGAACCCACCGCAAGAAGAAGACAACGAGTCGAAACTCGAACGATTCGAAGCACTTCTGCTCAACTCGCCATCATTGCAGGATCTTTGTAAGATAAGTTGGTCAGGTATTCCAGTCAAAGTCCGCGGCATCACTTGGCGCTTACTAAGTGGCTACTTGCCGATTAATCTGGAGCGTCGCAACGGCGTTTTGGAGCGCAAGCGCGAAGACTATTGGACGTTAGTCGATAAGTATTATTACACGGAGCATGACGAAACGAACCGTGATATCCAGCATCAGATTAATATAGACGTGCCCCGAATGAACCCCACTATTCCACTTTTCCAGCAGAAGACTGTACAAATCATGTTCGAAAGGATACTGTTTATTTGGTCGATTCGGCACCCGGCTTCGGGCTATGTGCAAGGCATCAATGATTTAGTCACGCCGTTTTATGTGGTGTTTTTGCAAGAGTTCCTCCACGATAGTCAAGCATTTGAGACTTATTTCGTTGATCAGTTGAAGGCTGAGCAATTGAAAATTGTGGAAGCCGACTCGTATTGGTGCTTGTCTAAATTCTTGGATGGAATTCAGGATAACTATGTTTTTGCTCAGATTGGTATACAAAGGAAGGTGCTGCAATTGGAGGAGTTGATTAAGCGTGTGGATGAAGGTTTGCATCGGCATTTGAAAGCGCATAACGTCAGTTATTTGCAGTTTTCGTTTCGTTGGTTGAACAATTTGTTGACTAGGGAGTTGCCGTTGCGGTGCACGATCCGACTGTGGGACACGTATCTGGCGGAGAACGATTGTTTCGCGACGTTCCAATTGTATGTGTCCGCCGCGTTTCTGTTACATTGGAAGGCCGATTTGATGCGACAGCACGATTTCCAGGGGTTGTTGTTGCTGTTGCAGAATTTGCCCACACAATCGTGGAGCAGTTCGCAGATTAATATGTTAGTGGCTGAAGCGTATAAACTGAAAGTGATGTTTGCTGATGCGCCCAATCATTTGTTGAGCAATTCGGGTGAAAGTTGAAGTTGGGATTTTTTTTGATTTTGTTGCTTGTACTTTTTGGATTTGACGTATTTTTATATCCGAATGTCATTTTAGGCGTTCGAAAACTCAATAAATTTTATTCAAGTAAATGGGTAGCGTTTTTCTATGGGAATACAGGTTTCTTGTTAGAATAAGCGGTGGAATTGATGAAACTTGAGTAATTCACAGCATACATATATATTCTATAGAAACTCTACACACACATGAATGAAATCCGTCACATAAATCAATATAATACAAAAAATAAAAGCCATTTGTAAAATGTAAAAACAGTTATCTGCGTAACTGTGCGATAAAGTCGGTTAGGAAACACTCAGCTTGAATCCAGTCATTTCGGTCGTTGAAAATGTTTACCGAACGCTTTTCATTCTCGGCCATAACATCTGAAATAAAAAATAATATATTGGAACTATATTATTTTAAATTTTAGCAAAATGTTAATCTTTTTTGGGTTTGCTGCTGATTTTTTTTTATTGAAGTTATTTGTTTTAAATAAAAAAAACTAATAAAACACTTACTAATCGACTGTAATCCATGATATTGAGCAATAGCATGCAACAAAAGTCGACCGAAACTGGACGGCGGCGATTTAACATAAACATCCTTCGGGGTTAGTTTAAAAAATTCAATCAAATCATCCTCAGACGTCTTGACAAAGTCCAACGACAAATTCTTCCTGATTTTGAAAGTGCGCCGTATTTTATTAGAAATTCTGTTATTCCGCGTTGACGCTGGCTTTTCTTTCTTAGCAGTCACGATGTAATTTTTGGAAAACGCGTGCACAATATCGTGTTGCTCCTCCTCGGATTTCTCAATAAAATCGTTCCAGAATTCTAACGCCTTCTCGTCCTCGAGCAAACGACAAAACGGACTTTTGTACGGCTCCATAATGAGGAAAGCACCAGCTTCGATCTCATCTTCCTCGCTCAACGTTTGGAGAACGATTTCTAAAACGCAACAGCCATTTAAAAAGCTTTAATTATCTGAATAACTCGTTGTTCACTATTTTCGAACCGGCGTAGCTTCTTGCGCCCAGATGATTTCTTGAGCTTGGCCAATTCCTCGATTTGGGAGAATCGAAGGAAGGTGGCGGGCGGAGGTGGTCGTCGGGCTGGTAAAATTGGTTCGCTGTTCAGCGATTCGGTGTCCGTTGTAGGTTCGCTAGGCAGGCTAGAAGAAGAGCGCTGATTAATGTGTAGAAATTAAAAAAAAAGTATATTTACTGTAGCGATTCAGTGTCGGAGACATTGGTTGAATTTGGATTGGCACAACTTTGTTGTTTCCTTCTAATTACAGTCATTACTGGTAATTAAGTGGCTTGGCACGCCAAATTTCGGTAATGTTTACAAAATTGTTGGAATTTGGTTGTTGTGACAGTTGACAGCTGCGCGTGCAGTGGATCACAAAATGTTATTTGTTTTTTTTTGTTTTAAAAATTAATTTCTATTTTTCTACTTCCATTAAATAATACCTTCTTTAGGTAAGCGTTGAGTAATATTTTATTACTTAACTACTCCCAGCCAATCACAGAATTTTATTGACTGGCGTGAAGTTGACCATACATTTTATTAGGTCAATATTTCCACCATAGAAATGGTAGAGTAAATTAGCGCTCAGAGCGCTAGCGCCTTTAGAGACAAGTTTACACAACTAAAATTTGACGTTGATAAGTAAGTGAACCATGTGCAATTTTTGTTAAAAAAGTTTGTGAGCCACTGCAGTGTTTTTCAAATTTTAAATAATGATGCAATATTTAAGTATTTAAATAAGCTGTTTTTATTACGTTTTTAATTATTTATTTTAAAAATTCATCAAATTTGAAATAATAACTTCGGCACTTTTTAATAACTTTTACGCAAATAAATATTTTTCAAAAATTTAAAAAGCATCGTGTTGCATACATTAAGGGCTTTCCAACAGTATGTCTACTTGTATATTTGATTACATTTTTAATTATTTATTTTGAAAATTCATCAAATTTGAAATAATAACTTCGGCACTTTTTAATAACTTTTATGCAAATTAATATTTTTTAAAAATTCAAAAAGCATCGTGTTGCATACATACTACTGCTTTTCAACAGTAGATCTACTTGTATGTTTTATTACGTTATAAGTTAATTTAAATTAAAACCAGCGAATAAAAAACAAAATATTTTTATTTATATAAATATAAACATTTTTTTTAACGTGACAAAGAACTATACAATAACATTTTTAACAAAAAATAGGGCAAAACATCTTTTTTGCTTCCGTCATTAATATATTTATTATAAAATCCATTTTAGTAATTGAATTCTGCACCAAAAGGGCGCGCCGTTTAGCGAAACATCTTTTCGTATTCGTCCACATTCGTACGAGTAGAAATATTTTGAAAACATTTAATAATATATCGAATAAGATTAGAAAATGCACAATTTCTGCACTCATTTTTCGTGGAATTCGTTAGTTCCACTCGAGCCATTAGAAACAAATGAGCGATCAAAAAATCATTAAACTACTAAAACAATATCATATAAAGTACGAGTCAATAATTTCAATGAACTATAAAGTTAAATGAAAGAATAACAAAAATAAGATTAAATAACAATGCAATGCAATAACAGCAATAAAGAATTTCATTATTAATTTCTAATTTTATTATTAATGTGCAAACATAATTTTTATATATCTATACTTATTTATAGTCAGTCATAAAAATCAAGGACACATTTGTCTAATGACTCGCAAATGTTTTAAGGAAACAAATTAGATTAACTTCTTTGGGAAAGGCCAACGTTTTTGGCAATATTGCCCAGAATGGCACCGAGCGACGAATCGGGCCCAAATCGCACATTCTTACTGCCAATTGACGAAAAGTAACATGTATAGAACAGCTCTCGCACCTTCAGCAATCGATCCTTGCGACTGCATTCAAACAAAGCAGTTTATTAAGAATTAATTCTTTTAGAAAACTTTGTTACAAAATACTAACCAAGGTAACGGATTAAACGACTCCTGCAACCATTCGTCGCCGTCAATGACCGTGCACATCGACGTGTGCGAAAACGGAATATCACAAGTACCGCTGGAATCCGAGCTCCGCAAACTCCCAGTGCCTGTCACCACTTGCCAGCTGCCCGCACTGTATGTGCTCTGCGAACTGTGCGAGCTCGTGGTGGTCGTCGAGGATTCGGTGCGTCGCAATCGACTGGCGACTGGCACTGTGACCGGCGATGTGCGTCGCGCTTGCGGCGACGAAGACACGTCCAGCGAATGCGTGGCGTTACTGGAACAAACAGATCTGCTCCAAACAAGAAAGCTATATTTTTTCGAAGCGTTCGAGAAGTTAGAAACTTACCCGTTGGATTCTTCGCTGTGCGGGAACCAAATATTCGTAGGTTCTTGCGATTTGCTGCTAACAGTCGAGCAGGTTGAGTTGAGGCTGATATTGGAGCCACGCAATTCCGGGTCGAGGAGGAGTTCGAGTTGCGTGTCGCTATCGGTGCGGTTTACGTCTTCGACGACTTTTTCGGTGTGCTTTTTTAGTTTGTGTCTACAAAGCAAAGAGTAATGCAATTCAATTGTCTCTTAATGGGAGTTACATTGAATCTCAATGCGGGATTACACTATAGTATAGAAAAAATACTAACCTGCCAGGTCCCACACTAAACTCATCGCCAGTCAGGTACTTCAACATGTAAAAACAGAAAAAGAAAATTTCTTCGCCTTTATCTAAGCGATCGGACAAATTATGGCCGAAAAGCATCCAATCGTACGCAATGGTCAGATAAAGTATTTGATGTTCGTCTAGGCTCTGATGAATCAAGCCATCCGCCCATAGACTCAATCGCAAAAGCGACATGAAAAGCGGCGTGCGATCCCATCCACTGATGCAGTGGATCAAAATACCCGAACTATTGTCTTGCAAATACTTGAGCAAATACTTGACGTAATTCTGCGTCATTTGCAGCAGATCCCACGACTTGTAATTGTTCCAATCGATCTTCAGGTGAGTGAGCGACGGATTTTCCGGCACCGAAACCGTGGCGTCGCATTGATCCTGTGTCCAATCGAAAACCAAGCCTTGTCCGTTGAAATTGTTGTCTCGAAAGTCTTTGAAGAATTCACAACCAGGATAAGGGAGCGATAGGATGTTGAAGTCCGAGTAACGCTTTTCTTTGTCCACTTTTTCAGATGATGTCACACTGAGAAAATAATTAGCAAATGCAACTATTGACTTGGCTCAATCTTCAATAGTAGTTTAGATTTGAGTTTTATACAAATCGCACCCTCAATGGAAGACTAAGCACAAAAAAGTTAAACTCTTCCATAATCCATTGAGGGTGCGGAATATTAAACTAATTAATTAATATTACTTCATCCCGAACTTGACTTTCTTCTTCTCAACCATCAAATCCACAATACTGCCAACATTCAACTTTTTAAGCAATTTAATGTCTTGACTGCGCACGCGATCGAAAAGCTGCCATTCCGATTGGTTGCCACCGGCTTCCGTCTCGCACGTGGTGTCCATCTCGTCGAATTCGTTCGGCTTGTTGCCGGATTCGCTACCGTAAAATAAATAGTCTAAACCGGATCGGCCGTATATTTCGGGACCGCCCGACAATGTGGCTGACCGACAAATGTACTTGCCTTTGTACAAAATCACAGGAATTGGAAAGCGCGCTCTGCATCTGCAATCGCAAGCCATTAGAATGTGACTATTTAATGGGTCGTTTTATACAAACCTGGCAAATTTAGCGCGATTAAAGCACTCTCGCAGCTTCTGCACGTCGTAAATGCTCTCGTAGATCGTGTTTGTCGTTCGCTGTGAGGGCTGCGATGAGTTGAATATCTGATTGGTCGTGTATTCGTACTCGAGGATTGGAAGCTGGCTTGGATAATGAGCGGACAAATCGCCGTTGTTATTGTTCACGATGAACAAGCTGTAATCAATTTTCAGCAGTTCGATGCATCGATGTAGCGACGTGTTGGCCTGCAATCGCAAAAATCGTAATTTTGAGGTTAGGTGGGCGAAAATGGCTTACCTCGAAGTCCTCAGCTTTGGCACTGTACGTGTTTTTCGCAAAAAACTCGAGTAGGTTCGTAATGTCGATGTTTGTTAATTGAGTCATGTTTAGACTCTCGAAATTTTGATTATCACACATGGCACAAAAAAAATACTCACATACACACACTCACGCTTATTGCTACATTTACCCACTTGTTGGAAATAGTCGGCTACATTTAATCTAGGTTGCGTTTGGCCGGTTGCACAGTTACGTATCAGAAATTGCTAAGTCTACTTTGATTTGCAATGTTAAGTGAAATTGAACCAATACATTAGGCATGAAACGGGTGAAACTGAATTCCGACTGTCGGGAAGCCATTTGTCAAGTGAGGCTCTGTTGTGACAGCTGTCTTTCTTGACGCAGGAATGTTTTGTGAGTAACTATGTAGATGGCGCTTTTTTTTCAAATCAATTCTTTTAATACGCAATGTAAAATGGATAATACTAACAAATAATAATGTATAGATTGTGAAAAGAATGTGACAATTACGTTTTGTATTTTAGCAAGCGTAGTAACAATGTAACATGCTATTTATTAAGTCGATAAGTTACGTAACTGTAATAGTTTAGGGTTCGATTACTGGATGGCGCTTGAATTTTAAATTTAAATTGTAATAAGATACTGCAAAGAGACATAACATTGAGCTAGACGAACGGAAAATAGTAGATAAATAATTGCAAATAAGCATTTCGCGACTGAGTTATTCGTGATATTGATATTTTATTGCAAATTTCATTTATTTATTTTAACATTCCGAGAAGAATGCTTGTTGTGGATCAAGCTGCAATTTGATTTCGCAGCCATGATTCTTTTTAGTACTATAATCAACGTCCTTGACTTTAAATATTTTTTTGTACATTTGAATCTATGTTTTTAACATACATAAATATTCCAAATATTTTCCAAGATATGAGTCGCCGAGTAGATTATCGCATAGTTACCAACTATCTTGTTTTGTGTTTCATGTTTGGTAAAAGGTCAGATACTAGGATTAGTAAAAGGATGATTAAATAGACGATTGGCTAATAAATAAAAGTAAAACATCTGATTCTGATGTAATATCACATTTATTGCATCCAATATATGCTACAATGTACAAATCATGTTTTGTATAGTTGCAACTAAATTAGAACTATACTATGAAATAATTTAATAATAGAAAAATAATTTATTACACCCTGCATCATTTCACAAATACAATTCAAATCCGAAATCGATCTTACTCACGCTTGAATCATCAAAGAATTAAAAACCGATGTCATTGATATGCAAGTTAAAAAATCAGTTTTATAACATCGATTTATTTATTCGAATTGCTTATCATACAAACTAATTTTGGCTAATTAGCGAAAGCAAATATTAAAACATTAAACACACGGAGCTACACGTATTTACAAAACAATTCCTAATGTTCAATATTTCCCTATTTGCCTTCGTCTTCCATTCAACGCCCTCTATAGGAATAGAGACAACTTATTAGGAACTTAGACTGTGACCGCACTTTCAAACAAAATCTCAGTACGATCGCAGTCTAATGAATGAGAAAATAAATATAGCGTTTTGCTAAAAAGAAAAGTGTAAATGAAATTTGTAGTTGCAAGAAAGCATTATTGGTTAGTGAATTTCTCATAAATGAGCATGACTAGACATATATTAGGCGTGACATGTAATAAGTACGGTGCCAAGCCTTTGTAGAATCCGCGCATGCGTTCGTACTTCCACGTTTTCCGAACGCAATCCCAAGTGCCTTCGTACGAATGATGTTGGTCCTGCAATCGAGCACGAAGCACTTGATACGGATAGGTCGCGGCGGCGGCGATCAACTTCGATATTGCGGCAAAATAAATGTATTCACCAGTCGTCTGAAACATCCGTCAAATTAAAACACTTGTCTTAATATTAATGGCGTCAGTACAAAGTATAGTTTCGACGCCATATTGATTAAATGGAGATGCAAAATAATTCCGTTCATAAGTAAGAGAGAGAGAGAGAGAGACAAAGCTACTTACTAATTTGCTGTCATATGGTAGTTTCCTGTACCGGTTATAATACGCCTTCATTTCTTCATACGTCATAAACTGGAGGGCCCCATGTGTAACGCCAAACATTCCAGGAACGAAACCCTGCAAAGAGCAGATAAGGAAATCCCTACTCCCTACCTAGTTGACTGTTTTTTTTTTTTTTTTTTAACGTCAGTTCCATATTGAAACGGAACTGATTTTGTGTGTGTTCTAAACTGACCCTATATAAACCGCGTATGCCTTCATTACGGTAAATTTTCAATAGTGCATCGCCCATTCCCTTATAGGGTTCGTGACCACCTGCGACGCCCGTTGTTTCCGTGCCATATTGCAAGCACAATCGTGTCTTCACCACCCAGATGGGATTCGTCACCAAAAGTGTGAGGACGCCTGCTTCGGCGGCCGCCAACATGTGCAGACTCGGCCCCAATGGGTACTGACTGTCGCCCGCTTGGATCCAGTTTTTTATCGAATTATAACTGGAAGCAGATTTTTAGGTTATGTATGTAGGTTGTGCGCATGTGCACAATAAAGCTAGCTGTCAAATTAAAAAAAGCAATATGGCCGTTCGATTTGAATCAAAGCATCCATATTGTTTTTCGCATTTATTATTAACAGCATTATAATGAGAATTGAGACTTGTAAATAAATATTTACGCATTTAGCGGTGCTTTGCCGTGTCAACTAATTCTCTAATTAGTAAAGTAAATATTTATTAAAATGTATGATAAGTCAACTTTAAGGTCAACAAGGTAGACTTCCGCATTAAAATTGGTTTATTTCCGTGGCGATATTTTTTATCGTAATCTAAGCCAGACGAGCAAAAGTTTGATTAGATAAATCAGGATTTTTGCACGCGTTAGCTTTTAATACTTACAAGAGGAAATAAAATCCCCAGGCGCTTCCCGATCCCCAAACATTCGGTGCGACGCCTCGATACAATCCTTTAACGCCTTCTTGTTTAACGATAGTGTAGAATGCACTCGTTAAACTACTATATTGCGGAATTGCAGTTCGCCCATCATTCACTGAAAATAGAAAGGTGAAAACTTTAGCGCTTTTCATTGACGCTCTAAAGTCAAAAGCGCTTTCCGTGGAGCGATAAAGAATTAAAAACAATATGGCGTCGAAAATTAAGCTTCACGACGCTGAAATTACGCCATTTTAAGACACGTGTTCTTTAAAGCTCTATTGGAAAGCGCCTATCTCTTGTTGTTGGTTGTTTTTGTTTATGCCACTGATAAAATAATTTTGTAATAATAATAAAAAAATAGGCTAAACTCACAAACATTTGGCAAATCTACAAATTACATTGCCAAAAATTGTGACTTTAATAATTGGAATTAATTTTCCACATATATTTATAAAAATCAAAGTAAAAATAGATCGTCAAATTTGACATGTCTTTATCCGAACCTAACTTAACCTAAAATACCAAATTGGCAGCAAAATGAAATGAATGCTTCTAATTTTAGCCCGAATGAAGTAAATAATATTAGCAGCAGCAATAAAATAATGCTAATTGCATTTTTTATCTAAGAAAACGCGACGTCAGTCGGTTCCGGAAAAAACGACTATACAGGGCGATCGCGAATGTTGCAATGCAAACAAAGTCTTTACCTGCGAATCGTATCTTCATCAAATCCAACGGGTGCAAAATGAGCGTGGAAATGGCCCCGCCGGAGATTCCTGCGATAAGATGTTCGTATCTGACATGACTCAAAACCGAGAGGTTATTGTTTTTGTAGGCCGTGCTCGTCGTGGTTTTCATTGTTGTGGTGCTTACATTGATTGGCGTCGCGTTATTCGGTTCGATGTGGAAAACGTCAACATCTTGTACTTTCACTGTCGACATACAATAGTCGTGGATGAAGCTATCGATGAGCTTTCCAACGAAATTCAAAGCTTATGTAATTTTCTTAGCGAGTTACACCATCCCCCATTTGGGGACAAACTCTGAAACTGATTTGACTCACGTGTGTGGTTTCGTTGGCACTGTTCAGGGTGCGAAATGCACTGCTTGATTGAATAACGATATTTGTTTGTAAAACGACGATTTGTTTGAGCGAAAACAAGACGTTTCGACGATAACAGTAGCACACCGTTTGCACGACCGTTTGGGTTTGAAGTGACGCGAATGACGGGGAAGACAGAAATGAGAATCGTAGTAGTCGTAGAATGTGCTCGTGCGACAGTGGAACGGTAACGCACCAATACGTCACGGAAAAAGTAGTCGAAGGAGCCTCTAATTTATGCCACCTGCGGTTATTTTTGACACTGTATGTTTAGTTGCCTATATGCAATTGTTGAGTTTTGGCTATTCATTGGTAGATAGCGCTGCGGAAGGTTGAAGCTTTTTAACTTATCAATTAATTAATAATAGAAATAGCGATATTAGTAACTAATTTAAAAACTTATGAGAAATAAAATATGAAATAATCTTACAAATAATACATAACACTTACAGCATAATTATTATATTGGTAAATGGTAATAATATATAAAATCTAGTACTACTTACTATGTTGCAAATTTTTACCAGCGCCATCTAACAAAGCTCAGAGGAGTGACGCCAAGCGCATGAAAAAGGCGCCAATGTGGATATATTTAAAACTATATGTATATTGAGTGGCCTACTATTTTCATAAAGTTTGTCTACTATTTCACAGAGGACGCAAATAGCATTTTGAACAAATTCAAATATTTCTCTTTGAAAAAAATATATAATAAATCCAATTAATTACCATTATTAGTAAATAAATAAATACACGAAAGATGATTGTGCAGTATTTGGAAACAGCGCACCGAAGAGGAATAGTCGCGCTCGCATCGCACCGCATCGCATAGAGAGTGGTACTGGTAAAGGTGACTTCCAAGGTACTACCTACTACAAAGCAAAGCAGTACCACTAGAACCATAGCGAGTGAAGTGATGGTAGGTGGTTTCTTGTAGAGTTGGAAAGGCAAACGCGACGAGCGAGCATGGGGCAGTGACATTAACCGTGTTCTGTGCCTTCGGTTACAGATTTATCTGAAATAGTGCAGTTTTATGTGTTGGTGCTACCGTCCTGCCGACCACTAGTTTAAGACTATGTGATTAATTGGTCCAATCAGTCAACCACCACAAAATAACGTGAGTCCCCCAATGTGCGCCAAAAAAGTCCTCGAAACAAAAATTTTGCAATTAATTAAGTGTGTTAATTGTTGCGCGACTCAAATAAAAACCGCACACACTCACATAGGTGTGTTAAACAAATAATAAAATTGTTTAGCCAACAATTAAAAATAACTGTCGAATATATTTATGATAATTAACTGCATCATCATTTTTCTTCTTTGTTGGAATAACTGCAACTTGTATTATGTATTCCAAGTGCAATTAAATCTATTTTTTTTTTATTTAAAAGTAATGAGTTTGATGGCCAGTCAACCGCCGCCGTTTATTAAATGCTAATAGAAAATGTACCTGTTTTGTTTCTTTTTTTTTTCATACATTGTGAAAGCGTTTTTGTATTTTTCGGAAAAGGTTAAGGTCACAATTTGAATAAATAGGACGCAGCTAATCGATTATAAAGTGTCTGAAACTAGGACTAGGAGGAGCAAAATGAGATACGCGATTCTTAACCCCAATGACAATAATTAAAGTTGCGTAACTAGTTTTTTATGTGAGCCAGTTTTCTCTCGAGTAGTTTCCTAGATACACACACTTACAAGTCTTAATCGAATGTCGCATTATTTAATTGACATAGTTTCCAAAAATATCAAGCCTACG
Source organism: Cryptophagus acutangulus (assembly GCA_963556235.1). Lineage (NCBI taxonomy): Eukaryota > Metazoa > Arthropoda > Insecta > Coleoptera > Cryptophagidae > Cryptophagus > Cryptophagus acutangulus. The sequence continues at coordinate 167,493 of OY744558.1, read as the reverse complement.
CTCATTTCGCTCTATTTGGCAGTAAATAAACATTTTTTTTTTATGAAAATTACCTTCAAAACAATATAAAATATATTATTGGTTCTCTTCACTCATTTCCGTCGGTCTGTCTGCCTGCCTGTCTGTCTGTCTATTGACTTTTTCAAACTCATTTATCTCGAGTACTATACTTAACCGATTTAAATGAAATTTTAATCGTTTTTTTTGTTGTCGTTAAAAAAAAAGTAAAACCGAAAAAAAATTACAGAATCTTAGGATATTAGCACTAAAGGCTAAAAAACAGATAAAAAATGAATAAATCGTTGCAAATCGTCTTCTAAAACCGACCAACCGATGTCGACCAAATTTTCTACACAGGAAATAAGAATGTTTTGTCCTTTAATGTATATATGTTATCTTTGTGGTACTTATAAGGATTTTTCTATATGTTTAGTTATTTAATATTTCTTGTTTAAGATTCGAATTAAACGCGCTAATTCTAACGGCATTCGATTCGAGTTACGAAATTAGAACAGTGGCAAAAAATCGAATAATAATAATCATAATATATGTATATTATGTTGTGTAAAAGGTAGAAAATTTTGCTTTCATATCTCGCAGGCATTCATTTACGTTCTATGGAATGTAGTAGTAGTACCTACATACGATACGAGTACATTAAGTTGATAGTGGTTGTCCTTTATCTTTATCTCCACATGCAGGCAGACCCGCAGACACTTACCTTTGCAATTTCCAAATACTACGCGAATTTTGAATGAAACTTTGCAAACCGAAAAATTTCAAACTCTTAATTAATTAGTCAAATTAGAAATAGTAAAGTAATCTATTGTCTTATGAGATGATGAGATGACTTTAGTAGTTGAGCGACTAATTAAAAGTAGATACGGCGTTTCTCAATTATTAATTATAGACGTAGTGTTACACAACGACGAATTCCAGAAGAACTTTCTATATAGAGTTACATAACAAAGTGCACCAAAGATGGATTAAATATAGTTGAGTTGGAGAGCTTTTATCATCGAAACTGTCAGCCAGAGCCGAGCTGAGCCGGAGCCCCCTTTGATTACAAAATATACTTATTGTTTTCTACACAATTCAATGCAAAACGGGATTTACTTTTATTATTATTATAATAATACAATTATTTTTATTATAATGCTGAAATATACATATTTTTTTTATTCACACCCAGACTTTATTATTATTTCTTTTAACTGTTGTTAGGTGGATGATCTTATCGTTTATGTAATTATACATCTATCAAAAAACAAATACGTTGGTGCGATAAACCCAAAGTGGTATTCTTTATTTGCTATTAAACGTATAGGTGCAGCTATTAACCTACGTATTCATGCTTTTTCTAATTAACTAGAATCTAGTTTAAAATTGTAACAAAATTGTTCCTTTGACTCCATCTTTACGAAAGTTTAAATGGCTGCTTATTAAAATTGTATACTTTTGATTCACTTATTTGATTAGTAGTCGAGAATCAGATTTGTCTGAATTGCTAGGGGCTACTGAATCAGGACACGTGAAGTCCCAAAATAGAGTATCTTCTGCGAGGAAGTTTCATCTCTTTTGGGAAAAAGAAAAGTAGCATCTTCCTCCTCAAAGAATCTCAGTGATTTCGTCTGGAGACCCGATTCAATGTTTTTAAAATAATAAGCATATTTGTTGACATAAAGAGCTACTAAATTAAATTGGCTCCAACTCTAAGATCACAAGCGATTCGCATTTGACAATCATCAGCAGATCAAGAAAAAGACCCAAGGCTAAAGATTCCTTCTCCGCAACTTTTTTAATTATCGAAATAGTTATGATTGCAATTTGAACGTAACTGTGCAATAAGAAATATGAAACGAACTACCTATAACATTCCACACATAGACAAATGCAGTTAGAAATAATAATAATTATATTTGACCTTATAATAAAAATCGAGTGGCGGAAAACCGTTCTAAATTGAAAAATATATCAATGAATTGTTTCTCGATTAAAATTCAAATTAACTGTGTCGTGGATTACGTAAAATCAAACACGCTTGCTTAGAGGCTAAATAGTAGCGACAAAAAAAATGCACGATTTCCAAGCATATGTTGTTGGCACTTCTGCATATGTTCAACTCCTTTACACCGAATTTAAATACCACACATGTATTGTGCGACGTGCTTTTTGAATATTAAAATTAAGGTTACTTTTTGATTCCTTCAAGCTACGTACCTCGTACGTGCAAGGAGAAATGGTTTTTCGATATCGGTTTTCATTTGTTTGAAAGTATAATTAAATACGAGATTAAATATTTACAATAGATACGTACGAGTGTTATCGAGTATAGGACTTGTGGTATTAAAATTGAAGCGAATTTGGTGGATTCCCACAATATAAAGTCTTAGTTTCCGCCATTATTTTCAATAATGTATTGTATTGATATAATATATCAATCAGTAAAGTCAGATATGCCTCGATGAAGTTTTTAATTAGAACATTGTACAAATTGCACCCAAGCGCACTTTTTTATTTCCAAACAATATACTTGTTTTGACTGCGGACTTTAGTACCGTTTAGTATTATTACTATAATATTTGAATGGAGTTTAAAATGTGATTTCAGTTAACAGTACCATTGTATTTCATTTCATTAAACACAGTGTCAATTTTTCAAAATTTTGATTGGTTTGAAATAAATTGCTATACAACACACTGAGCAATAAACTTAAGAAGGAGATAGGGAGAAAGGGAAATGACTTTTTGATATCATTTTCATTACTAGGCTTCAATGCAATATTCAAATGGAACATTACTACAGAAATTGCCTTCCAAACAATACTTGTTTTGACGTCCTATTTTATGCTATTGGTTATTATATTGTATCATGGGTACTTAATCCGGTTCCATTGTTGCAAATCATATATCAGTTACACATAAATTCATTTTTTCCAAAATTTGATTGAACTTTGTTCTATGAACTTCATTGAACTATATGAAAGACAAAAAAAGTTTGTGCAAAATGCAATGGCTTCAGCGCGCACTAGTAGGTAGGTACTAGTACCACCAATGGAAACCGCTCTTAATTGAATGTTCATAACATTGTCTGCAAAATGCATATTATTCTTTGATTGCTGCTCTGAGCGTAAGTTATTTCAAGGTTACACTATAACTTGTCGAATAATTATATACATATAGCGAATGGACGGCTATTTATAAAAACCTAACTGAATCTAGTTTATTTTGAAAAAAGCGCTCCATGAAACTTAAGCTGATGGACAACATCTGGTGGATATATAAGTAAAAAGAGTGCAGTCGTTTATTTGTTTTTGCTTTTTGTAGGACATGAGGTGGTTTCGTAAACAAGACGAAGTTCCTCGTCTATTAAGTCTGTCTCCTTTACGCACTTGCGACACGAATACCGACGTGCAGCCATCCACTATTCAAATCCAGCATCATTCAACACCAAAGGCACATGTCAAGCACCGCTCCCGAATCGGTAAGTCTCATTTACATTCGAATCTAATTTATCGGCCGGTACTATAACAAGTTCGCTGATGATTCGCTTCCATAAGATCCAAAAAGCATCTCTTTCCACGTGTAACTTTCTTCCAGATATGACTCCATCATCATGGACGCGCGGTTGCTACAACAAAAACGACACCAATTGCTACAACGTGGAAGAAAGTGTCGTCATTATCGAAAAATCGGAGAAGCGTTTGCGTCATAAATCGCATCCGCGCAACTCTCGCTCAGTCGATAACAGCGGCCACTACCGCGAGAAACGCAACCCGCTTTTAGACAAAGTGAAACATACTCGCCTGTCTTGCTTCCGATCCAATTCAAACGCCGACTCGATGACGCCATCTTGCAGTACAACGACGACTGACAACATGGCGTCCAAATCGAGCGATAACTTGGATAGTGTTGACGTTGAGAGTGTTTCGCGTGCCAGTTGCTTTACTGCGAAACTGCGTGCAATGTCCGAAAAGTATCTTCAGTCTTCAACTAATCGGTTTTTGAATAAGTTGGTTAAGAACCAATCAGAAGGCAAGAAAATAACGAAAAAACGCAGCTTCTCGTATGGTGCTTTACCCGATTTGGAAACGTTCCAGATGAACACGAGCTTGTTCAACGAAGCCTCGAACTCGAACGAAGACGACCGCTTGCCGCTGGTAGATAACGAAGACTCCGATAGCGGGATACTGGTGAATGATTTGTCATTTTCGTCGTCGCTACTCGACTCGCCGCAAATGGAGAAACACCATAAGCGAAAGCCGCAGCGAGCATTGTCGCTCGACCGTCGAGAACTATTCAAAACTGAAACGATTGAATTCGATTTGGAGAATCATTCACGCTCCTATAACAAAAATGTTATTGTTGTCAAGATTACAAAAGAGAGTGCGGATGAAGAGCTTGGCATTTTTATCACAAAGAGCAAGCTCATCGCTCATGGTTACTTAATTGCCAAAATACTTCCGGAAGGCACAGCTTCGAGGTAAGCAATAACTCTTCTTACACAGCATTATTTTATTTGCTTGATCGCCCGAATTTTTTTGACTAATCTTCATCATAATAAATGTCTAAAAATTCAAACTAATCATTCAAAGTAGTTATTTCCTAATTTGCAAACTTCCTGTTTTTAGGGAGAATAGCTTGATAGTCGGAGATGAAATTGTGAGTGTAAACGGCACACCGATCTCCGGCTTATCCGCAAGCGAAGCCAAGCAATCGCTCCGATTAACGACACTCGAAATCGAACTGGTCATAATTCGCTCAACTTTCATGAAAGAAAGTTCGGTAGATTTTGAGAATAATCCAGCATTGAACCGCTACTCGATCGCTGCGGGTAGTCCATCAACTCTGTCCAACAATTCAAGTCCGCTTTACAAACGTCAGCATTTCCAGAAGAACAGTGCAATCCATGGAAGCTACAATCGCGTGCTGCGCCGTACGAATCGCACGAAATCGAATAGTCGATTCGACGCTAACAGTACGAATTTTTGTACTTTGCCACGCCGACCTTGCTCTAGTATCTGCACGTTCCATACGGTTACTTTGGAGAAAGGTGCTGGCAAGAAGTCTTTGGGATTCACCATTGTAGGTGGCAGAGATTCGCCTAAGGGAGCCTTAGGTATCTTTGTCAAGACGATAATGACCAATGGGCAAGCAGCTGAGGATGGTCGACTCAAAGCAGGCAAGTCCACCATTTCTTTCCATCCATTGGAAAATTGTCTTAACATTACGTTTTTGGTGTAGGTGACGAGATCCTGACTGTAAATGGACACGTTTGCCACGATATATCCCACGCTGAAGCTGTGCTTCTCTTCAAAAGCGTGAAAACTGGTTCTATAATGTTGCATATTTGCAGGCGAAGAAAAAACAAATCTTCGTAAGTACTGCTTTTTTGCCGAGAAATTTTTGATGGGTTTTACGGTTTCTCTTATTTATTACAGGAACAAGACAAGATCCTGCAATAATATACTGAAGGTGAACTCATAGCGATATTCTTATTATACACAGTGGCCAAAAAAAGAAGAACATTATTTTGTAAATACTATATTCTGTATATAAGTCAAAAGAAAAAGGAACTGATGTATAAATAAATTAAAGTATGTAGTTCTAAGGACAAACTCGGAATTGCCATACCGATATATTGAAAAGTTATTTGAAACGATGATAAAGATCCGTCCGATCCAAGGAAGATCAAAGTTTTTCTGTTTTTTTTTTTTTTAAATGATATTATTATTATTATTATAGTTATATTTTTGGGTTACAATTTTATTTTTAAATATATATCTATTTTTACTTCGAACAACTCTTGTTTATTTTATTGCAATATAATACTGGAAGAATCTGATCAAACAATAGATTTTGATTTGGAACAAAAGTCATTTCCCAAATCGCAATTCAGAGAGGAAACGCAACTTCGGACTGGAACGCTTCAGAAGAAAGAAGAGAGAAATAAAAGAATTGAAAATCTTTCTATTACTGTTTTGAATTTTGATTACAAATGTTTTTTTTTTATATTTTCTTAATCTAATGGATTCAGAAAACTTCATTAAAGCCCAAAAACATCCATCATTCGCTTGATTCTTTAGTGTTTTTACAGAAATTAATTTCCATAGTACAAAAATAGAAGCTACCTAATCCATATGACAGACAAAGAGAACATGCACATAGAAGGACAGCAACTGATTTTCTCTCTTTGTCAGTTCATTCATAAATCTATATCGTAAGAACTTTTTTGTATTTGTATATCTTCAAGAATATAAAAATAATTATTATAAAAAAATATTTTAAAATAAATTAAAAAAATATTTCTGATTAAAGTACCAAAATATTATTAGTAATTGTTCCAAATAATTTTTCTATTATTGGTATGGCATGAATCGAATTGAAGCAAAGCTATTATGTACTAATCAAAAATAGTGCTCGGCCCATTTGGGAATAAATAAAAAATGTATATACTTTCTACATATAAGTTTTGACTTAAACGATCTTCGGATCTACTGTAGTATTACGAGTATTATAGAACGCTGGGTTTGTGATAGTTTTAATAAATAAAAACGATAAGCTGGAGCCTGCTGAGTTTAAATTCTTCGAATAATAAATATAACAGAGAGCGTATCGATTTTCGGCGAGTCAAATACATAATATAGAAAAGAACAATTATAAAGCACTTGCGTCATTAAAATTGGGGGTAGAGCTGTTGTACAAGTATTGATTTAAAACATAGGAGGAGTCCCTCTCGTTTCTCTCTTCTTGCTTCATGAAAACAGTCGAATCGACGTTTTCCATAATATACCGGGGGGATGGTGGGAACACGACGATGCACGTGCAGTTTGACGCGTGCCAATCAGACCAAAAGAAACGACGTCCACTTGCATCCGCCGGGCGACAAGACAGCCCGCCACGCCACCACGCTCCTCCGACGAAGAGTCGTCGCCTCCTTTCCACCGACGCAACACCGACATGTCGGCGGGCCGTTGCATGCTTTTGAAAAAAGTACGCAACAGAAATTCCATGAATTGCACCTATATAGTAGTGGCGTGTGTGCGCAATGAGGTCGGTTTGAGGAGTAGTTTTTTATGAGATGTTGTGCATTAATGCCGGTCTTAACTCCCAATCATTGACAGCAGGGTGGATTTTTTTCACACGCGATAAACACTAACTAAAACCAATGTGTCAAAATGGAAACGAACGCTTTTGCAAAAAAATGGTGTCGCATTTGTTCGGCCGAAATTAACTCGGGCATCTATTTGTTCGGTGACGAGGCCAGACGGACCTTTCTCCATGCAAAAATCCGACGATATCTATCCTTCACGGTAAGTCATCACGGTCGCTCATCGCTCGTCCAGTATCTCATGGACCTCGACCTTGAGTTCGCATATTTCTACACTAGAGGTCCGTCTCCGTCCGTCACATAATATGCAACTATGTTTTTTAATTACAGATTTCCGCCGAGGACAAACTGCCAAAAATGATCTGCGAAGACTGCTACAAGAAACTGGATAGCTTCCACCGCTTTGCCACAGTTGCTTTGCGGAATCAGGAGAAGATGACGAAATTCCTTGCCAATACGACGACCAATTATTATTTTAGCGAACAAAAGACTAACACGGAAAGCAAGTCGTTGCTGCACACTTACTTAACTAAAGTAATAACCCTTCACAAGTCCAAAGTCCGAAGACGTTACTTCCAACTAATCATTTATTTTGTAGGGCATCAAGAAGGAGAAAGAGCCATCTTGTGAGTCCGAGATCACCGAAATGGAAGTGCGGGTGGACCCGATGGTGATTCTGCAATGTTGCCTCGGCGACGATGATGAGCAAAAGGACGAGGACGAAGAAGCGTCCGATGACCAAATAAATAACTTGTCTGAGAGCGAAAATTGCGACAAATTTTGTAAACCATATATTTGCACAAATTGTCCACGCACTTTCGCGTCCGAGATGGTGTTGCAGAATCACATGTGGAGCCATGCCAAACGAATATTGAACAGTTCGGTTACGAATACGCACCAAGCGCAACAAATGACTGAAGGAGAAAAACAGACTGACAAAAATGACAGTAACGACGATGAGGAGGAAGAGGAGACGAACGATGAGGACGATGACGAGACGAGCGAGTTCAAGAGCAACAACAACCGATTTTCGTGTCCTATTTGTGGCAAAGCCATCTCGACCAAGGGCAATTTGAAGGTGCATTTGGAAACGCATCGACCCAAAGGGAAATATGGATGCGATATATGTGGAAGAATGTAAGTACTACTAAGTAACTGGATCTCTCCAAACTTCGATGCTTTGATACGCCGAATAACAATGCAACCGGCATTACATGTGTGATTTCTTCCAGATTCAAGACGCAATGCAATTTGTACCGACACAAAGAATACCATGGTGGTATCCAATACCCCTGCGGCGTGTGCGGTCGCGTCTACCCTACCAATAGTACATTACGTGCCCACTCAATCACCCACAGTGATTTACGACCCCATAAATGTCCGTTGTGCGACAAAACATTCAAGCGCAATCAAGATTTGAAGGTAAATATTTAAATGCAATTAAATTGGCAAACAATGACCTGTGCTGTGTTTGCAGTTTCACATCAATCAACATACAGGTGCACGTCCATATCAATGTCCTTATTGTCCGAAGGCGTTCGCAAGTTCAGGCAATTGTTTCTCGCATCGAAAGCGAATGCATCCGGTGGAAGTTGAGCGAGATCGCGAACGGGCGGCCAAAATAATGCGATAATTCGTTTTCAATTAACTGAGACATTTCTTGTGGGTGACTTCCAATAAAAGTGGTTAGTGAAATGGGTTGCAATAAGATGGAGCTTTGAAGGATGCTGTTTGAAGGAGGACTACAAAAATAGTATGGCGCACGTCAATTGAAATAAAGGGTCTCAATTGTGATCATGGGTCAGTTTTAAACCAAGCGTAACTATCGTATTCGAGCCGGGCGATGTTGAAGTAAGCGAGCTAGCAATAATAAAGTGAAGTTAGTGCGAAGCCATTTTAACTTTTAAGTCAGCCGTTCTTCAAAGCTCTCTTAGATCAATTTCACGATTGATTTATTATTGATATATAGATAAACTGTGATGAATTTTGTATACGAGTATTTCAAATTTAAATTGATGAATGCATAGAGAAGAAGGAGGCAATTAAATTGTGTGTATAAATTATAATACAAAAAAAAATGTAATACGGTAATTAAATACCTTAAATGTTTAGCAATAATTTCATATTTTGTGTCTCTCTATCACTTCACTCAAGTACTTTATGTTTTGCGAATCATAATAGGAAATAATTATTGCAGTATTTTTACACCAAACGATATTATTGAAACGATTTTTTCTACGTCAATTTGAAGAAAAACTTTTTGGTACTTTGAATAAATAAATGATATATTGTAGTTTAATTCAAAATGGAACATGTTTTAAATCTAGGACTAAACAAACTGACTCAGTATTATTGTATTAAGTATAAAACGTTGTATATAGCGTTAATAAACAAAAACCGCAGTTTAATTACATATTTTGAGTTTACTACTAAAATTAATAAATAATAAGCGAGATCAATTGAAATAAATTTAAAACAAGATGATTGATTGCGTATTCATTTTTAAAATAGGAAAATAGTTTTAAGAGCAATATCTGGAGATCTTCACAAAAGTTACAGAGCGTCGGGACGGTTTTGAACAGCCTTATCGATAATTGTTTATTTATATTGCTGGTTGCCTACTCATGATTGATCAAACCGGTAGCAATCCATTCGGATAGTTTTGTTGATTTTATCCAATCAAAAAATATTTTCAAGTACATAGTAGTTAAACTGATTAGTATATCATTATTAGCAAATCTTTTGATAGACGAAAATAAGTTTTATCTGCATTGAAAATAGTCCACCAATAGCAACTTATGCGTATGCAGCATAATTAATGAGTGAGGTGCGCGCTTTAAAGAAAATTTAAATAATCCGTATTTGATTAATTAATGAAAGCACCTACATAATAATGCATAGCAATTTAATCGAATAAAAGTGTAGGTACCGATCGCCGATCGGTAATTACAAAGCATTATTGTCTGTCTGGTGTGGTGTTGTGTTCGGAAATGAAATAATCGAAAATTCGCGTCAACAAATAAAAATAAAAAGGACCAAAAACTATTGTAATTAATAATAATAATAATATTTATGTTATGATGTGCCCTTCGATGACCTCGCTGATGTGAGATCAATATTAGCGTCATTTTCATTCTATATCTTTTAGTTCTGGTTTGAACAAGAGATTGTGAGCACAGCACAGCTTTGAGGTTTGAGGTGAAGCGTAAAGGGCTGCAGAGCAGAGCTGAGGTTCAAACTTGACAAGCAAGCGGGTTAGAAAGAAACGTTCCGCCCGCCGTTCCGCGTTTTCTCATATAAATGACTCTCCACTACAGCAATCGATGACGACATCGCCACCGAACGTGCGAAACTTCAAAACAATTTTTCCTTGATTTACTACTACACTAGCCAACACATGGCTGAAGACGAACCATCCACTTTCGCTGGCGCAAGAAACATGGGCCAAAATGGAATTGTTCAACCACTGCTTACTGGTAATTAGTCAAATTTCATTATTTATTTCGAAAATAACCGTTACTTATTGTTTGTTGATTCAATTTTAATTAATCACGCGTTATCTGTTCGAATTTCAACTGCTTATTATTTATATCTTGAACTATTAATTTATTGTTGTTATTATTTATTAAGTGGAAATCTTACTAAAAACAATTTTTTTTGAGATTGTGGTTCTTTAAACTTGATTTTAAAAATGTCGCCGTTTATTGCAAGTGATTTTTATTTATCGCGTGGAGGAAGTACGCGTCGTATTGCGTTGCGATAATGTAAAATTTAATTAAAAATTATTTTAAGGGTGGTAAACGGTTTGAAATACATAATATAAATTATACGAAATTGATATTTGTCAGTCTGTCGAGTCGATTTGACAATTTTCAGTGTCTGTCGGCTGACGCTAACTTTTTTAAACCGTCTCAAAATTTCCACCTCCACCGTGTACTTCTCGTTATGTTAACTTTTTTTTAGTGGACGTTTGACATTTTTATTTGTCATTTGAAAACAGTTTTGAGAACATGTCTAATGCTAAATTAGAAACTGCTATTATATTAATGATATATAATTATAGAAACGAAAGTAAATATTAATTAACTTTTATTATTTGCAGTTTCAGGGTGTTATCGCCAATTATCGTTGATATGGCTGGCGATAACGCCCTGCTAATAATTGACAATTTAATTAATAGTTGTAATAAAATATAAACAAACATTTTATTTTGGGTTCGCTATTTTGTCTCTTTGCGTTAATTAATTTAATAACAAATTGTTGGGAATTTATTTTAGTAGTTGACTCGTGCCTTTAGATAATATATTTATTTGAGTTTGACTTTTGTATGAGATTTATGCAAAATAAATGTTTTGAATTTAATTACATGACAATTTACCAATGTAAATATTGTTTAAATTATTTGTGTCTCTTCTGAAATAAGTGTAGTTGGTATTATTTAAATAGATTTACGAGTAGATGTATATCATACTTAATTTTTTTCATATAATATATAATAATTGACTTATTAAAATCAAATTATATTGTATGTGTGAAGCGTACAATTAAATTTTTGTTTATTATGTTATGTAATTTTTTTTTGCTTTAAAAAACATTCGAAAATATATAGCTACATCTAGTAGCTATATTACACGCTTCCTGTGGAAGGTCAGAATATAGTGTCCACGAACGAATCATTACTGAATTATTAATTGGTTTATTCTGTTCTATACCCAGATTTGTTTTATTATTATTTAATTCGGGTATCAAAAATGTTTTGAAAAAACCAATGCCTAACTATACATTTAGAATATTCCTATTACATTATGTAGATTTGTATCAAATCACAATGGCCTACGCTTATTGGAAATCCGGCAAAACTAAAGACCGCTCCGTGTTCGACTTGTTTTTCCGCAAAAACCCATTCCAAGGAGAATTCACAATTTTCGCGGGCTTGGAAGAGTGTTTGAAATTTTTGCAAAAATTTCACTACTCTGACAGCGGTAAGCATTCCTATACAAAACCAAAACTACTCTACTAACCCAAACTTCCTCAGACATTGAATACCTAAAAGAAACTCTGCCACCAACCATCGAAGACAAATTCTTCGATTACCTACGCACAATTACAGCTAACGACGTGCGCGTTTACGCAATGCCGGAAGGATCCGTCGCGTTCCCCAGGTATTCGCATTTCTCAAATTTTTAATTTCTAAACCAACCAATAAATATTTAAAACTAGAGTTCCACTGATGCGAATAGAAGGTCCACTAATAATAGTGCAGCTGTTGGAAACCACGCTACTAACTCTCGTAAATTATGCAAGTTTAATGGCAACGAATGCAGCCAGATATCGAATGGCAGCTGGAAATATGAAGCTGTTTGAATTTGGCTTGAGAAGGGCTCAAGGGCCTGACGGTGGCTTGTCGGCTTCCAAATATTCCTACATTGGTAAGTCATATTTTTTCGTCAGTGACCAATTCTAGGAGGAAAAGGGGTGTAGCGAATTCGGTACCAGGCGCGAACGGTGTCAAATAATGTGCCTAATCGATAGTTAAACCGCCAAGTTTAACGGCTATTTTGCAAAGTTATTAAATATGTTCTTCAACGCCTGGTACCAGTCTTCCAATCAAATAAACCGCATTGTGTAATATCGTATAAAAAAATACTCTAAACTATTTGCGAATTATGCATGCGAATCTGTTTTACAAGTAAATTTTTGGTAATTCGAACCAAGTGGTGAATCGAATCAATAGTTTTTCAATTTAGCATTATATTTATAATTAATAATTACCCATCATCCCATCCCACATTTCATAACTGTTTTAAATTTCTTATAGGAGGCTTCGATGGAACGAGCAACGTGTTAGCGGGTAAGCTCTTCAACATTCCAGTGAAAGGCACTCACGCGCATGCGTACATCACATCCTTCAGCGGTTTCGCCGAGCTGCGCAACACGCTCCTGGAGCCAAAAGGCGGCGGACACGCTAAAGACCTGCTGCAGCTCACCCTTAACTGGCGCACCAAGTTGATTCCCGTTTTCAACGTACTGGCGACTGAAGCGAGCGAAGGCGAACTGTCGGCGCTCATCAGCTTCGCGATTGCGTTCCCCGATGGATTCATGGCTTTAGTTGATACGTATGATGTAAAGAGGTATTCCAGTCGCATGATCCCCATGCGCAAAGTCACTCCCAACACTCTTTCGCATATTGAGTACAGGTAACAATAGTCTGATTAATCGAGTAATAGGGTGCATGCATGGCATCAGCATTTTTTGGGGCGCTGTTATTTTCGAGTAACAGCACCAAAAAATCAATCAAATAATAATATATTAGTGCTCTGGACGAGTAAAGCTGGATGAAAATTGTTCTTCTCCTGGCAGACTGTGACAAACCTGTGCTGGGTATGCGGGCTTTCTGCGCTCGACACACTTATTTCTCAGCACAATTTTTCTGTTTTCTTCTGCTTTTATTTTCCCATCAATGAAATCCGTTTTGTACATACATTCTTATTTTTATCTAGCTTAATTTTGTTGATTTTTGGGCGAAACTGCACTCGGGGACTCCCCGAAGTGCGGCTGCTTAGGCCATGATTCAAGTGAGATAAATTTGGTCCGATTGACAAGAAGGGGCTTCGTGGAGCGGAATTTTATCGAAAATCGAAATCAATCCATTGATTGATCTACCTAATCACTTTAATCATGGACTTAGACAATGACTATTCCTTCAAATTTAAAACCTTTATAGCGTATCCCATCTAAACGTTTTGCTTCCACTCATCCGAACTTCACCAAACTAAAATTTAATTTTCAATTTAGGAGCGGCTTATTGAACTTCAGTGCAGTCGCACTAGCTTTAAGCGATTTAGGCTACCAAGCAGTCGGCATTCGCCTCGACAGCGGTGACTTAGCCTACTTGTCAAACGTAGCGCGCCAATTCTTCTACGAAATAAGTGAAAAATTCAACTTGCCTTGGTTCTCCAACTTAATGATAATGGCTTCGAACGATATCAACGAAGAAACAATTCTAAGCTTGAACGATCAAGGTCATAAAATTAACTGCTTTGGCATTGGCACCCATTTGGTGACGTGTCAGCGTCAGCCAGCGCTGGGTTGCGTCTACAAGATGGTGGAGCTGAATGGGCAACCGCGCATCAAGTTGAGTCAAGATGTGGGGAAAGTGACAATGCCTGGCCGTAAAGAGGCGTTCCGATTGTACGGCGAGAGCGGCCACGCGTTAGTGGACTTGCTGCAACGTTCAGTGGAAGACGTACCTGAGATTGAGCAAAAGGTCCTTTGTCGACATCCATTTGAAGAGTCGAAGCGCGCATTCGTCATTCCGACGCGTGTTGAGCGGCTTTTGACGCTTTATTTCGAGGACGGCCGTTTGCGTCAAGAGTTGCCGAATTTGCAGCAGATTAGAGAGCGGGTTAAGCTCAGCTTGAAGACGCTGCGTTCCGATATTAAGCGGAACTTGAATCCCACTCCGTATAAGGTAGACTATTTTGACAGCTTTTTGACGTTTGGTTGGATTATTATGATTCTAGGTGGCGGTGAGTGATGGATTGTACACATTCCTGCATGAATTGTGGTTGAAGAATGCTCCGATTGGGGAATTATGTTAAGAAGCAATCAATTTAGAATGTAGTACAAATAAAGCAATACAAAACAAAAACTAAACATATTTGCTCACAAGCACACAATTTTTGGACGATTTTTGCTGTATCGCCCAATTAAACATAATTATAGAATGCTATTGCGTAAGCAAGAATATTTTAGGGGGCTTTGAAGAACGCCATTTTAAGATCAGTCTATTTTAAGTTCCACAAAATGGCTTCGCTGCCATGACATATTTTACGTCACTAATTTTGTTTTTTATATTTGAACAGCTTTCTTCAAAGCTCTGTCTGTTTAAAGTTACGTCAACGAGAAAGGCATATCACTAGTGAAAAAAATTGGAACGCAGTATATGTAAACATATATACTGTATATTGATTCATTGTTTCTCACCACTGACCTTCTTCGTTGACGTAATTTTGAACAGGCCTATTAATCGGCTATTTTAATAACGAAAATGTTTTTTAGGTTAAAACAAATGAGAACAGATTTTGTTGAGCAAAATATTATACTTGCAATATCGCACAATATTGATCAATGATTTTAATTTGTTTCTAATAATGAGCAGTAGCATATTTGTGCAAAAATATTATAGTACTATGCAGAGTACTTCAAATAGTACAAAAATCACTTTTTTAAGGCTGTGAGTTGTTTTCTCGATTTTTAATAGAAAAAACACGTTATCGGTAAACTAATTGCCAGATTTACTTACCAGAACAGTGAGACACATAATTATATTACATAGGATGTTTTGTATTAGAAATTCTATAATCATTAGCAGATTAAATATATTGTTAATTACACGAACTAGTTTTATTTTAAATTAAACGCTATGCAATCAAATATACATTTTTTAGATCTATGTGTTTGTTTTATAAATAAACTGTCATTTTCTAACGTACACCCGCCATATTTTAAAATCGACATGACGTTCGTCATTAAAAAATTGCTTGTTACTATACAACCAATTTTTTTAATTAATATAATTTTTATATAATAATTTAATATAATTTTTTAATTAATATAGTTCCATAAATACTATAACAAATTATTGCAATTTTAATCATAATAGGTATATAGCATAAATAAATATATAGCATAAATAAATTTAAATTTTGCAACTAAAGTATGCAACTAAACATACATAATTTTTTCGAATTAATAAATTTTCGTGAAGTTAGCGCTTAAAACTTCAGCGCTCAGTTTCGGTTTCAGCTCCTCTAATAACTTAAGAGTTATTCATATTCACGAAAAGCTTATTTTCTACATATTATTTTCACGTTTAAGCCCAGGCTGATTTTGTTGGAATTCTATATGACTAGTAGAGTAGTGAACTTTTGAATGTAAAAAATGTATATTTTCTACGCCACTGACAAGAGGGATGGTTTGTTAATGTGCGCACCGTGTTTGTTAATCTACCGGTCCGGTAGATCCGTGCCTCATCATAAGTCATAATACTTGTTAAACAGTATAGAATCAAATGGAAACGTAGTCAAAATAGTTAATTAAAATTAGAATGTCATTTGTGTATGATTAAGCATGTAGACAATTTTGAATATTAATTATAATACAAAAAAATATTTGTAATTGTAATTATTTTAAACCAATGATAGAATTGAACTTGATTCCATGGGTACATGTCATTAATTATATTCTGCAAATATAATTAACAATCATATTAGATTATGATCTTTGTGAAGCAGCCTTAAGATGTTTAAGTTTTGAGGGGGTAAAACAGAAATTGGGCGCTGGCACTTCGGGCGCTAACTTCACGGACCTCCATAATGAATTCTTAAAGCTTAAAGCTTGCATTTTGACAGTTGACAGTTCCTGCAAGAGTGTTAAATGTGTGCTACAATAATACGGGAAAGTGCAGTTTTGCTGTGAAACGGTACAAATTTATTAAATCAATTAAAACAGAGTGAATCCTTGCGGATTGAGGTTCCCTTTAAACAATGGACGATTCGTCGTCATTCATTGAAACTCTGGTAAAACAGACATGCCGTAGAGCTGCTTACGATTTCCAATTGAGTGAAACCGACTCAAACGAAGAGAACGAGGGCAGCATCTACTCCAAGAAGTTCCTCAAGTTGCTTTACGAGAACCCGAAAGACAACGTTACCAAACTTTTTAGGGTTAGTATTGCAGCACTAATTGTATTCGGTATAAGCTAAACGTTGATGTGTTTTAGACCTCCGAAGGGCTGCTTAATCCCGACGAATTGCCGGAACACCATATATTCAAGCTGTTGAACGACGCCAATTTCCAACGCAATGAAAAGCGCGAATTTCTGCGCTATATTATCAAAGTAAAGGAAAATGAGTCTGCGAAAGAGCGAGAATGGTCGCAGTTGCGGCATTTCATGCATTATTGCTACCGGAATTTTGCAAGCGTCAACCCCAATGCCAATGTCGATACTTTGCCTGATTGCTTTATTCGGGAGATGAGGGAGTTGGTGGTCAGCTTGTACAACGAAGACGAAGGCCAATTGTTGGTCAAGCTATATGGTTTAATTCGTGGATATTGTATTTTTGCTTATGTCAATTTTTCGAGCATTTCGGAGAATGAGACCCACAAAGTCGCAGCTGCCAGTAAGCATTTGATTTTATATTTATTAATTTATTGTTTACAATCTTTGAATGTACGTTTCGATTTTGAGGAATAGTTTTTGTTATCAAGCCTTATAAAAAAATAATAAACAAAAGCGGGCATTGATTAATTGGAAGAATGAGTCAGAAAGCAATATTTAAAATTAACAATGCAAACAAACCTAATCAATTTTAACAAAAACAAATTAATACTCGCATTCAAAATTTATTTATAATTTTATTTCTTGCAACTGTGATAAATGCGCTATTTATATTGGAAATATTTTGTATAGGTAACTATAGATTAATAATTCAAAAAAAAAAAAATTGACATACGTAGAAATGGTGTGGAATTTTTGTAATTATTGCAAATCAACCATTGGCGGTGAAAGAAACACCCTTTGGCAATAGTTTTTTTTTGGTACACAACCAAAAAAAAAAAAAAAACCATTACTCGGTTAAAAAAAAAAACAAACTTGCGTCGTATTATTTAATGTAAATGAATTCTAGCATTAGTGAGCTACTACGACGCTCTCTTAAAAGCCGCCGACAAAGTAACCGTTGTGTTCTCCGAGTTCGAAATCCTGCTGTACAAAAACTACTCCGTCAGTTGGACGGATTTCAACACATTCATCTTTTTGTACTTTTTCTACGAAACCAGCGAGATTCAAAACCGCTTGACCGACTTCAAGCGATATAGCGCCGGCCACAATTCCATTAAAATATTCAACTTACTAGCGGAATTCAAGTCGATTCTATTGAAGCATTTAAACCGAGTGCGAGCAATGAAGTAAGTAATTAATTTGTAATTTATCAATAAAACAAACAATAAGAATGTGCAATTCCAGCGCCGAGACGCTCAAGTCTCTACTCCCAGATGCCATCACTGCCGAAGAAGCGACGATAAGCAATTACAAGCAATTATTGAGAGTGGACTTTTGGATCGACCGAACGCAGGCTGAGTAAGTCTGAAAGCATTTTCAATTATCGAATGACTAACGCAACTTGCAATTTGCAGGAAAGATAGTGAGAATAATGAACGATTAGATCATCATGTGTTTCGAATTGTTGGTGATAAAACCATCGAGTATCCTGAGCAGATTTTTGATGAGAATGGCTCGTGTTTGTGCGAAGAATGTTTAGTCACTATTTATAAATGCCTTATCGATTCTTCGTTGGTTCTTAGCGCTTACAATCAACGATTAGTCAGCTGTCACCGATGTCATTACAATAAACTCATTTGCTTGGATTATTTTTTAACGCATCTTGAAGGTTTCGGATCGGATCGTGTATCGTATCGCATCTCGTATTAATGCTGCCTTTTTCTTGTAGGCCACCATCGAGATACAGATAAAATCTGCAACGGTGTGCATAGTGCGATCGAAGAAAACGACGATCCGTACACGCCAGGCCAATCGCCGCTGAATCTCTCCTTTCTCGAAAGTTTGGATCATTCGGATTCGTACGAAAATAGCAAAAACTCCT
Source organism: Cryptophagus acutangulus (assembly GCA_963556235.1). Taxonomy (NCBI): domain Eukaryota; kingdom Metazoa; phylum Arthropoda; class Insecta; order Coleoptera; family Cryptophagidae; genus Cryptophagus; species Cryptophagus acutangulus. The sequence continues at coordinate 148,717 of OY744558.1, read as the reverse complement.
CACCAGTATTCAATTTATTGTACTCGAAAGCACTTTTTGAGGAAATTCAAAAGTTGCAGAATTCGCCGACAGACGAAACGGAAGCGATCGAATCGCTGAAGAATAAACATATTAAAAATTTTATTCAAATCAAAAAGGATATTTTTGATCATCCGTGTGGTAGCTTTGGCGGAAAAGTCTATGACAATGCATTTAAAGATGATGAGATTACCGAGGAAGTGGTGTTGGAGGAGGAGGAGGAACACGACGAGGAGGAGGAGGAGAAATGTGAAATGGTGGAGGATAAGGAGGCGATGGTTGAAGAGCTCCACAATCATTCAGAGTACGGTTTTTGGTTTAGTACTTATTGGTGACATTAATTGCAATTCATTTTTTATGTAGTGAGACTGTCAAAATGGATTTTACTAATGAAGCATCTTGTGAAGAGCAGCAGCAGCACCACCACCACCAGAAGGATAGTCCAATGTGCGAACATAACTGCAGTAATAAGGCAGACAATCATGGGGATTCGAAAACAAGTGGTGAGTGCTAATTTCAGGAAATTATCAAGTAAATACCTTTTTGTATAAAATATTTTTAATGAAGTCGCGGTACTACTACTAAAACACGTCATCATTGCGATACGATGACATAATTAATACTAATCGTATAAAATGTTTGCCATTGTTTGAGATCGGTCTATTTTTGCACAAAAAAATTGTTTAGGTCGGAATAGTGTATGTGCGGGGTTGCATACCTATTTTGTTCGCTAGGAACACGGAACATTTAATCACGTTTTCATCAAATTTAAATACAGGAAAATGTACTGTATAAATAGCTATATTTAAATAGATATTTATGCAATAAGTGGCAAAATGAGAGTGTTTTAAGCACGAGATGTCAAATTGTCGAGGCGCCGAGGCGTCAGCCGAGGTGGACAACACATCGAAAATCTGAGGCATTATTATTTAACTTAATGTGATTTAATGTGCTTTACCAAAGAACTCATATACACCAAGAAGCACACTTAGGCCAATTATAGCGTGCGAAGTAGTGAATTCTAGATCCATTAGATGACGCGAGAATAGTATCGGCAACATAATTTTGCATCTACCACTATTTTGTTTTTGTTTCTGTGCTAGAAATAGAAAAGCTTATGATTTACGCCGCTTCCAATATTCTAAATTTTGTCTTTGATAACACAAATCAAATTCACTGTACTTTCAATTCACTGTACTTTAACAGCGCCATCTTATCGAGCGGGCAACACAACTCGTGTTTGTTACCTAAAGTCGATGCACGCTGAGAACAAAGCATTTTTATTGCGAGTGCGCTTCTTGGTCTATATGAGTTCTTTGGCTTTACTAAAAATATTGACGTTGACAGTGACATAAAAATCTGACGTTGACAGTGGCAGTTGAATAGTATTTTCATTTGAATCAAATAGTTGCTCCTCGTGCACCATTCATTCACTAAGATGCATCGAATTCGCATTTGCAAGATAACGGCATGTAAGTAGCTTAGCAAATTTATTTTATTGGCAAAAAAAGGTAACTTTAAATCGCATAGAATCACATGGGCCTTGAGTTTGACAACAGTACTGTAATTCCTTTCGTTACACTTCTTCTCAAAATTGTTATCGTGACAAGCAAACAGTTTTTATATAAATTAACATACCAAATTGATAAAAAACCGTACCATAACTATTAGTTTATTTTGATTTTGATACGATTATTGAAGATCGAATTGAATATCTATCCACAATCTCGTTAAGCCGGTTAACCAAGTAACAACGTGTTCATCTAACGTAACGTTCACTGTTGGCTCTTCCCCCTCATTTGATACACCTTGCACATTTCGATTGAGTTTGCATTGCAACCCTAAACATGTATCATTTTTCTCGTATTTTAGGTAAAGAGAAAATTTCTGACAGTAAGTTTCATACAAACTCTATTCCATTGTCATGTATAATCTGAATGTCTTTGTAACAAATTAACCTACTCATTTCCAACTATTGTCTATACAATATGTACTAATGTAAAACATTACTTCAGATATCAAACGACCAAGCTGCAAGAGCACCGGTCGTGTGTCAAGCCGTGAAAAGAAATGCGACTGCACCTACTGCGAAGTGTTTGGCGCTTCCGTAACCGCTCACCCGCCGCATAACAGCGAGCTACGCGATCGCTTGCGTAACCGACTCCACCAACGCCGCGAGAAGCGAACAAAGGACGCGTCCACTTGCGAGAGCAAATCGAAAGCCAAGCCGAAGGAAGAACCACGCGTGCCCATGCCTGCCGATATCGTCCTGCGTAACATCCTGGGAATGGACACCACGCCATGTGTCGAAGAGAATTCCGACGACATTCAAGGCATCATGAACTTCATCGAAGGCGGTGTGAAAGTGGTCGAATCCGAGAAGAAAGCGGCAAAGAAAGCGCGCCAACGCATGAAGAAGGAGGAGGAACGCTTAAAACTCGAGCAGGAAGCCAAGCGCAAAGAGCGCGAAGCCCGAAGGCTGGAAGAAGAGCGTATTAAGCAAGAAGAGCTGGCCAAGCAGCTCGAAGAGAAGCTGCGAATCAAGGCCACCAAGAAAAAGACCAAGAAGGAAAACAAGAGGGAAAAGGAGCGCGAAAAGGTGAAGGAAAAGTCGAAGGTCGTCGAAGAGATAATTCCTGCAATGGTGACGATTAAGAGGGTGGTTGAGTATGGCAACGCGCCGACTGTCACGATTACGCTTAAAGGCTCCACACCTGACCAAGACAAGCTGCTCTACAGCCTCGTGCAAGGCGTGAAGGAATCCGAAGCCAACACACCCGCTGAATCAGTCGCGCCAACCAAAAAGAAGAAGAAGAAAAGCGAGGATAATAACAACAAGTCGGCGAAGAACAACAATATTCTTACTAAGGAATTGAAAGTAACTTTGGCGGTGGACACTAACAACACCAATGAAGCGCCTACTAAGAAGCAAAGGAAGCAGCTCGAGAAAGCCGCAGCTAAGTTGAAAGCGCAAGAAGCGGAGCTCAACAACGACAAATTGAACTTGCCGATGCTACGTTTGCCTCCGGGCATCACCATCACCAAAGTGGAGGGCCCAGTGTCCAATCGCAATTACAAAACGAGCAACTTGCAGGACCAGGCACAAGGATCGACTATCAACGTGAGCAAGACGGGCGTCATCGTTGTGGACACCGAGAAGTTGATCCAGCAAACCGATTCCGCTGGTAAGAAGGAGAGCAAGAAGAGCCGTAAGAAAAAGAAAGCGGCGGTCAGTACTACTACTAGTAGTGTAAAGAGCACCACCAATGGCAACCAGATGGTTACGTTGAAGAATCCGATTTTTCAAAATACTGCATCGCTAACGCCAATTGTGGACCAAAGAACCGACGGATGCGCACCGGCGGCTATTTTCACGAGCGAGAATGGGATGGTGACGATCCGCAGCTCGCGCTTGCAGCAGTCGCTTAGCAACGGCGGCGGCCCACTGGTTTCCGATTTGAAGCCGTTGATTGGGTCGGACGTACCTAGTTCTTTCATTCCGACTTATGATATGATCGAGAAGAAAATGTCGGCGTTCAATGCGCAGGAGATTCTATCCGGCTTGCCGGGCATTGAGATCACGAAGGTGGACAAGCGCAAGAGTGAGATGGAGGCGTGCAACAAGATGGCATTGCAGCAGCAGACTGCCCAAGTGTCGATTATCCCATCGATTAATGACGATTGGACGTTCGGTAAGATTATGATGCTTTAACACTCAATTTACTGTGCGTCAGTTTGGTTTGAGTTTTATTGAATAATGTGTTTTTAGACAGTGTATTCACGCCAAAAGATATTTTAGAAGACGATATGGATGCGGAGGAGCGCGAGTTGGAGGCGTTTAAGCGTTTCTGTCAGCAATCGGTGCCACCCAAGCAGAAACAGAAGGTTGACCATCTCAATGTTAAGGACATTGTGCTGAAGAAGAAGAAGGGCGATGGAAACGTTCAAAATCATAATAAAGATTAATTGTTTATGTTTATATGTTCGATTCATTATATTATAATATAAAATTCTATTTTCGTAGTTTTTTCAATCTTCTTTTATATACCTTCGAAATAAAAAAAAAACTTCTTATAAAACGTATTTTTTATCAAAAAATTTTCGAACTGTTCGAACGCGTTAGCAGGATAAGTAAATTACTAGCCACCTAGCGGTCAACATTAGAACTAACTTACAATAGTGAAAAGTTTGGTAAAACGCGTTGTTTGCAACCTTCGCAGGGCATATCTTATCGCGTTATCTATCCATTATTAATTTTGTTTAAGTTAGTTATACACAAATGCACTTATTTAACAACGCCTTATTTAGAAAAGTATAAATTTATTACTCAGTCAAAGAGAGAAAGACATTATTACATTAGTATTTATTACACGATATTAAAATAGTATTGCTAAATTCGAAAATAAATAAATAACACTTCTATTTTCAACTAACTAAAAATAGTATTATAAAAATTCGATAAAATTTTCCTTACACGAATTAATTCATAAGTAATAATATCCTTAAAATTCAAATCACAGCCCTTTCATTTCCTACAACTAAAACAAGAATCCTTATGAGGTAACAAAATGATTAACAGTCTTAAAATATATTTGAAAAATAGAATCATCTGCTTTAAATTTAACCTACTGAACTAGTCGCCTTCCTCGAAACGGTCACATGCTTAACGGACCCCAATCTACGAATCGCATCCTCATAGGCACTCCCAACATCCATCAACGTATAATCCACATCATCAAACGAAAGTATTTTATCGCCTGGAAACAATTTTTGATACACCGCTCCTTCAGTGTGCACTTCCTTCACCAGAATCTCCTAAAACAAGAAAATCCAATTTGAATGTGCCGCTCAAACTTAACATAAAAAAACACATATCGCAACGCCACGATTTTTACGATTAACTCGAATGCTTACTTACATTGTCGACCATCGCAACTTCAAAATCGCAATTTAACCTCGACTCAGGCAACTCCACTTCAATCACTTGACAAACCTTATGCTGCCCAAACGGCCACTTAACCTGCTTGCCGTCCACCGGCCGATTATTGGCCAACTTCGGTGTCGGCATATGAATATTGGCCGGTTGCTGCTGACTGAACTGTTTCGGCTGATCCAGCGGATTGGGCTGCACAAACAAATGCGCATTTTTCGAATATGCCGCCGCTATATGATACGGCGGCGGTTGTTTTGGCTGTCCCGTCCCCGTCGTCTCCTCGCCACCATTCAAACTCAACTGCGACACATTCAAATCCGTCACTTTCGCTTCCTTAATCTGCGACACTTGACTCTCCGGAATATGTGCCGTACGCAAAATCTCGCGCAGGCGCTTCAGCTCTTTGTGGTGCGGAGTGGGCGTGCGACTTAGACTGACAGCCTGAGTGACTTCCGGCTCGGTCCGTTCCGTGTTGAACGTGATATGGCACGCTTGGTTCGTGATGGTAGGGATGGAAGTAGGGGGATCGCGGAGCGGCGCTTGAGGAAAAACGACGCTGGTGAGTACAATTTGTCCGTCGGCTAATTGTTCGTTTTGCAGATGTATTAAAGGTTGCGTTTGGTTCGGGGTGAGCCACAGTGCTTTCAAATTGGTCAACTTCGAAATGGTGATTGGCAGGTAAGTGAGTTTGTTGCCGATTAGGCCGAGAGTGGTCAAATGTTGCAAATGGCCAATTTCGTCGGGAAGTCGGCGCAGTTGGTTGTTGTGGATGTTGAAAATGGATAGGGCGTTGCAGCTGCCAATTTCAGCTGGAAGTGTTTTGAGTTTGTTGTCGCTCAAGATTAGAGTGGCGAGTTTGCGCAGATGGCCGATTCCGGTCGGGATGCGCATGAGCGAGTTATTTTGGATGTTCAGTTCTTCGAGATTGATGAGTTTGCTAATAGTAGATGGAAGCTCTTCTAGAAAGTTGGATTCCAGTTTTAGTACTTGTAGGTTGCGCAAATTGCCGACAGCTTTCGGCAGAACGGTGAGATTGTTAAAGCTTATTATTAAATTGGTGATTTTTGTCCAATGACCGATTTCTTTCGGTACAGATTCCAGGTTGTTGTACGATGCGTCGAAATCGTTGATTTTTTTTAAATGCGTTATTGAAACACTTAATTCATTGATATTATTGCCATTGATCCACAGTTCAGTGAGATTGCCATGCGACTCGCAAACTTCAGTCTACAATATACACCAAATATAATACTAGGTATAATTAAGCAAAATTAATTTTCTTACCAAGCTAGTTAAATTATTATCGCTCACATCCAAGCGCTGCAAGTTCGTCAATCTTCGGATCGACTTCGGCAACTCGCATAGATTATTGTCGCGTAGCTCAAGCACTCGCAAATTCGATAATCGGCCAATATTGGCCGGCACGAAATCAATGCCAGTATCATTCAAGCAAAGCTGTTGCAAATTAATTAGGCTCATTATCGATTCCGGAACCTTGCCTAAGTCGTTCATGCTGAGATCTAAGACGGTCAATTTGTTGAGTTTGTCCAAATTGCAGTGGACACCTTCCAGAACTAACGCTACGGATAAATAATTAATTAGTTATAGAGTTTAACAGCGCACTCTAGTCTTATAAAGTTTTAAATACTGTGACAGTGTGAACCAATGTACTTCATCATCAGTAACCTTTGTCTTAGCAATCACACAAGATATCAATAACAAAAGTAAAACAGAGAATCAGCACGCAATACATGCATCTCGGATCTCATATTAGAGCCTGACGCCATTTAAAAATCAAGTGTTCGCTCTATAGTAGTCCAAATTATAATTACCGTTTTTGCTGAATATTAGCGATTGCAAATTGGCCATTTTGGAGATGAGTGGTGGTATTGCACGGATTTCGTTGTCGCTGACATTCAAATAGCGCAAATCGATGCATTGGAAAAGCTGCGGCGACAAATCCTTCAACTATAATTGAAACATAATTTAATTAGTGAAGGCTAATTCAAAGACTATTTGTTTTATTACCTTGTTGCCTTCCAAGTGCAGGACTTCCAAACATGGTGAATTGGCGTACACTTCGTTTGGCACATCGGAAATGCCACATCGTGAGAAATCCAAGTCGGTGATCTTTTCGTCTTTCGATTTGCATTCGCAACAACTTAACCAGCCCATTTCGTTTTGTGCTTTCAAGTTCAGTTGGAAGTCATTGTTTCGTTGTAAGAACTTTACTTTACATTTTTCTCTTCGTTGTTGTTACTTTATTTTATGAATGAACAAATAACGTAAAATTAACGAAAGCATACTTGCTGAAAACTTTTGACTTCAGCACTTTCTGACATTTGACAGAAAACAGTGCATTTTTATGTTGCGAATGGGCGTTGTCTATAACTAAAACTAATTCCAATTATTGTTGGATAAATTAATATCAATTAAACAGCTTTAAATTATATATTGGTCTATTTATATTTAATTTATTAATAAATATTAATTATTCATAGATCCGATGTCAGCGTCATCTTTAAATGAGTAGCTAAATTATCTAAGTGAAATATATATTTTGAATTATTAATGTATGTTTTTTAATCAAATATAGATAGTAATTTGTAATAGTTTATTGGTAAAATAACTGTTACAAATGTTTAATTAAATTAAACTAATTTTTACGATAATTATAAAGTCGGTTAGAAACCGTGGTGGAAAATTAAAAGTTTTTTGAACCTCGTTAGTGTGATGATTGTCATGTAGATGTCAGCACCAGGATGATTTGTCGTAAAATAATGGTTGCAAACAGTACGATTACTTGGATTGCAAACAGTACGATACTTGGATTTATTTTAATATGCAAACAAAGAGTGAGTTTTCTATTAAATGCAAATTCAAATTTAAATTTTGCATTTATTAATTAACGAATCAAATAATAAAGTAAACAATCTATTGTCAACGTATCAATATGCATGAACTATATGGAATTTACTAAACATCCGTTCCATTTACAAAAATTATTATTTATTGTATAATTGCATTAAAAAATAAAGCTATATCGCATTATCGATTTGATTAAGAGCGGCAATTGCTGAATTTGCATTTTATTTAATAGTTCAAGTATCAAAATGATCTGTACTGTATTATAGGAATAAATTAATCGTTGAGATAGGTTCGAAAAAACACACCCGATTCGAGTCGGATTGATTTACATTTATTTTGTATAATACAAAATAATTATAAAATATTTGCGTCAATGTGTTTATAGACGGCATAATGAACATAATTTGCATTATTTAACAAGAAAAAACTGACGTCCACGACACATGTAATTTATACTACTCGTATGTTTAAAAATATTGATAAATAATCGCTTAAAACCATAACATGCGAAGCAAATTATATTTTTATTATTTAATATCTTGTTACACGTTTCGAGGTATTAACGACCGTAAATAATCAATATACATTATGAAAAAATACTCATTACAACTGACAAGCGAATAAACAAATTAATAATTGCAATAAATATTTTAAATTAAAATTAAAAGCACATTTAATAACAAAAGCTACTCTAAAATTCATAAAGCGCGCTTGAGAAAGGCCAATTCAAATCTACTAATCCCCGCAAAGCACCACAAATCCGCAGCCAATCAGCGCGTCCCATTATGGTCCGACTTTCCAAGTCGTCGAATTAATTATTGGCGAACTTTACACGCCGAGTTTGCCATCGCTGAGTGAAAATGCGTGCCAAAATCAGGTATTTTACGAAAGAGTATTGAATTGTGCATCGATAGGGTGCGTCCGCTTATCAGTGAGTTATCGCGATTAAGTCGAAATCGGCATTTGAAAAGCGTAGTGAGAAGTGAGGTTAAACGAGCCCCACTTCTGCGATTGGTCAGGTGTGCGTCAGCCGACATTCATCGTCATATAAAATAATAAAACAAGTCCTAATTACCAGTTGGTTGGAAATCGTGTGAGCTGATGCTTCAGTGTTTTACAATTCAATTCGTTTTATTTACATCACAGAGTTTTCGCGTCAATTTGCGTGTGTGCCTAGTTTTGCTTGTTTAAATGGTACTCATACTTAGTGACCAGCTATCTGACGATACAATGAATTCCTATCCCGAAAATATCACCACCAGTTTAGAGAATAGCAGGTTGGTTCAAATTAAAGTGTGTCATACGTTTTTGCAATGAAAAGCCCAATGGAAAGCGCTGCGAAACATAACCTAAAAGAGATGGATGAGTTTGGACTAAAAATAGTAAAATACTACATTCAAAGATTTCTAGAAAAACCATTTTGAAGGTCAATATCGCGCCTTCAGGCAATTTTCTAATCCGAATAAATGACACTTGCTAGGCGAAAATGTGTGTCGAATAGAAAAGAAAGGTCATGTGAAATTTTTGGAGGAACACTTCCGAATTCGAGCCGATTTGCTCTCAATTTCACATTCCGCGTGAAAATTAAAGTAAAAGTAGAACGGTGTGAGAGTGAGATGGCGAATAGTTGTATTCGATGAAAATTTGGATTTTTCTAATTTAATTCAATTAACATCTGTAGCCTAGTTACACCTTGTATAGAGAAAGGCCTTGAAAATCAATTTTGCTGTGTACCAATTTTTTTTTTCAAATTTGAACATGACCAGACGGACTTATCGGAACGTGATTATTGCACTTTGCTGTTCGACAGCTTAGGTTATCGCCTAATTCACTTTCGTTGCTTATCATTCATGCAAAAAGTTTTCCTTTTCATAATTACATTTCCATTTCCGAACACAATGTGCTATTGTTCGTAAATTGCAACCGTAATCATGATAATATTCCAATATTGGCTAATGGGCCTCTCTACTAGGTGGGAAATTCGCTAAACGATAACTAGTGGCAAATGAGATATTGGAAACTAAAAATTATTACGAAAACATGAGTGAACAAATTTAGCAACCCTTAATAGAATTCAACTTATTGGAAGCTATTTTTTCTGAGAAAACTAATTTCATAACTAGAAGAACCAGTCAGGTTATAGCATTTCAAATCACAATCCTCCCGTTTGCCCCTTCTTTTACTGCGGTTTGTGTTTAATTATGCAATGTCAAATACTATAGGTCGAATAGAGGCCTGAGGTGTGCTCAAATTGTGACGTCATATCACTTTAAATTTAAACTTTTATACTCCATCGCAAAATTATAAAAAATAAAATTAAGTAGATGTTTAATCATAAAAATTATGGTCAAAATGTAATAAATCAATTACAAAATAGTCAATTAATTATATTTGTTTTAATGTTAGATGATTTTTTTTTAAAAAATATTCTGTTACCAAAATTAAAAAAGTTGCTAGATCTACAAAAAAGTGATAAATGAAATAGAAAAAAATAATTATGTTAATGTAAACAACTTTGAATCGACTGGCTAAATTATTTATAAAAATTAATTATATATTCAATCACATTTGACCGTCATTTTTTGATATATAGTAAATAAATAAATAAATAATATATAGCGCAGTGTTGCCTCTTTAGGGAAAATTTCTGATGCAATTGATAATTTGATAAACATTCACAAATGAAAAATCCACTACTATGCAGAAACACTAATAAAAATCTATCGAAATGTAATTATAGGTGGACTGAGATATATTTAGTAAACTCACCCCCTTGAATGATCAACGCCTGTTTAATTTTGAGGTTTCATCGAGGGTTTTATATTAATCGAAGCTGTGAAATTCCAGCCCAACGTACGTAACCTTGCTAACGCCTAATAAATAATTCATAAAGCAAGTTTCTAATTACATCATTGTTATGATTTTGCAGAAACAGTCTGCGACGCATCGCTCGGAACGATGACACCGAATTTTCCCATCAGAGTATCGTGAACATCATGGAAAAATTTGTGAAGACGGTCAACACAATGGATGAAACTATCCTAGTGCCGTGCCGATTAATGGATCTGAAAGTGGGCGACGAACACGACCATCACCCAGCACACAAACCAACACAGAAGAGTAAGAATTCCGTGCAGAAGTTGCTGAACGCCGCTGATTTGTTTCAAATTTACAATATGCTCAATTCGGTGAAAGACGGATTGTTGTGGAGCCAGATTAATGATGTGGACGATACGAAAGTCGTGCAGAAAGGCCACGTTCGTCGGCCGTCGACGGTGAGCGTCGCGTCGACAAACTCGTCGACGTCGACGATGAGCGACACGGAATCGGAAGCTGGGAGCAATGATTCGGGAATTGAGGAGACGGCTTTGCATTTCGGCGATGCACAGACCGATCGCATTGCGCTTGATTTTCGGCGACATCTTGAAGGGTTGACCCGATCGTTGAAGCAAATGACGGATGCTGCACATTATTTAACTTGGAGATATAATCACGATATTGGCGGACCAGTGTGAAAATTAGTTGTTTTACTATTGTCACTTTTGTTTTTTGTTTTCTTTTTAGGTCAATCAAATACTAACTGCCTGAATCTATTTTATTTTATTTTTTTTGTAAATGTGTGAGTGAGAGTTTTAAGGAATTGTGAATATGACTTTTGTAAAGTGATACTATTTTACGTAGGTTTCGTTTTGCTCATTTGTTAATATATTATTATTATTATTATTATTCTTTTTCAATATTATATTCTATTTATTTTAGTGAGAGTTATATTATTACCTCTGTAACTGTATAAAATTTAATAATAAATATATACATATATTTAATATTTAAATTGACTTTGATTTGATTGGTTCCCGCTCTACCATTTGGTCAACGCTTGTCAGCAACATAACGGTCAAAATGGCGTTAGGTACCTCAGCTTTCCTTGTACATTTTACAATTTCAAGGATCGATTCGATTGACTATTAAGTTATTTGACCGCAACTTCCTTTTTGTACTTCCACGTTAAATTGCTACCTCTCTCTTTTAACGAAAGTATTAACAAGCGGAAAAATTGCAGTGTAATTATCTAACTTTTGTTCCGAACTTATTGAAAACTTGACATGATAAAATTTTATTCGTTGAATTCATTACTATGACTTTGAATAAGTGGAATGAAGATAAAGATAGGTACGATATATGAAACATTCTATTTATTTACATCTTACATGATTCATATTTTGGAATGTATTCTGATATATGAAATGCTTCGTAATTAGCTAGATACATTATTCAATGGCATTTTATGTTTTACCTAAAAAAATATCAATAATTATGATCTAATATTTGTTATTGCAGTAAAAACCCGCCCGCGCGTCTTAAAGATTTTTGTTCATTTATATTGATGATGATAACGAAATTTGTCAACAATTAAAGTTATCGGCTTTTTATTAAAAAAGATGTTTGGTCATTTATTCTGGTAATTTACAACTAACATTATAATGATATATCTAATTAAAATTAATCTAATGGTTTTACACATTTTCTTTAGAATTTGTAATAATTTCTTGGCTTCGTGATAACAATGAATGTTGTGTATTCCATTATTTTAGCAGATATTCTAATTATTATTATTAATTTAAATTAATTTTCATAGTAAGTCCAGAATTTGTTGACCCGGTCTTTGTAGATAACTCCGACTAAGCAGTCGGCAGAGAGCAGAGGGCTCCTATGCTATATATTTTGATTTATCCAAAGTAAATCGATCGACAGTACGTAGGTACGACAATTTCTATTTATTTCTAATAGTACCTACTAATTTGAATTTTGCGCAATTAAAGTTAACGTAGGCAAAATAGGGACGTGATTTGAGGTTGGTGACCTTCCCATTTGACCATTGTCTGTCAAAAATTGATTAAATAATTAACAGAGTTAACCTTGAAATTACATAAGGACAAATATTAGCAAGAAAGAAACTATAGAATATAACTGGTGGAACAGGAAATTAATTGTATAATCGAAATCAAAACGAATTTTAATTCTTTAACTAACCCAAACTGCGACTGTATTGTATGAATATGATTATAAATAATTCACTTTTATTTGGGTTCTGGGCAAAAATGAACAAATCGCATTCCATCAGGTCCGAATTTTGCAATGCTTTCTTTTCTGATGGTGCAATAATCAAAACTTGAAGGTTCTCTTTCATAAACAATTAATTAATTAATCGAACAAATATTTTTCTAATTCGAAAAAGTGCTTCTTATTGACGTCGTACGACGTATCAGACAATAATATAATTAAAGAGCGCTTTTGCACCTTAAACAAAAGCAAATTAATTGTTGTTGTTGTGTTGATTGAATTATTATGTTTTACAATCAAAAAGGCTTCTGACCCAATTCATTTCAGTTAATTATTGTGCGATTTTTGTTTTTCCAATTAATTTGAAATTTATGGTGTGATCTTTCGATTATTGCACAAAAATAATAATATATTGCGCGGCTTGAGCTGCTACAGTTGAATATTTAGAAATCGCTTCAAGATAATAGAATATATATTTTGCAACAATCACAATATTATGTTGATCGTTTTTTTGAGCATTTTTCAGAATTGTAGCTGATAGTAGTGATTGATTCATACTATATATACTAGCAACAATATCAAAAAATCCGAATGATGTAATTTGAAATAGTTGTCGTCAATTGAATCGAATATTAACCTTGCTAATCGTGTTTGAATTTGAAAGAAAGAAAAAAATAGCTGACTAAGAATTATTATTACCATTCCTACAGTTATACATGCGTATTATTATTTTTATTTGACAATCAAAAAATTTAAATATGTAAATATCTACTACATTTACAACAATATTTATACTTTTTTTTTTGTTGTTGTTTATAATTACGGAACTTTTTATGGAATCAACTTTTATTGCTTCTTTAATTAACTCGACGCTTCTTTAGCATCGGATTTCAAACAAAACTGTAAAGTTTCCATCTATAAAAAACCCGGATGGAAACATAAACAAACTAGCTAATTATATGATTATGTTCTACAAACATTACCTTTACATTAATCGATTAATGTGTTTATTTTGATATTGATACTGTTTTCAATTACGAATTACGATAGGTAATATTCTGTTTATTCAATAAACTAAGGATATTTGACTGGTAGTGCCATCTTTCATATTCATCGCCATTTAGGTAAAGAATTTTACAGCTCGAAATTAAACTTCGTCAAATTTAAAGTTCTTTTTCTTTCTCTGTTGTCGTTTATTTTTTAAATAAACCCTTCACTAAAAAAGTCTACTGCGCGGCGGCCACGATTTGCTTATGCGCCAACAATTAGTATAGCCTGAGTGTCACTTCTAGTGAAAAAACAAGTCAGTTAAATACAATGCAAATTAAAGGATAGGATACCTATACAATGTTAAAACAGTTACTTGATTTTCATTTCTGTTTCCATTTTTTTGTGCTTCCAATTGTACCGCTAAGAAACAATTAAAAGTTAAAGCACCAAAGTCGTTAGATGGAATATTTTCTGATTTCAAACATTCACCATTTCGTCAGCGTCACCTATGATATATTTTAATCATCTACCTTAATAAGTAATTAATGAAAATTACAGCATTTGTTTTTTTATATGTCAGTTGCGCCATCTATCAGCACCTAAACGAAGCAGCCACATAAAGGATGATTCACTGCACTATTTCGATTAAAACAGAGCAACGATGGCAGTAGCTGAAAATGATAGAAATAGTGACTTGTGTGAGTTGGAAGAAGATGGAGCAATGTAATGCGTGGGGTCGAATGGAGATGAAATATAATGTCAGACAAGCAGTGATTGTGGCAGCCGGCAACCGCCCAATAAGTGAATCAGCTGCGGAAAACCACAAAAAAACGTTTATTATTCGATTTTCACCTAGAAAATTATGTTCTGGTAAGTGCAATTTTATAATTCATCCGCTTACTAAACTCATCCAAACATTTTCGTCCACTAATTATTTGCAAAATCAAATATTTTCATAGTGATTCGCAGATGAAGTGAAATAAATTTATTTATTTGGCTGCGAATTTAAATACCTAATCTGCCTGCCACGTAATAGGGATTGAGTGAAACGTAAATATAGGTTATGAATGTTGCAACCGAGTGAAACCTATTTTTCATAGAAAACAACTTTTTTTTTGGCCGAGATCGGTCTCCAAAAATATCGCATTGCTCATCGCTTAGTCGTTCTACTTGAAATTGCGAAACGAGCGCAAATCGTCGTTTATCTTGCTGCATATTGAGTTTTCCAACAAAACACTTGAAGGTTTTAGTCCTTGTTTGTAAGTAGATGTAAATCTAATTTTAAGTTTAGTTTATAGTGTTGGCAATTATTTTTAGAACAACTCATAAGTGACGGAATCGACATGAATATACATTATAAGATTTAATTGGCATTTTCATACGATCCGTTAACTGCACTTGAAATAAATCTAATTAGTTGTTTCGTTTGTATGATTTCTCTTGGGAGCAGCTGACATTTATGGCTTTTGACCTTTTTCACTGAAAAATGTGTCGCATTTTATTATTATGCATGAAAAATTGCAACAAACATTCATGTGATCATTTTGAAACATCTTAGTATTATTTGGCATATTGCTTAGGTAGTTGCGATTAAATTAGTTTGATTAATTGAATGAATACAAAAAGATAGGTAGTACCTAATGTATGCTTGGTTGCATACCTTTTCTCACCCTTACTTCGAAGAGTGCGTGGCTCAATATGGCGTAGATCTCAGGCGTCGCCATATTGTTTTTTCTAGCCTGCCGTCATTTTTCTATTGCTTGGATAGTTGGTAGCATTGATTAGCGGTACCATTTCTAAAAATGATAGCGTTTAATTTATTTAAAAAAATAATATTTAAATTTCCAGTAGTTGCTGACAACAAAACACAAAACCACAATGAGCGTAAACGGATTCACCGACATCATGCAAGGGCCTTTGGCTCAATTTCTCGCCCACTCTGTAAAAATCGGCGGTGACGTCGCCCAACACAGCAATCTGGTACTGCAAGCCTTCAACGCCCAATACGAGTACTTGAAACTAGCGAGTTCGTCGGCGAAACCAAGCCAAAACGACATGATGGTCTTGCTGAAACCCACCAGCGACCAAATCAGTGCAATACAAGAATTCCGAGAAAAGCATCGCACGTCCACCTATTTCAACCATCTGTCGGCCATTAGCGAAAGCATACCGGCGTTGGGCTGGGTGACGGTCGCTAAGACGCCTGCGCCGTATGTCAAAGAAATGAACGACGCCGGCCAGTTCTATACCAATCGCGTCTTGAAAGACTGGAAGGAGAAAGACAAGCTACATGTCGAATGGGTGAAAGCCTGGGTGCAAACTTTGACGGAGTTGCAAGCATTCGTCAAGCAGCACCATACGACTGGATTAGTTTGGGCTGGTAAAGTGGCCGCTACGGCTGGAGTGCCGCCGCCACCGCCACCCGGCGGCTGTCCACCGCCTCCCATCATGGATTTTGATTTGGATGCCAGTGGCGATGCTGGGCAGGATCGCTCGGCGCTTTTTGCTCAAATTAATCAAGGCGAGAATATTACGCGAAGTTTGAAGAAAGTGACAGCGGACATGCAGACGCATAAGAATACGGGGTTGCGTCAAGGCCCGGCGCCGTTTAAAGCGCCTGCGCAGAAGGCTGGAACGGTTCAAACTGCGCCGGTCACTAAGCCGCCCTCTTTTGTGCGTGATGGTAAAAAATGGTTGATTGTAAGTCACATTAGTAACAATAATCATTTTGTTTAGTAATTTGTTTGGTTTATAGGAGTACCAAAAAGGCAATCATAATTTGTTGGTGGAAAACGCCGAAATGAATAATGTGGTGTATTTGTTCCGATGCAGTGATTCGACAGTTGTCGTAAAAGGCAAAGTCAATTCGATCACGTTGGATTCGTGTAAGAAAACGTCGGTCGTCTTGGATTCGGTCGTTTCGTCGGTGGAGTTTATTAATTGCCAGTCGGTGCAAACGCAGGTGTTTGGTAAAGTGCCAACGGTTTCGGTTGATAAAACTGACGGCTGCCAGATTTATTTGAGTCCTGATTCCTTGGATGTGGAGATTGTCAGTTCGAAGTCGTCCGAAATGAATGTGTTGATACCGAAAGGCAACGGCGATTATGTAAGTTGGATTTTATTATTTTTGTTATTATTATAGAGCTTTCAAACTACAAAACAATATGGCGTATGATGCTTAGGTATGTCGAGAATTAAACTTCGTATCGTATTGTTACGAGTAGTCAATGCGATGTAGTTTGTAGTGTTCACACCGTTTTAGGTCACGTGTTCTAATTTGTTTGTTTTTTTTTTTTGGCAGACGGAAATTCCAGTTCCAGAACAGTTCAAAACAACTATAACACCAAACAAGACGCTTTCCACTGTTATAATCGAGAACAAAGGCTAAACTCGTTGTATTTTAATTTAATTGATAACCTATTTATACATAACTAAGCAATTTTATACTAAAAACAAATATTTGTAAATGAAATGGTGATCGCCGCCGTAATTTATTATATTATATAACTGACACGTACGAGTACATTGGTTGTGGATTTCATATCAACATTGTTTGATTTCTGTTTGTTTCATATTATTTGTGTTTTTGTGCAAGTGATTATCACCTTATAGTTTTTTCTTTATTTTTTGGCTTCGTAATAAAATAAATAAATCGTAATCGTAATTATTTTTTCATTTATGAACAAAATTCCTACTCTAGTGCGAATAATGAAAAGCACCTGCTCTGCGTCATACATCCCAACCAGGGCGGGCTCAGTAAATATATATGATATAGCACATCCAGTTGGTAGTATAACTACAGCAAAAATCTCTTAAAATGTAGCTGGAATCGAGCTAGAAGAAAAAGTTCACAATATTGGTAAAGCAGGATAGAGAAAAAAGATCTTTACTTTAATCGCCTGTGTCTGAGTCTGAGTATGTCCGTCCTTTGTCTACTTCAGAATCTTAGTATTCGCCATTCTTCACTTCAGGACATACAATCAATTTCGAATGCGTAGATAATAGTCGTGACATATTTATAGCTGTCAAAAAAAAATGTGACATCGAACTGTTTAGTAAATATTTGTGGCACACGTGAATTCATTTCGTAGAGGTGATTTATTTATAATCAAGTTTGATTTATAATTGAAACAAAGCAAATGTCATTTTAGTGTTTTATTCGCTGTAAAATATAATAACAAATAAGGAAAACAGCAGAATAGAATAAAATCTACATGTAACATGAAAATAGTTTTGTTTAATACTAGAATAATACTTATCAAGTTAATACTATGAGAAAATATGTCTTAAAGATGCCAATAGAACAATAACAATATCTCTAGATTGGGAATGGTTTGTAATTCGTCCGACAGAGGGCGCCGCACAATACTCCGCTATCCTCAATATCACAGAACCAATTCAAACCCTTACTTAGTGACATTAATCAACAAATAATGAATGAATAGTGAACAAATTGAAATATATAATCAATAGATGGAACACTATATTATCAATATTAGCACAGCCATAAATGTTAATATACAATAGAGCTTCGAAGAAGGCTGTCAAACTAGAAAAAACAACATGGCGCAGCGACTTCGTATCGTATTAATCGATCATCAAAGTGAAGTTAGTCCGCATCCGTATGAACGAACGTAGTCGCGAAGCCATTTTAAGTCACATGTATTCTCCAAAGCTCTACACTAAGCAATAAACGTTTAAAATTCGAAAAAACAATCAATCAGCATCTTCCAGCGATCAGATCAGAGTTTATCCTCCTCAAAATCACATAATATTTCCATCTTAGCACCACAATCGTCGTTCAAGTTCACTTGTCATTCTTGCTCAGAGTTGCCAAAACGTCGGGGGCGACATTAGCACGCAGCAAATCATTCTCGTATTCCAAATAGCTGATGCGGTCCACCAGCTCGTTAATCTTCACCTTCAGCTCCTCCACCTCCAAACGCACGGCGTGCGTCAAATGGTTCTTCACCACATCCTGGAGAAAAATGTGAAATCACCACAACCAAGAAAAAGAAACGAAAACTCACCAATGCATGCTCAATTTTCGTGTCTATGGTGGCGGTACATGAAACCGAAGCGCTGCGGAGAAACAAATGTTAGTACGAATTCAAGTTTTGATGGCGAGTGAAACAATAAACAATTGGTGGTGGATTATTAATGAATATTTATGTGTCTGTGTGTGTGTATGTGTGTATTTACCCGACAAAGTTGCGAATGAAACAGTAAACGGCGAAGAAAGTGGCCTCGTTGAAGTCGAGGTCGGAGACGACGAGGGGTAGAGCGTCGATGGTCGCAGCAGATGCTGCAGGATTCGCAGGACTATCAATGGAGCGTTGATGGCTTGTTGCCATTGTGTGAGTTTTACATCGTTGCACGATTCGACTACTGGGTGAATTGTGAAAGTACTGTGAGCTTTTATCGGACGCTATCCGCTTATCAAGCGGTTGCGCTGCTTTTATCGATTTTCGCAGTCCTGCGCTCTGTGGCGCGCGACAATTTAAATTTAACCCACCACCAACTAGACAAAACTAAAAGTAACTAAACTCACCTGACATTGTTGCAGTTTTGGAGTTCCTCAGTTTCCAAACTTTCCTGCAAATAAATTTATTTGATGAGTATAGGAATCTTATTAAAACTACTATAATCGGACGGATAAAATAAAACTAACCCGTGAGTGATGATAAAAGAAAAAGCGCAATCAAAACTGATTCCAATTATAAATTCATAATCGCGATTTGACACATAATTTTTGACCGAGAAAATTAGACTGAATATTTTGTCCGTTTTTTATTTATTGTCCGAACACACTCTGATGGCCACACTGAATAGAATTGAGCGTCCCACAAATGGCGGGAATCGCTACTTTCGTATATAGTAGTGATATCATTGTAGTCAATAATCGGACAATAGAAGAAAATCAAAGTAATGTGCGTGATCATAAAATAAAAATGCAATCAAAGTGATTAAAATTGTGATTTGACACGTAATTTCTCGTTTTTGAGTGCACGGACGGACGGACGGACGGAACGGATCTGTGTCATTGCAAAAGCAATTCGAGATGATGCGCTAAGAATAAAAAGCTTGAAAAATATGAACTATACGAACCTTATTTTCAATAGCAGTGACTTGTTGAATAAAAAGTGCATCTGGATGGATATTATTAGCCTTAGCACCCTTAGGACCAATCTTGTTATTGCTACTGAAATGTATGGGAACAACAACGGTGGTAACTCCAGCTTGATAAAGATATTCTTGGCAGTATGGTGTTTGAAGACTGGCATCTCTTAAGGAAGCACATTTCTCCGGCTTATTACTATTGTAAACCAACGTAGGCAATTCCGTTTCGGAATCGTTTTCCGTCTGATCCAAATAATCAAAGCACGTCCAGCGACCTCTAATAAACGGCGCTACACTTTGGATTTTGACCATTTTAAAGGGTTTCAATTCAAGATCCGAATTGTTTTCCGGTCCCGAAACGGGAAGCAACAAATGGTCTTCAGCTTCTCGCGAATCTTCAGAGAAGCTGGGGGTCTCATTGTCGGTCACTCTGGAGATGTCGTCAGTGTGGGATTCGTCGAGATCGTCGGCGGAATCGTCGCCTAAGTCGCACCGTGTTAAGCTAACACCTGTTATTTGGAAGGAACAGCTGGGTGACGTTTGCGATTTTTTCCGCGACCCCGCTGTTTGCACCGTGACCCTCATCGTCGAAGGGTCGGTCAAGCGAAGGGTTTCGCTGGTTGTTCGATGGACGATTGTGCCCTTTTTGCTTTTTAGAGCTAAGCTAGACATGGCTTTTAGAAATCAATAACGCGAGACACTTTAAATTAGGGGTTGCGAAAACGATAATTGATTGAGAGAAAAATTATAAAAAGCGATTGATTGCGCAAAATAATAATTATAAAAGCTTTTTAACCGGCCGCCATACTCATAGGTTTGACTTTTCGTTTTTTTTCCCGAAGGATAAAAATAAAGGGCGATATTTTAACGCCAGCATGAACCGGCGAGTTACTCGGCTCGACTTGCGCAACTAAACTGATCGGATTTAGACTTTAGAGAGGCGACAGAGCAGAGCAGAGCGTCGATCAGGGCGATTTTTGCAGTCGCATGCAGAAAATTATTGGTATTTGCGATAACATTATTTTTCAATAAATACAAACAAATATATCGCTGAAACAAAAGTTGTGTGGGAACGACTACAAAGCAAAATTGAAGAAAAATACTCTTGGACTATGAGTAATAATATAAAGATATGCCGCGCGATTGCGGCTTCATTCAATCATTCAAATATATAATCTATATCATCGATAATTTAAATAAACTCTACTGTTTATTAATCCATAGACAATTAAAAATTTTGTTCAAAATGTTGAACTCATTACTATTTATGACTATATTTATATTATTTATTAGATGGCATTTAACTGCGGTCTTTAACGAGATAGACGTTAAAAAGTAAGAAGAGCGCAATCCTTTTTCCCAAAAAATCCACCATAATGATCATATTGATCTTATATGAATTTGAATCAGTACTTGGTATACGAGTATATACACAGAGATTGAATTTTAATAGTTTAGAGATCTAATCTAATATTTCATTTGGTTCCAAATGAAAGATTTGTGGATCGATTGCGTCTTTTTTTCCAAATTATGGTACTGGTTTTCTTTTAAGAAGTCGGGAAACGTTTCCAAAGAACGAAGATGAGGTTATTCTATTTTAGCTTCTCTCGTAGAAAGGTAGTAATAGTAAACATTTTGATAGACTCAAATTTTAATTCTTTTAATTGCTGCTATGCACGTAAAGTTATAATATATTGTTTTGAATTTTTTGAATAAAAAAAATATATTCAAGTGGATTATATTATATTATAATGTAAATATAATGCGCGGTATTTATTTAAGAAATTGATATAACTGTAAATAAATAGGTATAAGGTAAATTTTACAATTCTCAAATAAACAGACATTTTTGTAATGGCGAAAGACAATTAAATTAATGTAGGAGGGGCATTTTTCAGCTAAATACACCAACTTCTGAGCTTACGATTTAAATAGTCGGAACCTACGTAATTGTATTCCAGCGAATCCGCCATAATTTAAAGTAAACTTCAAAAGTTTATACAAGTTAAATCACACTTTCAAATCCAAATTTTCCGTTCATCTTGGAAAGAGTGCATAGTAATTGCACGAAATTTGATTAAATAGCTTAATTTTCATTGAAAGTATACCTTCGCTAACAATTGCGTACCTAAGTTAAATTAAATTTGTATAAGTGTATAGCTGGCGGTTAAATGAGCAACGCGGGAAATTCGAATGTTTTCAAACGGGTTTGATTAATTAGCTGATGCAGTAGTTTACTGCTCTCTCCCCTTATTGTAAGACAATAAATAACAATCCAGACCGATAACAAAGATAACACCTAATATAAGTATTTATTGTTTTCCTATAAACTAATTAAAGCGTGCTAGAATTGAATCCAAGTGAGAGCGAAAACTATATTCAACAATCCGCAGAAACATCTAATTAAAACACACTTCCGAATAATTTTTATCTTTTTTAGACAAATAGTTAAGTTCGGGTGATGACAAAAGCTCTGACCAAATACAAAGTTGAAATGTACATGACATTATCTTATATGCTCTGGTAAATAGAAATTAAATATATTCCATATCAGTTTTAACTTTCTTTGGTAGAGTGTGGTGAATTTATTACCAGCGCATCAAAATGGGTGAAGATACAGCCACCGAAATGGAAGATGTGACACCACCAAAAGCCTCCACCAAATTCGGCATCAACAAAAACCTAATCATGCTCAAACTGACCCTGTTCTTCCTATACGGAGGTTTGAACCCACCTAATTACATAACACCATAACAAATGTTTTTTGTTCCGACAGCCACATCTTCATTGGTGCCATATCTGTCTATACACATGCGCAGCTTAGGATTGACCATGGAAGAAATAGCAATCATCTACCTAACTCTACCAGTGACCACCTTCCTAACACCCCCAATCACCGGCTATTTGGTCGACAAATTCGGCCAGTACAAGCCAGTGGTCATCATTTCCTTCCTCCTAACCGCTGCTGTCCACCATTCCCTCTTCTTGTTACCACAACAAGAAACTCCAGGAATCATGCCTTCAGGCTACGTTGTTCGCCATCCAAGGAAACAGATCGTCGAAGTCTGGTGGAGTCCTTGCACCAGTCGCGAATGTCCCGAATCAGAAGAGCTCGATGTTATTCTGGACGTGTGTGTGGATCATTGCACTTTGGCTGCCAATCGCAGAAATCGACCACTACTCCATGGTAACAGCACGACTGCTTCGCCTGTTGATGTGGGAAGCGAGGATGATTTGGTCTTCCATTTGCGCAAGAAGAATAAGCATAAGTGAGTATAGTAGAAAGCAGTAGGTACTAACAACAGCGACGTAATGTTTGTTATGTCAGTTTATGATGATGATGGTGATGCGCACCATCCATCCATCCATCCATCCATATTATCTATTATTCTGTTATTTCAAGGAACGATACTGCAAAAGTATTCACTCTAGACATGCACCCGAACCTAGGGGAGCCAGTCGAACAGTTCGGAATCGATTTAGATTCCGTGGAAGATGACGACATTATGGACTTCAAGAAGCGCTTTCGAGAAGGTCTACTCAAACGAAACAATGTGAACGTGACGGAATTGGACGAGTTAGATTTGCGTTGTGGTGGAATTGTACTCACGGCTGGTAGCAGCACAAAGAAGCTTCTGGCTAATTATTCAGACGATTGCATTTTACAAAAATGCCAGTTTCGATCTGGTGGGCCGGAAATTTGTCCGCCTGATTATAAGGAGTCGTCGAGTGAGACGTTTTGGATTTATTTGTCGTTGAGGTTTATTGGAAGTATCATGATGACGGCTGGGGTTACAATTATGGACCCAATTGCTTTGGCTATGATTGAGAAGCATGGTGGGGATTTTGGTAAGGAGAGATTGTTTTCCAGTTTCGGAATGGGACTGTTTTCTCCAATTACGGGTGCGCTGATTGATTATTCGAGTAGAGGCTTGAAGCATACTGATTACTCTGCAGCTTTCTATACGTTTGATGTATTACTCATCATTGCTGCTATAACTGTTTTTATGATGCCTCTAGGAAGTACTCTACCTGCTGATAATATTTTCCGCGATTTGATTAATATTCTTCAAATGCCCCATTTGGTGGTGTTTATTATTTTCTTATTTATTTTGGGAAACTTATGGGGGTTCATTGAAAGCTTCCTGTTTTTCTACCTCATTGATTTGGGTGCTCCTACTTTTCTTTTGGGTATTACTGTTACTGTTGGCACGGTGAGTAGTATGCCTTTTCTTTACGGCGCTGAGAACATCACGAAGAAAATCGGCCATATTTATATCATCATTATTGCCTTTTTTGCTCATGCTGCTCGACTTGTTGGATATTCAGTGATTGAGTAAGTATCTTTTAGAACAAAATAAATCTCCTTCCTTATTATTGTTAGACCTACGAATCTCCAATTTGTTTTAATTTTCAGGAGCGCTTGGTGGTGCTTTCCCTTTGAGGCAATGGAGTCCCTTTCAGTTCACTTAATGTGGGTGGCAGCAGCAACATATTGTGCTATATTAGCACCCAAGGGTCTCCTAGCCACCTTAATTGGCGTGTGTGGCATGGCACATTTTAGTATCGGCCGCGGCACTGGCAGCTTCGTAGGTGGTCTTATTATCGAACGGTACGGCATTCGTCAGGCGTTTCGCTTGATGGGATTAGGCGCTGTAATCGCAGGCAGTACGTATGCGGCACTGCATTATTTCTGGCTTCGCAAAATTGACATTAACGACACTGAGGATGAAGAAGAGTGCAATAAGCTGAGCAATGGTGAGCCGAAGTTTAAGGACGTAGGCACCAATGTGAGCTTGGAGCGTCTTAGTTTGGTCGTCGAATACAATCAAATTGGTTCTTTGTCATCGTTGGGTAGAACCAACATACTGCGTGTACGCAGCACTAATATTAATAGACGCGGCAGTTATGGAGATGGCTACATTAAACCAGCGAAAAGCAGTGCTTCCAAGATTGATTTACTCAAATCGGCACTTGAAGTGAACTCTAGGAATAATTCCAATCCGCTAATTAAACACTCGAATAACTTACTCAACAGTAGAGAGCAGTCGAATGTCGAAAAGGTAAGATAGACGACCATTTTAATTTTTGCATTATTAACAACCATCTTGTTTAGATTTACACGGATCAAAGGACAGCTAGTGCACCGAAATTGCATCAACGAAGTGCAAGTATAAGCACGTCTGATCGCGAGTTTGTTCTACGACATATACCAAACGAAAAAGATGAATTATTCTATGAGGAGACCAATGAGCAGCATCGAGATTTACCACCCAACAAATCTTGATATTAGTTTTTATGATATAGTATTGTAGATTATTTAAAGTGATTGCAATTTTATATTAAACATATTTTTTAAATTGAATTTTAGTTGCATCTAGAAATAAAGTAATATTTTGTTGTTCTTGGCGAGTTTTTGATGAACTAGAGGTAACTAACCACTTTTTACTAACTCTTTCTTCTCAGTGTGCTGCGTGAGTCGAATCATTCTCTTCTTCTTTTTAGATGATAAATGAAATAGGTAAGCCAATAAAATAGCATTTTTAGTGGGCACATTTTGCTACATATATTTAACAATTTATGTTGTATAACAATTACAATACAGGAGAAACATGCGTTACACACAAAAGCTACGATTCTAATTAGCTATTTATATTAACATTTTTGTTCAAAAATGATCTAACAAATTAAATGTCTTTATATATATATAAAATAATTATAAAAAGCAACAGCAAAACTATACAAATAATATTCATTCTTTATATTTTGATATATTACATTTCATTTATTAGTTTGTTTTAATAATATATACAAAGAAATCTATGAATGAAAAAGAATTAAGCGCAGCCGCAATGACGGTGCGCACCTGTAGTGGAGTTACATAATACATATTATAATTTTTTTTCCATTTTTGTACTTTATATCTCAACATATTTACAAAACGAAACGAAATTAAATAGTAAATTTTGAATTGAATAAATGCGACTATCATTACGTGATATTTGTATTATGTATTAATATATTATACATTAATTTTACGACGGTGTAGACCCCAAATGAAAATAATCACATATTCCTTAAGAATTATAATAATATACTTACATCGATAGTGACTAGATATAACAATAAGTTAAGTATAAGGAATGAATGCAGAGTAGCTAGCTTAAGATTAATTCTATTATTTTAAGTCAGCTGTTTCATCTTGCAGCATCTCTTCGATTTCCTGCTCCCAATTATCGCTCTTTGAATTCGTCGTCGACCTTTGCTCGCTGACCAGCTCGTAATCTAGCAATTCCGCCTCCAACTCACGCTCCCATTCTTCTTCTATGTAAACAACCATAGGGAAATTAAGGAAGATAAGATAGATAGATAGATAGATGGAGACAAAAAACAAAAATCAAATCAAAACCATAATAGAAAATCAACCAGATGCTCAGATCATTTGTTAGTTTCCTGTTTTCATGCTCATCATTAGCTAGCTAGCTCATTTCAGTGAAGTCTGAGCAACTGGTCCAGAGAAAAAGAAATCGAAATAATAATAATATAGTAGATTAGTCAAATGAGAGATCCACACCCTGCTTAATTTTCTTTTTTTTTTTTTTTGCTTTTTTTTCATCATGCCCAAAATGATTTGATCAAACCTACGATTAGTAATGTCTATTAATATTATCAACCAATCCAAAAAATTCGTATTGTCTTTTTCTCATTTACAATAATTAATATACCTATATCGTGTAGAAGCAAGTATGAATGGAACTGTGCCGCCTTGTTGCCCCGTAACGTTCGTTCGGAAGACAATATATAGATAGGTACTCTCATATATTGCCAAAAATACACCACATTTACAATAAAATATTTATAATAGTTCCTTTGCAGAAAGTCACGAAGCGGCACAGTCTTCATCTCAGTTCACATCCATATTTATATTTAACAAATTTTATAATTTTGACCGCTATTCTATGTATATATTCCTCTCTTGTTCTTCATCAATAATTTTAAATAATAAAATATAATACTGTGTATCGTTATCTATTTATAATAATTATCATTATATTTTCACATACTCTACATTATTAGTTAGTATATTAATATTATGGTGTGAAGCATATGTTTTAGAATTAGGCTACCCATTCGGAAGGAACCGGCACCTGATGTTGAACGGAAATATTATGAGATCATTGAATTTTGCGTACGTTCAACATGGCACGGCGATTACTTCCAAATCGCTTTTGGTTCATACATTAATCTGAACTGCAGCTCAAAAAAAAAAATCTATCTAAAACGAAAATGGAACAAAAAAAAAAACAAAACTGATTTTAGGAATTTACGGTTAATTATATAAGGAAAATGGAAAACATATGGAAGCAAAGATGACGTTGATCTTCTTAAGCTGCGACAGAATGAAAACACTCAGGAAACTAACAAACTGATTTTCATTAAGATATTATTAGATTATTGCATGCAAATTGAAGCAGATAAGCAAAGAAGCGATTTTTGTTGTACCTATAATGCAGCCAGCCAGCCAGCATGCCAAACATTATTTTATTATATTGACGTGACATCGAAATCAATATTATCTCCAAAGAATTCATTAACAATATTATTAAATTTAAACTTCTGCTCTTCTATCTAATGTGTATTTAAACTGTGTGGAGTTGTTTCATATTATTTATTAATGCAGAGTTGTTTATGAAACTTATTTACAAACAATTTTGTTAAAAATATTCTAGTTATGAGTTCACTGATATGCAATACAATAGTATCTAAATAAATAGGTAGTAGGTACCTATTGTAAATGATATAAAAATATTTTCAAATCCACATCACATCCAACAATACTAATAAACACCATAAAATCGAACGTCAAAACAAGTACATATTGTTTGGAGTGCAATTTGTATATGTTCCATTCAAAAATTGCACTCAAGCAGCATAGTAATCAGAACGATATTAAAACCATATTTTCACTAACACCGACCCCCCACCCTCCTTGTTTCCGCCAAAGATATTAAATTTTTTTGAAAAATATAAGCCGAGTTTTGTGTTATGCAATACAATGGTAGGTATACCTATTGTGAATTATTAGTCAATAAACACTAATAAAATTCGCAGTAAAAAAAAAACTAAAATAAATCTGTAAGTCGTCAAATAAAAAGTCCGTATTTTGTTGCTTCGGAAACGTTCTTATTATTAAATATTGAAATTGATAGCTATTTGCAAACGTTGCAACTGAAACCCACCAGCTCTAGAATCTCCAGAAGATTTTCTCAGCTTATAAGATAATTTTTTATAAACTTTTCAATTGCAATTGGTGCAGAATGTAATTAATTATCCAACCTCTTTATATTTTGACTAGATTTCACTAAATTCGTAGTAGCGACTGAATCACAACATATGAAGTCCAAAAGGACGTGTTCCTCTACGTCAGGAAATCTGAGTAAAGCTACCAGGAGACGTTTTCCATCAGTTCTAAATAAACATGGTGGTTCTAAAATAGCACCCCCATTTGTGAAGAAGTGCTTTGTCAATTAATTAATTAGCGGATTAATTAGCAAATGTCGAGACAATTTACTTTCTTTGGTACTTTTCATTGGTTGTCACTTTGAATGTACAATGCATTCGTATAATGTCTTTAAATATTAGTCACTTAATTCACTATTTACAACACCACTTTCCCCACGAGAAATAAACATTTCGATATCAATATCTTTCTGTCTTAGTTGCTACTTTTAATTATTACTTTCACTATTCTCATGCTCATCCAGTCTCTCATTCTCATACCGCTCTGATTTCTACAAAATCTTTTTTAAAACTTGTCATATGCAACCGCATATATAGAACTGCAGCAAGCTATATTATTTTTTAGATGGAAATTTGGCTTGCAAAAATCGTATTTTTGGTTAATAAATTTTTAAATCAGTACGAGAATTTTAAACATTTTTTTTCGGTTTGCTACTGTCTTTTTTAAAACTTGTTATACGCAACCGCGTATATAAAACTGCAGCAAGCTATATTATTTTTTAGATGAAAGTTAGGCTTGCATAAATCGTATTTTTGGTTAATAAAAAATTAAATCAGTACGAGAATTTTAAACATTTTTTTCCGTTTGCGGCGGTATTTTTTAAAACTTGTAATGTTCCACCGCGTATATATAACTGCAGCAAGCTATATTATTTTTTAAATAGAAATTTGGCTTGCAAAATTTGTATTTTTGGTTAATAAACATTAAAATCAGTACGAGAATTTTAAACATTTTTTTCGGTTTGCGGCGGTCTTTTTTAAAACTTGTTATACGCAACGGCGTATATAGAACTGCAGCAAGCTAAATTATTTTTTAGATGAAAATTAGGCTTGCAAAAATCGTATTTTTGGTTAATAAAAATTTAAATCAGCACGAGGATTTTAAACATTTTTTTCGGTTTGCGGCGGTATTTTTCAAAACTTGTTATGTTCAACCGCGTATATAGAACTGCTGCAAGCTATATTAATTTTTAGATGGAAATTTGGCTTACAAAAATCGTATTTTTGGTTAATAAAATTTTAAATCAGTACGAGAATTTTCTCGACAAATGCTCCTTCCTCCTCTATATGTTATGCTTTTCCCGCACATTTTCGTTATTTGGTCTTTTCAAAATCTATTCTCTTGTTTCTCATTCCAATTCACACTATCCAAACTATACGGATAATAATTCTTCGTCTCATCTCTCAAATCCAATTCTTTCACAAAACCACCTCCTCTTTTTCTTGATTGAGCATTCCCTCAACCTACTTTCGTTGTATGCATTTGTCGCATTCCTTCAACAACTTTCAAACTATATCTATTTTCACTTTGTATTTCTTTGAATAGAATTTAAGTTGATGTTTCCCTATCTAGCTATTTTCTGGAGATGACTTAGAGATAATGTGAATTTCAATTTACATTTAACACAACTTTAAGATCATCACATAGACAACAAAAAAGCTTTAACTTGAATAGAAACAAAAAAATCCTACCTTTATTATTAGAAGTGTTCATCGTCAGCTTCTTCATACCCTCCTGCACCTCAACTAGATCCTGACTACTGGCTTGTAACGTGTCCGAAACAAACTCGTTCGTGTCTTTATTTGCACTAGTATCTACTCAAGTGTTGGATAAAACAAACCGATCAAAGCATGCAAAAATTGAGCGGCCAAATGCTTACCTATTGGTTGATCTGAAGTAATAGTCTCTGCGGATTGACTATCGCCTTCTCTCGACATAAACGATAATTCATTGGCCTGGCAGATTAGGCTTACGCGATAAAAGTAGTTCCTCCAGAAGTTTTCTTCCGTTATACTGTAAACCAAAACCAAATCAGACCAATTCCAAGTTCAAATCAATTATTAGACTTACACTTTAGGCACAAGTTCGTAGCGCATTTTCTCCAAATTAGGATCCTGCTCCATAATAGCCATGGCAACGGGATAAGACACTTCATAGTCAAATTGGAAATCGACACCAGCCGGTGGACTGCGTACAAAATTCCGTTTGTCTGTTGATAAACTGAGACATTCTTCTTTCAGTGCTTCTTCATTCGAACAACCGACCCATGGTGGTAGAGAAGTGGCTGTATTGCCGACCTGGCCCTTTACGAACGCGTCCTGCTCCTTGTTAAATTCACCTAAAATACTCTGCTGTGGAAATAAGTAGTTTGTCAGTCACTACCAAAAAAATTGGAAAACAGCACAAAGAAAGAGAGAGAGAGAGAGCATGCGCTTAGATATGAGCCTGAAACAGACAGAACGCTCAACAGTTGGTGGGGGAAAAGAGCGTCCTGTCTCTTTCAGACAACAGTAAATAGCACGTTCTCTCTGTCACACGCATTGCATCGTCTATGTGACGCATCGCACTTGTCTATCTGTATATTTAAAACACAAATCGTTATTTTGTGACAGTAGTTATTTAACCCCTTCCCATTTACCTATGTTTAAAAATTTGCATTGAAATCAGATTTCGACCCGCAGACGTGCTTAATCGTAATTAAGAGATATAGTATACACTAGATATATTTACATTCTTTTCGACGGTTTCCTTGATTTTAGCGCTGGCTTCGCTCACAGTCTTGCCGGCTTTGTTGACAGCCGAATAGAGAAAGCTCCCGAATGACTTCGCACCAGCCAGTGCCTTACTTTGTACTGGAAAACAATAATTTGACAGAGCAAAACAAACATAGCAACAACAATGAAAGAAAGAAGACACAAATGTGACACACAGAGAGTATAACAAAGAGACCTGTAAGAGTGTAAGTTTGCGCAGAGACGACATCTATGCTTTGTTTTGTGAATTAGACATACCGTTTCCAAATTGACCGTCTTTGTCCTCAGTGGGAGATTCGGCAGCCGATTGAGGGCCAGAATCAGCGCCTCCAGTAGCACTATAATTCCTATATTAAGTTTTGATGTGCTAATTAGCTCAGGTTCTATAGCTCACCTTGAGTTATCATCATCGTCGCGATGCTGGGGCGATTCTTTAATTGACTCGGCCGAAGCGGCGGCGATGCCGTCCTCGACGCCTTGGTTCTCTTCGCCCACAGCCTCGGTCAGCACCCCTTCGTCGCCTTTACGCAACTTGGGGATGCTGGACCCTAGCCAGCCGCCGATACCTTCTATTTGGTTTTTCACATTTGAAAACATTTCTAATCTACTGCCGCCACTTTGTTTCGTGGGGCTGCGTTCAAATCATAAAATCATTTTAATTCGGCTAATTATGACTATTTATTTATTGTGTTGTTGCGAGCGAACAATTCCTTCACATTGAAAAGGCAAACTGCTCGGCAAAATGCAAAATTGTTCGCTCGCAGACAGTTATTGATTTTCGGCATCGAATGTGCATTCAGCCAAAATTTGGCACAATCAAATGCACTTTCAAAAATCAATAAAAATTGGGTCAATATTGCCAAGTACCGACATATTAACAAACGAAAAACGCACCTCCCATCTTTCTTGTCGGGACTGAGCAGGACGTTGGTCTCCTCGGTTGGAGTGGGCACTTTTTCCTCCTGGTCGCCTTTGACATTGCCCATCCACGATGTGACCTGGCTAGTGAGTCCCGAGAACATTTTGCTCGATTTCGACACTGCACTTTTATCGACAGCCACAGCAGGAATAAGTCGTACTTCGTCGATGTAGAGGGAAGATGCGGAACTGCAGTGGTGGGAGTGAGACACACGATTCGGTGGCTATTTACAAAAACATGCCACTCATCATCATCATCGCTTTCGAATTATTAAATTATCTATTTACGTTTTGCGTGTGTTTGTGACAAATGACAACGAAATCGGTTCTTATCAGGCTGCGAGAATAACAGCCACCTTGCAATATCTACGGCATGCGCGTTTTCAACCCTTCTCGACCTACTGGGGGAGCAAGCGCAGAGTGGTGCGCAAATCTATGACCGTGACGTCACGAGGGGCTGTTCACACTTTCGTTATTATTATTCGTTCGGTGTGCGGAGTGAAGTTGGCGACAATCAATTAATCAGATAAACATATGATTCATTAATTTTAGAATAATAAAATTAATCGAATCAATATATAATAACAAATTTAGTGTGGCATTTGATTCAAATCATGGTATCTAGTTTATCCAAACTCTATGGATTTTCCCAATGCTACCAACATAGCGGACACATTTGTCAATTGTCACTAAAAGTGGGAGTAAACAGTAAAATTAAACAGCAGGCTTGCTCACTTGCTGGATTTTAAATATTTCAAGCAAGTAAGTAGCCGTTACACATTTGTATATCGAACGTTATCGAAGCAGTGTTGAATTATTGACCTCTCCGACAAAACGAAACGAATAACATTTCCTTTGTGATATCAAACCATTGTTCAACTTGAATAAAGTAAGTTTCCTACATATGACTATATTTCAATATAAATAAATAATTTGTTAATTATAAAAGGCAAAAATGACAACCACAAACGTCAATGTTGGTCTCAGCGAGGGTAAGAGTTCCAGCCGAGTGCTGAAGGCTCCAGGTGGTGGCCACACCGATATTTTTGGTCTGAACGATGAGGTTAAGGAAGCGGCGCCTCGCAGCAAGCAACAATCAAATTCAGATTCGATTAAAAACTGCTTCACAATGGAGGATAATTGCAACAACACCAACATTAAAGCGAACCCCAAAGAAC
This sequence comes from Cryptophagus acutangulus, assembly GCA_963556235.1. NCBI lineage: Eukaryota > Metazoa > Arthropoda > Insecta > Coleoptera > Cryptophagidae > Cryptophagus > Cryptophagus acutangulus. Next base: position 115,576 of record OY744558.1, on the reverse strand, counting down.
CCAAAGAGACTGAAATTACCAAGACTGCTACTACTCAAACTCAACGTGCCAGAATTCCACCTGGTGGACATTCAACTGGTTTTTGGTAGATTATTTTTTCCCAAATTATGTATTCAATATTTATACTTACTATATTAAAGTATTTTAATAAACATTTTCAGTCATATTTCGGTTTGTGTGTATTCTGTTTCCCCTCTTTGTGTAAATAACGATCCAATAATGAATCATCGTCCATAATTGAGACAACCATTAGAGCCCCAACCATTAGAGGGTGACGTCATAAATAATGACATCACGAAGACATAAATACTTTATCACCCGAATATTTGGGATAACAGGATTAAGATATGATGGCGGCGGAGCAATAAATTTTATGAACTCAATAAAATACAGTAATATTAACTATTTGTTAGATAGTATTGGTTAGTATTTCGTTGTAATTCAGTAGAATCAGGTAAAAATTAAAATATTTTTTTGAATTTATAACGATGAGCATTTGAATTGTTATAAATAAATCTTATTCTGACACTGCATGAATAATTATGTAAATATTTGTTAATGCAAAGTATAATAATTAGTCATATTGACTTGAAAAAAAAGCACACTAAGTGGTTAAGAATTTTAAGATAATTTACTAATTAAGATTTGAAATAAATCGCAACGCATGCTTTTCAGCAGCCGTGCCTTCAGTGTATGTTTGGATGCATACTCAATGTGCTTCCACAATTTACTTGAACACATCTCAGTTATTACTAATTAAACAACACTATAACAACAGTATTTCTAATTTTTGTTATGTTATATTAAAAGTAGTTTATACAAATCATACAAATTTTGGAAAATAACAACATTCGATTCGATCGTTTTTAAAATAGTGAGCGGAAAGCGCCTTCGGTACGATTTTGACAGCCGCTGCGGTTTTCCAAAAGGGCATGCGCGCCCAAGTGTTGTTCCCCCTGGCTGTCATTTCGCCTTTAAACCAAATGACCGTTTTCTACCAGTTATTTTTGTAGTTTTTGTAACAGAGCTCAGAATGCCTGTAAGAAGAGCTCTACACGCTGGCAGCTGGTACACCGATTCAGGTAATGATGAACAAACTTTCAAATCAGCTGTTCGAATTTTCATTGTTGTTCACTGAAAGGCAATGACCTCTGACTGTATTTGCAGGTGCAGAGCTATCCCGTCAATTGGACTATTGGTTGAACCAGGCGGATCTAAGTCATGGCCCTGCACGAGCGATCATAGCACCGTAAATAGCATCAATCAATTATTGAACACAGTATTTGCAAAAACTGCATTTGCTCACCGCCAGCCAGAACGAAGTTGGCAGTGGGCAAAGCCAGTTTTGACACCGTTTATTTATTAAAAATTTAGAACCGTTTTAGTCACGCTGGTTATCAGTATTGCGGGGCTTGTGGGGGCCACGCTTATAGGCAAATTAGTCCTGTTGTAGTGCGAAGAGTCTTCATTCTAGGACCATCTCATCATGTTAGATTATCAGGTTGTGCCTTGTCCAGTGCACAAAAATACAAAACACCTCTTTATGATCTCCACGTAGATTTAGCTGGTAACAAGACGAATTTCACACGAGTGTAGTAGTTAAAGCAAGCAACTAAATTTCACCAATGGAATGCTTCACTAAACATGAACAATGTATGTAACTCGAAATAAACCCACCCAAAATAACTGTTTATGTAACCAGTTAGAAAATGCCACTTTGGCGTAACGATTGAGTGGAACTCCCTTCGCCCCCCCGGAAAATTCACACGTTACACCAAATGAGGTATTTCCTAACTGGTTTGGTTACATAAATAGCTATAGTTTAGCTGCTTGATTTAGTAACTTGCTTTAGCTACTTACTCGTGTACATTCGGCGTAACGTTGCATGTTTTAGTTAATAATGAATTGGAACGCACCGGTCAGTTCGAATGGATGGATTTGGATACCGATGAAAATGAGCACAGCATTGAAATGCATTTACCTTACATTGCGAAAGTCATGGAAAAGTAAGTTTCAAATTTTATGTGGTTTGTTATGCAACCGACAATGCATAATTGAATTGTACTTGATTCTAAATTGCGTTCGCTTTGACTCGTAAAGCCTCGTTTTTATGCATCCGAAATTCGTATTTTTTAAACGAAAACCTACCACTTTTGCTGATAATATTTGAACCTAATCATAACTAAAAATGTTCGTTCAAATAATGGTAAATACATATAGTGTAAACGTAGTGAAATTACGAAATTCGGAACGCGATTTTATTCGCATAAAAGAAACGAATTTGGGATACATGAAAACGAGACGTAACAATACAAAGTACAATTTATTATTTCTAGTTTCAAGAACCAATTCACAATCGTCCCGATTCTGGTTGGTTCGCTGAGTCCAGACAAAGAAGCGTGCTACGGTCGAATCCTGTCGCACTATTTGGCCGATCCGAAAAACCTGTTCATAATTTCGTCGGATTTCTGCCATTGGGGCCAACGATTTCGTTACACGTATTACGATCGCTCTTATGGCAGCATTTATGAAGCAATTGAAGGACTGGATCGTGTTGTAAGTCTAGCTTTGCGTGTTGGAATTGAGGCACTTCGAGCTTTTCAATCCTTTTCCATTTTTTGAAATGGTAGTTGTTTTTATTATCATTTTTGCCCCTTTAGATATGACAAGTTGTTGATACAGTTGATCGAAGGTAAGGTTGATCACTTATTTTATATCCGTTGTTTTTTTCTTTGTGTGGTTTTCCGAAACTCATCTCGCTCTATTGGTAACACATGTCTATCAGCATTTTCAGTTTTAACCTACTATTTTTATTCTTTCTCTTTTAAGTAGATATTTGTGTTTAATTTTTGCCGGCTTCTCGATATTCTAATTCGGTATTTCTCTGTTGCAGGGTATGAGCATTATTGAAAACTTAAATCCGATCGAATTTACGAATTACTTAAAAAAATATGGCAACACGATTTGCGGACGCCATCCAATTGGAATTCTGTTACAGGTATTATTTTGAGAAAGTACGATGCGGATGTTGATAATTGGTTTTTCTTTCCAGGCTATTCAAGAGCTGATGCGAAACGATGGCTGCCAAAATGTCAGTTTGAAATTCCTCAAATATGCTCAGTCAAGTCAATGTAGGAACATGAACGATTCGTCGGTTAGTTACGCGTCTGCAGCGCTCGTTTTCGAATAGTCTATAATGTGGCCTTAATTTTTTTTTGCTTTAATTGTTCATTAATTCTTTGGTTTGTCGAAAGTATCGAATATTTTCATAACGCAATAATATTCGAGTAGTTTGGGTGTTCGGTGGAAACAAGCCGATTAGCTTTATCTGCGAAAACAAACTTAAGTTACATCAATTAAATTTATTAGTTTTAAGAATTCATATTGATTAATTTTTATTTTAACGAACTTGAATAACTAATTACATATTAGACCAAATAGAATTAATTTCTTTTTTTTTAAGTTGGGGTATTTTTGTTTGTGAGTTAGGTTGGTACTAGCAGTAGCTGAAAAGTTAACATGGCCGCTAGTTCAAATCTAACGGAACTTATAGATTAATTTATTGATATGGTCTATTCTTTTTGATATAATAGTTGTCGACCAAACAGCAGTTTCTTTTCCTTCAATTAATGTCTACCTATAATAATATGTATAAGAAACCGAATAAAGGAAAGAATGAAAACAGATAAATTGTCCTAGTAGGCCTACATTCGTTTGTATAGTAGCCTTAAGACTGTACATTTTTTACAACATAACAAGTACATATGCCTTTAAAAACGAATCAATCTATTTGGATGTAAAAGCTGTGAACGCAAATTTTATATCATTCTTAATTGAACACAGAAATTAAATAAATAAATGTAAACATATTTTACAAACGTCTATTTTTCATTCGTTCCGTTAGAATACCCAATAATATATATTTTTTAAATAAATTAAACTATAATATCTGGAATTAAGATAAAAATGATAGTATAGTTATGATAGTTCTCTCGTTTGTATGTTAACTATTTTAGTTGACGATTATGGTGCCAGTGTTCTACTTCATCGACTATATTAATTTGTAATAACATCATAGATGGCAGGTAGTTTCTTTGTACTACCTGTCATTCTAATACTTAAAATTTAAGAATGGCCGACTATCATCTCCAATGCGCACTGAATATATGCCCATTCTTTTTCAACCTGTGCAATTAACATAGGACAGAGAAACATCAGTGCGCATTTGATGTAGTAGTGAAAAGCGTTCAGAGTATTATTCAAGCATAAAAATGAATTAAAATGATCTGCAACTAGCGTTTTCTGCTAATTAACTAAATTAAAGAAAATCAAATTAATAATAAACATGAATAAATGCGAACCTGTTGTACAGCAGCGCCACCTAGCGTGCGCAGCGAATGTAGGTGAACTGTGAAGTGAAGTTTGGTGCAAAGGAGCGAGCGAGAGAAATCGCTGTCGCTGAATGAGTGATGTGCTGTTCCCTATGTTTTGCCTAAATTTGCAATCCTAAACGAATTCGCCCGTGCAAACTATTGCGACGATAAACGGCAGTGTCGAATCGAAAATGTAGTCGCCTCATCCATCCAAGCAAGCGCCTTGTTTATGTGGCAACAAGATAATTGTTTTCCACTTGGACGATACTATAAACATGGCTACTACCACTCATCATTCTATCTAACACCACTTCGCTGTAAATGATCGTTGATGCACATCGAACGCCACTTTTTCGACCAGCCAGTATGATTATTCGACGCCCAGGTAAATATTCGCTTGTCACCACAGTTCCTCACTCATTCTTTATTTACTTATTATTTCCTCGCTTTATTTTTGTACGATGATATTTTGGCCTCATTAGTATTGCGATCATGCAGCACCGAACTTTTTGGTTTTCACATTCACTTGTTGTTTGACAAAAGGCCAGGTGGAAATTGATTCGCCACCTTTTATTTGTTTATATTAGTGTTATCGGCAATGTTTTATTTAGTCATCAATATTTCGATATCGACATTCTTTCAATGCAATCGTGTTTAATTAAAAAACGCAATACAATGCATCATAATACATGCATAAATCGGATAATAATTATTGATTAATAACATTGTTTTAAAAATTAGTAAGTTCCTTAAGTCTTAGCCTCGGTCTTAGCTTAATAACCTCGCTTAGAGGGCGCTGTTTTTTTTTTTTGACTTTATCGGTCTCATCTATAATTTTTCATCTCGTTTTTTTTTTTTAAATCTTAATCGAACAATGCATTAATGAATAAACCAAGTCAATTATGAGCAAATTAATGTTGATATAAAATACCGGGTCAAATGGTTTTTTATTGAGCTAGTTGTAGATAGTAAATGATACTGTTAAATAAATAACAATTAGTTATATTGCAAAGTACAAAGGGGTTGTTATTACCTTTGTAGTGCACCAATTATTTGCTACTGTTTTCTACAAATTAGTTGAACTGATGGTTATTAAAAAAGCACTTTTATCCTTTACTGAACTTGACACATTTTCAAACCACACACATGCACTAATAAATTAATAGTTTTTTATTACTAATAATACAACATACTAAGTACCAACCATTTCAATAATCTAACCTAGCTATAGTAACAACAGAAGACACGAAAGAGCACAATTTTTTTCCGAGCAGCACCGATAGAAATAGCTTAAGTGGTTTTAGATTTATCAAGTCAAATTAATAAAACATCTAAATTTAATGAAATTGACAAATGTAAATTGGGTTTCAAATAATTTTTAGAGTCACTTAAAACCACTTGAAAGATAATTTTTATATACGAGTATATTAGGTGTAACATAAACCGGCTTCAGGCAACGTTATCTATCTAAACGCTCTTTTGGCAGTTTAAAAATTGACTCGAAAATTGAACAATTTACAGTGTTATATTCAAATCGAAAATAAGTGATATGGCTTCTTGTGCGGTGAAAAGTTGTACAAATGCCAGTGGAAGAACCAAACGAAGTGCTGTTTCCTCTTTTAAATTCTTTGGAACAAATACGTAAAGAAAACAGCCTCAAGCCTCGCCTCAAACCAGGCGAGGCTTGTGACCGGCCGGTATCTGATCTTAAGGTAAAACATGGTAAGTTTCCAATAAGAATTGTATTAATAATACCTAGATGCTTGTAATTTTGGTATTATGATTAAAAATTGCATCAAAATTGCTTAGCTTGCAAACATGTAAATAATTTTTTTGTATTATTTTATATTTTTTTGTTTTAGCCACTGTTTGTCAGTAAAATGTTGATACAAATGAAATACAATTATAATGTAGTGTAAATAAAATGATAAATAAAATGTGAATTATGTTCGTATATTATTTTATGTAGTTTAAATTGAAAATCGGTTCAAACATCGGTTTTATTCGGTAAGGCTCGATAGTTGGAGAGGACAATTCAAATTAAGTATACCCCTCTTATTATCCCGCCTACGCCGCCAAGCGGTAGAGCAAACCGTATACAGTATGCCCAAGTAAGTTTTGACCAATTTGGCAACAGAGACGTGTTGATTGAACCCGCGCCATGTATTAAAAAGAGTAGGGAATGCCGAAAGGTAGGCGTTATAAACTATTTTGTAGATACGAGTACTATAATTTCTCGTCTATAGTAGGCAGGGTTGCTAGGGCACTAGGCTGGGCACTTCTCATCTCAGTAGCATTGAAACAGACGTGTGGTTCTGTCTTTGGTCGGTCCAGAACCCAGACTGTTTCATTGCAATGCAAGTCTGCACTAAATTCTAAATTGTACTATTACCTATATCAGTTCTTTTTGAAAAGTAAATCGAATCAAATCAGAAAATTAAAAAAACGCAAGTACTTTAAGATAAAATGACACCTGTGGTAAAAACTGAAAAATAACATAAAACCTATTGTTGCAGGCTGTGTCTGCAAGTCAGGCTGTAGTCTGGGCAAACTATGAACCTATTTGGTTGCTTATTCCCGTGTGCACTGCAGCACAGTTGGTGGAGCGTAGGGAACGGGCAGTGCATGTCAGAAGGGTTCGTCAACAATAGAATGGGTGTGAACGCATCATCCGCAGCCGACGCGTCAGCCGGCGACTCTTGCACCACGCCATTCCGCGACAACATCGGTGTCGTGGTCCGCGAACGCAAGAAAAAGGTGACCGGCTTCGCTACACTGAAAAAGAAGTTCATCCGGCGTCGTCGCTCGTCGAAAACCTGCGACCACGGCCGCATGCTGCGCGAATTGGTCTCCGATTGGAGTCCGCTAGAGGTGGCCGCTCTGCTCGAAGAATACGAAGCGCTTGCCGCACTCAAAGATCTCTGCGTGCAGGCGGAACTCGCTCGTCCGCCGGCCGCCACTTTCAAACAGGATCTCTCCGCACTATACGACTTTAAGTATTGCACCGATGCCGATCTGGTCTACCGCGGCGCATGTTTCCCGATTCATCGCGCCCTCTTAAGTGCTCGCTGTCCATATTTCCGCGATTTGCTTGCCGGCTGTCCCGGCTACGGTGCACGGATTTGTCTCGAACTGCGCACGGCTACCGTCGACGTGCAACTTTTCTCGGCATTGCTGCGCTATCTCTACACTGGCGATATTTGTCCGCATAACACAAACATCGATATGAACTTGTTAAGACGACTGAGGGAGGAATTCGGCACTCCTAACGCTTTGGAAGCGGATTTGCGTTACTTATTAGAGACGGGCGACTATGCAGATGCGGCTTTAGTCTTTACGTCGGACGGGTCTGATTGTCAGCGGCCGGATTCCGGTAGTTCCGAGTACGGCTTTCGACCGAAGCTTGAACTGCCATGTCACAAAGCCATCTTGTCGGCACGATCGCCGTTCTTCCGGAATTTGTTGCAGCGGCGCTCGCGTAGTGGGGAAGAGCACACAGAGCGGGCATTGCATATTCCGACGAGGATTGTGTTGGATGAGACGGTGATTCCGAAGCGCTATGCGAGAGTTTTGTTGCATGCGATTTATATGGATCAAGTGGATTTGTCGCTCATCTCGAGAGGTGGGTGTGGAGGAGGGTTAGGGGAGGCACAGGCCTTAGCCCATACTGGTAGGGCACGGCCATCGCCGCTCGAGGAGGCCATGGAGTTGTATCAGATTGGACGCTTTTTGGAGCTGGATATTTTGTCGCAAGGGTGTGAAGATTTGATTTTGGAGTGGCTGTCGTTGGAGACGTTACCGACCGTTTTGCAATGGGCGAGGCAGCCGCATGGATCGGCTTGGGTGCATCGACAAGTATGTTTTGTTTATTTATTGTTATACTTGTTTGTGAAGGAGCTAGAGGGTTTTTTTCTCTTTTGGTGGGTATTGATGAATTTACTTTTGATTTTCTTTGTATTGTAGGCTTTGCATTTTCTACGTGAAGAGTTCCAGCCGGTGACCCAGTCGCCTGTGTTGCACCAGCTTGATAAGATACATTTGATTGAGGTATTGAAGAGTCCGTTTTTACAAGCGAGCGAGTTGGAGGTGCTGCATGCTGTGCTGAAGTGGGGCGAGAATGAATTGGTTCGTCGCATGGAAGATAGAGGTAATTGTCGAGGTGACAACATGATTATATTAATGAACTATATTTTAAAACGTGTTTTCACTCGTTATCTAATCGTGAATGTTTTGCTATTCTATTTAAAACAAGATCCATTTGAAATGAAACAGTATATTTTTAAAATATTTGTACCATTCTAGAACCGAACATCGTAAGCCACACCGCCCACTCCGTAGCCCGCAAAGGGGTGAAAAAGCGCGACCTGAGCGACGTGGAACTCCGCGAAATTCTCTCCGACTTACTTCCCCTCGTTCGTATGGACCACGTTCTACCACCCAACAGCGACATCCTGAACCAAGCCATTCGTCGCGGCTTGGTGAGCACTCCACCTAGCCACATGATCGGCGGCGACCGGGAAAACCTCCGTCTAAACGCTTGGATTCGCGGCGGAAAAAACAACGGTTTATTCATCCAACCGCGCTTATTCATGCCGTACTACGATGAAGTCAAAGTGCTCGTCGAGGACCAACTCGTCCAAGAAGTGGAAATGATGCGAATGCGTCGCGCTCGCTACATGCAAGACATCCCTGACACTTTGTACATGGTCGAGGACAAACCGCGACCGCACGGTCCAGCCGGCGTCGACGTTCTTGCCTCTGTGCTCCCAGTGCCGGACCCAGCTGTCATGAACGCCATGCTGAAACGCGAACAGAAGCTGCGCCAATCGCCGGGCTGCCAACGCGCTTTGAACATGCCTTTGTCGTCCCGGCACGAAATTAACCGCCAAATTCGGTTGCGCGTCGTGCGAGAGTTCAATTTGCCGGATCCGGTGGCTGATATGTTGGAGAACTGCTTCTGCGTGCCGGATAACGCCGATACGACGAAGGAGAGTCCCAGCAAGGGATTAGCAGGCGCAGCGCTCTATGGAAGAAATATGACGTTCCCTCGGCAGGCGAATGGCAGTGGGAGCGGTTATGCGGCACAGCGGCAGCAAGAGCTGCCGGCTATTGTACCTGAAGGCGATTTCCGCTTTGTGGCGGAGCCGGAGAGCAGTTCGTGTAGCGATGGTCATTTGTCGGATATAATGCCCGATGTGGCCATGGCGACTGCCAGTCTGGGGCAGATGCAATTGCAGGAGCAGCAGGAGATGGAGCTGGATTTGGGGGATGGTACCACGCATTTGCAAGGTCTGCCGGCGTTGCATCATCCGATCTCGTATCGAAGGTATCAGCCGTCGACGTATCCGCATCTGAGGTCCGAGAATCAGTCGTATCATCCGCCGATGCCCAGGTTTTTATAGTTTTGCGTCCCTTTTGCTTTATGTCTTGTCTTGTAAATACTCCGATTGGTTGGCGTAGCGTTTATCAGTTCAATATGTACATCTGTGATTTCTTGTGACGAGACCGTATCGTGATTTGAAGAGCAGAGGAGATGTGAGTGACTTGTTGAGTCAGGATTTTTGGTGGCACTGAATTGCATGGAAACTAAACGACTTAATTTCGTTACTAATTCATTCTGTATTGGTGTACCTGTGCGTGTCTTGTCTTTAGATGTTGCTGTTGTTACATGTATATAAATTAGACTATTCTGTGACAAAAGGAAAAAAAAAACCGAAAAAAATCGTTCATTCATAATTAAAAAGGTGCAATGTACTTACTACTTGATCAGTTTTTTTTTTGTTATGTTTTTATTTTGACTGTTTTTTTATTATTCGCATTTTGAACAAACGAATCGTTCAAATTTATAATGTTATTTATTTTCTATGTATTATATTTAAATACTCATCAATCAATCAATCTATCAATATGTCAATAGGTTTCGCTTCACTGGAACTCTTTGAAAACTATTACTACTAGTAAGCAGAGAGGCAAATATATTTTAATGCATTAGTAAAAGAGAGAGAGAGAGAGAAAGAGAACGAACGAATGTTTTTTCAATGGAGCTTTGAAGGACACGTGACTTAAAATGGCTGCGCGACTTGTCACGTCATAAGATAGATACGAAGTCGCGACGCCGTCTTGTTTATAATAATTTCAAAGCTCGATTGAACAGAGAAAGCGAAAATCAGTCTTACAAAGACTTTAATTTGAGTGCTGATGAGAGTTTCTTTCACGAATTGTCTGTGATTCATGTTATTTTGAAAAAGTTGCTATAAAGATATAAAAAAATAATGTTCGAAAATGTATTTTATCTTAATTGGTTGATGTTACAGATCACCATTTTTTGTGATATGTATCGTAATCTAAGTTGATGTAATCTCATTATTGTTATTCGTACATGTTTAGCTTAGAACTGTATGGTTTTTAGGCTTCGATGGGTAACTATTTCTTTTACTTGTCAAATATGAGAATAGCGACCCATTTAATTTTTTTTATATATATATATATATATTTTTATTCAATTTTTTTTTTAAATTGTTTTGAAGAATCTCAAATGCATTCAGGGTATTCCCATTTATATTATATTGTATTATCATGAACATATTTTATAAATATTCGTTCGTGGAACAAAATTCGAAAAAGCACCCCAAGCCAATCCTCCACCACCAACCCCCCCTCTCCCCTATTTATTATTTTTAAATGATTTTTATTATTTGGAGCAGAAAATTGTGAATTATCAACACTCAACACTTTTGTACAGTCTTGAAATCGTTTTCTGCTTTCGAATTATGTATATTTAAAAATTGTTGATAAAAAAAAACTTTAAAAGACATTGTAGCTTAATTATATTATTTATTTCAATTTGTAAATAAACAATATACAATAAAATATATAAAAACTTTTAATGTGCAAAGAGCAAAGAATTAAAATACCAGTTCGAGTTAGCTTTCAGTTTGAGTGGTTTTGTCGGCCATCACCTTCCTCTGCGCACGCGAATTAAATTTAAAATACTCGTTGGCCGATTCTTCAAGGTACCGACTATGCCGCACGCAAGTGCTCGGCCGACACGGCCGATAGGTGCGCCGACATTTAATGCGACCCGCGGGCGGTTGTTGAATTATGTCGCTAGCTTTGAACCGTTTAGCGGTCGGTGGAGCTGGATCAGCATCAGCATGTGAACATAGCCACTCGGAAAGTGGACGTTTGCGTGGATTAATCGGCTCGTATGGACGTGAAAAGCGATTTACCACCGATTTGACCACTCTTGACACTATTCTCTTCGGGCTAAACATCGAAGAATTGCTATGTATGGTTGAAAGCGAGCTAATGCTTTCATCGGTGAGCTCGATCGAGCGTGGCATAGCATTTGCAGTACTGCTTAATGGCGTATTCACATTCTTGCGGGGGATTGGAATCACAATATTGCTCGGTTTCGGCTTTGAACCAAACTTAGGACCGCTGTAGCTCTTATCAATTTTTTCGTTTATGATATTTTCGACACTTACGTTATTTATTGAAATATTCGTAGCGCTTAGCCAAAGAGTATTTTCTTTGTCATTTAGCAGCACATCGTCGTGACAAGGTTGATGTATGCTGTAGAACTGAGAACCTAAAACAACCAAATGGACCTTTAGAATGTTGTTAAACTATAGCAATAATGGCGTTAAAACATTATTATGTTGAATAGTTGCAGTAAATAACGATTAAAGGATATAAATTGTTTTGTAAAACACGTGCTTTAGGCACTTGATCATCAATTAATATAAACATGATCAATAGTTAATGGGTTTTTAAAAATAGTAAGTAAATCAAACATCAAATAAAAACAAAGAACTCAACTGACGCTCAGCAGTTGGAGTTGGCATCACCATCTTTTCGAAACGGAAGTGGAGAATTTAGGTGGGGTGGTGGTGCTACATTTAAATATAACTATGCCTACGATTTTGTTTCTAAAATTGGTAAAGAAGTTTTTGTCTTTGATATAACGACCCCAATAACATAAAGACAAATACTGTAAAAAAAGACAACCGATGAAAAATAATATTCACATGCGATTGAAGGTATTTTTTTCTGTATTTTTCAGTAGCTTTAAACATTTTGCTTTGCTCACTTCTCAAAACTTTGGTCTTCGACTAGTAAAAACCTCTTACCCTTCTTAATACTTAATAATATTAATATACTACATATTTTGACGCCGGCCGTATCGCAAGTCAATTAATACATAAATAAGTATAAACTATATATAGGTGGGTACTTACTATCAGAGGTTGGTGTTTCTGTGAAGCCAGTCGACGAATAATTTTCGATTGGTTTGTTCTTATCTAAAACAGATAATTTTTGTTACAAATCTCGGTAATTTTTCTACCTTTTACCTTTACCTTGATTTTCCTTCTGTTCGACTAAATTCTTCTGCCGCAAACGCGTTTCCGCACACGGAGTCTCGCAGAATGTGACTTTGCGTTCGCTAGTACTCGACGTTTGATCGCTTTTGTTAATCTTCACTTGCGCAATACAACGATCCACTGGCGTTATCATATCCTGCATATTCGCAAGCATTAATTCGTCCGATCGACTAGTGCTCGGGGTGCTCGTCACCAGGAACTTATTATCACTAGGTTTGTTAGGAAAATCGTAAGCGGCATTGGAAATTGGTGGAGTTTCCGGTGCGTTCACATCGAGATTTTGGCAGCCAATTGGACATTGATTGTCCATGTTGTTCAGTTCGTTTTTGGTTGAATAAACCTTTTTGCAATAGATGCAGTGCAACGGCCAATGTGCGGCGTAAATGTGATCGAGTAATTCTGGAGAAATGTCTGTAATTGATATTCTTTTATACATGCAAATGTTGCAGTCGGGATAGACGTCGTGCTGCTTGAATTCGTGGCGTTTACGACATTTGATGCAGCAGAAAATTCGATTGCAGATTCTGCAAGTGTTCTATTAAAAATTTTAAATATTAGTCACATCAAAATATCCATACCCATATTTATTTTAAAACTACTTAAATGTTTTTTAGAGTAAAAATATCATCAAAAAAAGTTAACGTTTATTTTTAATCAAAATCCCAAAAAATGCAAATGTCCCAGACTTTGAATAACGCGCGCTTAAAATGTGCAATATGGCGGCGCTCAAATGTCAACGTATGGTTGCCATCGTTTAACATGGACCAGACACTTCAGCAGTGAATAGGTCATCAGATTTACGTTCTGTGTGAAACAAACAGCGGAGAAAATTTTGACAATGCGAAAATAAAAAAAAATTCAAACGATCAAACAAGCTGATACGACAGGTCGTATAGAACGTATTAATGAGGGTTGGGGCAGAGCATCTATCAGTCAATGTTGGTACTTTATTAGTAGTAGCGCCACCTAATGGCAAAGCACATAGTTTGCTTCGCACTCTCACATAGGAGGCTGTTGCTGTAAGCTGTTTAGCTGTTGACGATTTTCGAAAAATATCGTCAACTGTGATCGTCAATTTGTGCTGCGAATTCTTGACCATGCTGACAGCACTTACAAAACGGTGAGAAACAATCTATTTAGTCTAAATTCTATTGATCTGGAGCAAATGCAAGCATTCAAACAATAACAAACAAAAAAAAAACAATTTTGTTCAATTTACGTACCTATCTACAAATCGGCTCTAAATACTCTCATCCATTAATTACTCACATTTTTGAATTCCCGCATGTTCGCAATTCCAATTTCAACACAAATAAACAAACACAAAACTCCGAGCAAAACTCCTACAACTCGTTCGTATTGACTATGCGTGCGTTTTGAAACGAACGAAATGCCGTTCTGCCAAGAATCTGCGCACATACACTCTTGCTGAAATACCGATGTTTGTTTTTTTCCTTGCTTTTTTTGCACCAACACGTTGAGTCGAATGAACGCCGTCTAACTCCATCAAAACATTGACAACATGTTTCTGTTTTAGAAACCTGCGATCGTCAAGTCCGCTTGTAATGAGTGGGGCGATTTATGGAGGAGGTAAATAATAACGATAAGCACAATCCGCATGGATTGGTAACCTAAAAGGCATTTTCAGATGAGATCGGTGCGTTAGTGTTCGACATCGGCCACAACACCGTGCGAGCTGGCTATGCGGGCGAAGACAACCCCAAGCTCGACATTCCATCCAGCGTCGGCGTGTGGTTCGACTCGGAGGACGACGTCACCAAGACACGCTTCAACATCGGCGCACTCGCGATCCATGTGCAACGCCCGCGTAAGTTCTTTGCGGCTTTGCCTTTCGGGGATTCCCCGAGCATTAATCCAGATGGCGACACTAGAACTACAATAATATTACTGCAGTAGTATTAGTAATTTACGCGTTGCTTTGCAGAGATGGAAATGATGAGCTTTCTAAAAGACGGGATGGTCGAAAAATGGGATATGTTTGAAAACTTTCTTGATTACATCTACCACAATGGCTTGCGCGCCATCCCCAAAGATCACCCAGTTCTAATCACTGAGCCGCCATGGATCACTCCACCGAAACGCGAGCAATTTACCGAACTGATGTTCGAAAAGTACGGCGTGCCTGCTATGTATTTGGCAAAGAATGCCGCGCTCGCGGCTTTTGCAAATGGTCGTCCAAGTTGTCTGGTGGTCGACAGTGGCGCCACTCATACCTCAGCCGTGCCGGTGCAAGATGGCTACGTATTGACCCAAGCGGTTGTCAAGTCCCCGGTCGGTGGCGATTACTTGAGCAACCAATGCCGCAACTACTTGGCTGATAAAGGCATTGAAGTTGTGCCGTCGTGTTTGGTGGCTGGCAAAGAAGCCGTAAAAAGCGATGAGCCTCCGGTTTGGAAGCAGCGCCCTCTGCCGGGCGTTCTAAGCGATAGTTGGCGGAATTACATGGTCCGGGAGGTCATGCAAGACTTCCAGGCGTCGGTGTTGCAAGTTGCTGATAGCTTGTACGATGAGGAAATCGTCAAGACCATGCCGGCGAATCATTACGAGTTTCCAAATGGATTTCATAAGGATTTCGGAGTGGAGCGCTTCAAGATTCCAGAACCGCTGTTCAATCCGGCTGCCGGCTCGAAGGCCGGAATGCAGCCGATGCTGGGTGTCGGCCCTTTGGTGACTACCAGTGTGGGCATGTGCGATATTGACATCCGTCCGGTAATTATAATTATTTTTTTGCCTACGTTTTGGTTATGAGACCATGTTTTAGACGATGTATGGAAACGTAGTGGTGACGGGCGGTAATTCCTGCTTGCAAGGGTTTACTGATCGCTTGAACCGCGATTTGGCTTCTAAGACTCCACCGGTAACGTAGATTTCTGTATTGTGTACTTTCTTAAAACTGTTAAACAGCAATATATCTTTTAGAAACTGTTAAAGGGCAATATATATAAGTCGCTGGGCATATTGCAATAATTCCTTGTCAATCTCAAGAAATTATCCAAACTAATAATGAGTTTACAGAGCATGCGCTTGAAAGTGATAAGTGCGCCTGGAACTACTGAGCGTCGTTTTGGTGCATGGACTGGTGGCTCTGTATTGACGTCGTTGGGAGCGTTCCAACAACTATGGGTTTCAAAGCAGGAATTTGAAGAGGTCGGGAAGGCCATAGTACATACCAAATGCGGTTAACGACATTATCTTCTGTTTTTATTACTACGACATTATCTTTTTTTTTTTTTTGACATTATCTTTTGTTCAATATAATTTATTATCAA
Organism: Cryptophagus acutangulus; assembly: GCA_963556235.1. Taxonomy (NCBI): domain Eukaryota; kingdom Metazoa; phylum Arthropoda; class Insecta; order Coleoptera; family Cryptophagidae; genus Cryptophagus; species Cryptophagus acutangulus. The sequence continues at coordinate 99,529 of OY744558.1, read as the reverse complement.
TATTATTTATTTTATTCATTTCGTTTGTTCATCAAATATGCCTTTTATACGATTTTTGTGGATAGTTAGCCAGTTAGGCAGCCAGATATACATATGGGCAACTATTGATTGATTCGATAGTCATGCAATATTTTATTTGTTAATTCATCATTCATGCTTATATTTATCTATATGATACTTTGTGATATTGTAGCAATATGGATGGTTCCTATATTAGTTTTTTTAAATTTTTTGTTTGTTTCGCAGGTAAGTATAGTTGTTCGATTATGCGCCACGTTCGTATGTGCCAACAATAAAGATATTATTTACAAACTACCTTATTGATAGATTTGAATTATTTCCTATAATTTTCATTTTAATGTTTTTGTTTTGTTTATCATTGTTGTCACGTAGAATTTTTTCAGTGATTTATTAATTCAGTTCGACTTTATAATAGTTGTTGTAAAAGGTAAGCGCAATATTTTACTTTTTAATTGGCAATAGAAATAATATAATAATAATTATTGAATAAACAAACCGTCAAAAATTATTTATTTATTTAAAATTCTCTTGAAATCTCACAGTTCAGCAATTATGTTAGTTTGAATGAACGGATATTGGACAACGTGGTGATGTTTGTTTAGAAACACAAATAAAAAGTATTCAAATTAGAGATTTTGCCGCGCTTTCAGTTGATTTGTCATTAGCAGTAAATGCTCCACGTGCTTTCGCATAAATTATTTGCTTTTGCTCAACTCAAAAGCAGTTTTGCTTTATTTTCTTCGTATTTTGTCAATGTTGGGTGAGTGCTAGTAGAGTTTGGATATTTTATGTAGTTTTATGATTAAAGGTACAGTGGCGGCCAAAAAAAACGCAACACCTAATATTGCCCTTTGTAAATACGACTTTTTAGCATACTTGATATTAGTCACATATTTGTTGTCAATGTCAAAATAATTTTATAATAAATTTTCACAAAAGACTTAAATCCTTCAAATAAATGCCTCAATTAAACACATTTCAAAAATCCAGAGCCATTGCCAAATTAGAAGACGGTTGGTCATTGCGAGAAGTTGCTGCAGTAAAAAAATATATTTTTTGTTTTTTAAATATCATTTTTTTTTTAATTTTGTTTTTCAATTTTAATATAAAGTAATTTTACAACACTAAAACATTTAAAATTACGCCTACTATTCGTTTAAAGGTGTTGCGTTTTTTTTGGCCGCCACTGTACCTAGTGCTGAACGTACGTTGGCATAAAAGTTAAGAGGTGACAGGTGACGTCAGGACTATTATGTAAAACAAAACTAAATCAAATTAATATATCGCTTAATAAAATACTTACCGATCTTATTAGGAGCTTAGTGATTAATTATCGCAAATAAGCAAATTATCGCAAAATTCAGGATACATTTAAAACATTTATTTAAAAAGTAGCAAAAACAGTCACAATTAAAATTCAAACACAATTTAACAGTATTAAATATTTATACTATCTAAATAGATAACAAACTACTTAAGCGTCATTGCTGTCGTGGTCCTCTTGGTTCTTCACGTTCACGAAGTCACCATTGCTCCTGCGCTTCTTCGCTCGCTGAGACTGGCATGTCGGGGGATTCCCATCAGGCTCGGCGACCAAATCGCCTGCCAAATTACCATGCCAATTCAAACCTGAATTGAAATAATGCTGATTATTTCTCGCCCACATAGCGGTTTCGCGATTACGGAAACCTGGCGGTACCGTAGTTGATGGCAGAAGTTGTGCCAGGTCCTCCATGGTGTCCATAGTGAGAGAGTAAAAATCTTTTTCCGATAGCACATGTTGTAGTTGGGTTTTGACCGGAGAGTTCCGATACTGGCCTTTGGATGTCGATGGTTTTTTATAATCTGGGACTGCAGCGGCAGCCACTGATGGTTCCATACCAAAATCAAGGCGACGATGGCAGCCTTTTGAGGTTAAGGGCTTTTGTTTATTCGAATCTAGGATTGCACTCACGCTTGGTTGCGACTCCAGCGATGATTCAACCACATAATGCAAATTGTGCTCCTTTCTCTTGGGAGTTGGATCTTTGGAAAGTTCTACTTCATCGGTTTCCATTATTCCATTCACTGTCTCGTCATTGGCACTGGTTTTATCTCGTGCTCTTGCCATTTTGTTGCTACTTGCTAGCAGGCCTTTCCGAAATCAGCCTTTCCGCTCGTATGTCTGTGACGTACGCCCTTACATCCGCTTGCGCATGCGCATTTCTTCAATTGTTTTAGGTGGGTTATTTGAATTGCCGTTAAGTGGCAGGTAAATAAATGATGGACAATAAATAAATATTCATACAGTTTTTTCTCAACTCAAATTTATTAATTACAATATCATTTACAAATTACGTTTGGAAAAGGCTTCCAATAACTTATATAATTTGTTGTTAAGGCAATGTTAGAAAATGATTATCACCCGAAAGCCAAACTATAAAAAGGGCTTTCTGAGCAACAATCAAAACCAAACAAGTACCATTCACACCATCCAAAATCCAAAAGTCTGAAAACAATCAAATATTATATTAGCAATCATAGATTTTAGGCAGAATTTCTAATATATACGTCCGCATATAAATAAAGCAGTCGTGCTAAAACTCTGCCATTCAATTATAATTATTTATTATAAATATGTAATTCCAAAATGTACACTATACGATTCCAATTACCAGTTTTAATGGAAACACATTTATCTTCATATAGTAGTACCTATAGACCAATAAGTTAAAACAGATACCTGCTGGCCTGCTGCACCACTTTGAACTCAAACTGCGCTGCACTGAATTAACTGCACCAGATCTTCTTCACTGTTCGATGTTTGGCAGTAAACTCAACAAATTACCGCAATTGTTCCGGGTTAGATACTCCGGTGTGGCGAAATGCGCATTTCCGAGGGCGGTTTATATTCAAAATCCCTCGCTGAGTGGTTGCATCCCCCTAGTTCGACCACGCTTAAGCTCCACCCCGTCCTGTCACAGCTGAACGAAAATGGTGACGACCAGTGCGGGGGATGACTTTTGAAATATTAATTAGCAAATCACAAACCCACATCAAAACATTCACCCTTTTAAAACCTCCTCTCTAATTTGTTTTTGTCGCACTTGACTTCTTGATTATGATGATAAAAGAAAAGGGTTGCTTGCTTATCGGTCTTTTATAAGATTTAATTGTTGTTGGACTGACGTCGGTATTACTTAAGTATGACTTCGTAGTTCGTACATCGAACTTATATAGCTAGTACAGATTGCCTAAATCTAACTTATCTCCATATTGTTTAAAATTGCTTAGTTTGATGATTTGTTGATTCTAATTCTATAATCAACAAATATACATGTAGGTACTGATAAGTTCGATGGTTGCTTGTCATGTGACTTAATCACTAATTAGTAAATATCTAACCACCAGTTGTCTAGAGTCTAGACCCAATTGCAGGTTACATAATGATTTTTCGCATTTTGCAATGCAATATGTATAAGTGCGTCAAAGTGTAAAAATGTCTAGTAGTTCTATTGTATTGCAAATATAATACCCGAAGGGAGAATTAAATCCGAATTGTTATAAAAGCGGTTTTTTATACCTACACATAGAGATGCGGGATTTTGTTTTTTTAGGGTCGCATCCCTAAGAAAGCGATATTTATAAGAATAAACGGTATAAAAACATCAACCCCAATGCATTTGATTTCTATTTCTATAATATTATAAATCGGGCAGTAATAGTTTTTAGCATTTTCGTGTTTCATTCTATTTACCATTAGTTTTAACAAAATAATTAATTACTAATCACTAAATGATAATATAAATATTAAAAAATATGGATATTAATTTATAATTAAGTTTTCAAATTATTTATTTGAAAATAGATAAACTAAATTTACGAGTAGATTAAAAATTAAAATTATGATAGTATAGATGAAAATTAATCTACTAAAAATTTAGTAGATTAAAAACGAAATTTTCTAGGAGATTTTGAAGGGGTTGTTCAAGTTGCTTAACGTTTTAATGACGTAAACATTTTGACATATGAAAATATTATAATTTAATTGGAATATTTAGAAAATGAGTTAATGACAAGAATTTATTAAAAAAACGTTCAAAAATATATAAAAAAAACATTGTAGCTGAAATTTGAGCCATTTGAATTAACCCAACTGTTGTGAAGCCATTTGATTCCATTCTGCTCTTTCGTAAAAAAAGGATTCCGTAATATAGCAATAAAAAAAACTATAGCAAAGAGTAAGTACCTAAATATATATAACACAGCCAGTACTAACTAATGAATCAGAAAAAGTACAGAAAGCAGAAACGAAAAAAAAATGTTCTTGAAATGTAGCTGAACCGAGATTTGTCGCCTATATATATTGTTTATTCAATAGTTGCAAACATGACGTCACATTGATAGGTGGCGAAAAGTTTAAAAAGTTGGTAAAGCAGTTTTTGTCTTTGTTTTTTTTTCTTTAATAGTAATCAATTAAGTAAAATATTAATAAAAAACAGGGACTCATTATTCATACTATGTTTGCTAATTAAACGAAACCAGTAAAAAATAATAGGTATTCACATGGATTTTTTGTAGAAGGTACAATAAAGACAAAAACTGCTTTGCGAATTTTTTAAAACCCTTCCTCATCTTTCGCTGTGACAAGAAAAGTAATTTTTCTCCAGTATAGATTCAAATTCAATAGCTAATCTAGTATACTAGAATAGTGCTATACATATTTTCTGAGCTCGCAATCTTATAAATAGTATAGAAACGATGTATATATCTTTTTGATAATAGGATAGGAACTTTTAATCGAAACTAGTTTTTCCTAGTGCGTGTGAGGAGTGACTTAATTATATAAGGCAAAACAAAAACAAAAATAAAACAAAAATGATACCACTGAAGAAAAATAAGGCAATCCTGGCAATCCAAATCCTGCGCGAAGATTTCGTCGTTCAGTAAAGACACAAGATCGCGGCACATATTCAACACGTTGTGGTTAATTGATTGATGAAACAAAAGCATTATGCGTTCGTTTTTGGCACGCATGATGCGTTGGTTTGTCCTCAGACGCTCCAGACTTCAGACTAACTGCAGAATGCGTGATGTTAGTTCGGCGGTACGCGAAAAAAAGGGTCGCAGTCGCATATTCTATCGTGTGCATTGCAACCCGATGATTGCAATCTTTGTTTGGCAAAAGATCGCCGTGTAGCAAATGCAGAGCACACCGCATCCAGTGTGTCGCACCTGGTAATTCACCCCTCTCGCATCCGTTCCGTGAAAATAAAAAACCGGCTCGAATGGGGTATTTTTGGGGAGGCTTTGTGTCAATGGGGTAGAATAATGGAATCTGAGACGTATAACGACCTACCCTTAAACTCACCCTTTTCAATGATGATGATGCTGCAATCAGGCTCTCTCCATCAACCGTCACTTTTTCGAATCTGCTCTTTTTAGCTTTTTCTCTACATTTTTTAGTCGAAACGCGAATCATCCCCTGACCTCAATTTTTAGTTTGTTATTTTCGACGGAGGGCCGGGCTGGGCTATTCTTTTATTTTGGCAACTAACACTTTGATGGTGTGCGGAGTGTGTGCAATTGTGCACCCCGGCCCGGCCCGCACCCGGAGCAGGCGAGCACGCTTATTTTTAGACAAATCGCATAATTATCCTTTTTGGACGAAATGAAATATACCTACACATCAATGGGAAATCGATTTCTATTGTTTGTTATTTCGATTGTGTTGAAATTTTATTTTATTTATAATTATTTTAAACTAAACTCCATAATACATTTTTTTTTTTTTTGTATTTTTAATTAAACGATGTTTTGTAAAACATATTTTCTACATTTAGATTCTATAAACAGATGGTCTGTAACTGAAGTTGTAATGCAGAATGCTGTAACTATATCCGATCAAAACCAAGTTTTGTGGCAAATCTATCAACAGATAGATTCAAGTAAATTTTATTCAGTAATTAGTTGAGAGTAGAGAGAGCAGAACACCTGAATTGAAGACCATTTAGGGCTATCTCTGGTAGAGCTAAACCTTTAGAAAAATCTAAATAAGCGCAAGATTACTTGATTGTTATTGAGTCTTGTCACTTCACACAACCCCTGAAAGTTTTGTATCAACAAGTTTGTTTATTTTAAGATGTGTTTTATGTGACTAATCGATAGATCGATCTAGCTCAGACGTTCGAATTTTCATACAAGCGCTTTATATTTATAGTACTATTATTATAGGTAAGGTATGCTTCAATACCGAAATGCGTATGTCGACAGTCGAAGACGACAAACTCATGTTGAAAGTCTTCTCTACTCTACTCTATTCAGATTCAGACTTTTCACTTTTAATTAACCTGCAATTATTATGATATGATTTTTGAATTAATTAAATTGCTTTATTGCAGTTTATATGGATTTGCATATAAGAAGAAATAATTGCATTAGTATAGTATAGTGGAGTTCCATTTAATTTAGACAGTTTCAGTTCGACATAACATGCATAACCGCTTCAGCTAAATGGGGAAACACTGACAAGTTTAATTATTAAAATTCGTGAATTATAAAACACCTATGACAGGTCGGCTGATGTCAAATGTCGCCCTGCATAAAACTATTTCGAATTCGAATGCGGCAAAAATAGAAGCATAAACCAATCACTGATGCGCATATCATCATGCATAAATGAATGAATTTATAAAACGACATCTTTATTATAAATTAATTATTATACTACATCAATCTGTCATAATATGGATAACTACTATTTTGATTTACAAAATCTCTACAACAAGAAGTGCATACAATAATATTTACATTTCCAGATTATTTCAAGTTCAAAGCGAGATGAAGATGGAGATGAGATGGAGATGGACCGCATCGCATTGGGATGGGCATACATTAATCTTAGGTAAGCCATCAGCCGCTTTTCAATCACCCCGTATATTTTCCATCTTGAATAATTCCTTCGATTATCAGGGCTAAATAATTGATAAAAAATAAGGTAAATAATGCAGCAGACAGGTAAAAAAGCACTCGCTTGCATTACTTAACGCTGCATACATTTAAGCGGACTCACTAATTTGGACAGAAACACGAAAGTGTTTTTTCTAGTTGCGCATAGATTAATATTAACAGTTAATAAACACCCTGTATATGGATTTTTTATCTATCAATACTGATTAATATACGCGTTTTTCAAAACAACAATGGCCTTTCATATATATGTACAATCTTAATCTTACGTTCGTTATGATTTGTCATCCGAAGTGGCACTGATAATAAATTGATTTAATCCTTATTTGCTTGAATAAATTTGATCCAAAGTTATAATTTTGTTTTAACGAAACCGTACATTCCATCGAAATTAGTGCGGTGGTGCTGCGTTGCTGATGCAGGTAAATTTAAATATTAAATATTGACCTAAAATCTATAACCTAAACTAATCTAAAAATATAAAATTCAAAACAGCTACCTAATTTCAATTGAATTTAAACCACGATTTAAACTTTATATGTAGGTAGTAATCGCATAACTTATTATAAACAATTTGAATCACGCGCGGCGGTATAGTTTTTCCACATCGTATTCCAAGTTGAACATAATCGTTATAGCTGAGTGCTGACAATACACTAATAGTAGGTAGGTACTATACAAATAATATGGTATTTTTTCCGTAATTAAAACATTTTTTCCGTAATTAAAGTTAATGATCGTTGCATATGTATAGGAGCGGGATGTAGGTACATGCAGTTTTCGATTTGAGGCTGCAGCTTTCGATTTGTTTTTGCCTTTTTGTGGTGTTAGTGCAAACTGCGAATAAGAGGTAGTAGTACATGTTTATATTTATGTAAATCAAGCATGGTCAAAATATCGAAATGTTATCAGGCCAAGTTGAAGTTGATATGCGACTACGTATATGAATTGATAACGAGTTTAAATGCGATTTACGTGTAGCTGTGCAACAGTAGAGCTCTAGGCATGTTAATAAGTCACCAGAACCATTAAAATTGCAGCATATCTAAAATCTATGAAGGCTGCTAGTCTATATACCTCGCTACTATATCGGGTTGTTCAAAAAATAATTTCAAATGGTTTAAAATTTAAAAACAATGGTTTATAAATACAGCGGTAGGTGTACGGCATCGCATCGGGTCGGGTCGTTTAAGATGAGGCTAACCGATCTGTAAAAGTCAAAATCTACTCTGACTTTGTTTTTTAAAGATATTGACCTCTATTTTTATTTAATATTAATATATTAAAATAAAATCATGTAAGTTTTGCAGTTACATTTAAAAAATAAATCGAAAATAAGCGCGTAATTAATTAAATCCTTAAAAAAAAACTAATTGGGGTATTGTAGTGGCAGGCGTTCAACAATATCATATTGAAATGATAGTAAACGATTAAATTCTACGCCGCATATTTCTACAAAAGTTCTAAAGTTTTACATGGCCTTGAAGTGATTTGACTATGCGCTATGTAAGAACGTTCGTGAGGAAGAGCTCAAGATCCAAACGCCAAGCTAAAGCCGTCTTTCTTTCGAATTAGACAAGCACAATTTGATTATATGTATCACATTATAGCCGTTTTATTTTGCAGGTTTAAAAGCTTTTTTTACTAATAGATGACTACATATACATTTAATTTGGAAATGGATGATGTTGATGTTGATGTGGTGGTTCCCTCAGATAAGCCAAAGAATGAATGCAAGAAGCGAAAAATTCGCACCTTAATTGCCTATTGGATTCTAGGACTAACAAATAACTATGGTTATGTTATTATGCTGTCAGCTGCCGATGACATCATAAAAGCCAATGAAGACCCAGTAATGATTAATTATAATGTTTATTTGGAGACGTTTAATCTGATTTGAAATGTGTAACCAATCAGATTCACGTATTTTCCAATTCGTGAATTTGATTGGTTATAAATTTCAATTGTAAGTACTAATATTGAATTTGGACAATTAGGAAGAAGCGAAAGGGCCTAGAAATTGCACATACTTGTCGACCGGCGCAATTCTACTGGCTGATATTATACCATCTTTAATTATTAAAATTGCTGCACCGTTTCTGCCATTTTTCGTGCAGTAAGTCCCCCAGATCGAATTTGGCAACACTGTTAATTTAAATTTGTCTTGCAGTGTACGTGTTGCAATTTGCGTTGTATTAGCTGCATGTGGTTTCATCTCAGTCGCATTCAGTACATCCATTTTTGTTAGTATTCTTGGAGTGGTTTTTACTTCGTTTTGTGCTGGTTTGGGCGAAGTCACCTTTTTGCAATATAGTTCTTTCTATGACAAGTAAGTATTATCAGTAATGACAGTAGTCAGTCAGTCAGTCAGTACCACCAGGCCAGAGTACAGAGTACTGCCAAAATAAAGTTTGTAGGATATATAATATATATTTACGTTTATAGAAATACAGTAGCGACTTGGAGTTCCGGAACGGGAGGAGCTGGAGTCATAGGGGCACTTTCCTATTTGGTGCTTCATCAAATGGGCACAAGAAACACCTTGCTTTTAATGCTAGTGATGCCTGTTTCGATGGGAATTGCATTTTGGGTTATTTTACCAAAACCTTCCAAAGAGGACTTGGATCAAGCACTTGAAATCCAAACTGAAGTAAACGCTCAAGAATTGCAAGACCCTAAAGCGGCGTTCAAGAAAAAGATTTCTTTGTTACCGGGACTTGTAAAATACATGATTCCCCTTGGCACAGTGTATCTTTTTGAGTACTTCATCAACCAAGGCACTGTTAGTTTGGAACTAGACCTAATTTAATTTCAGTTTATTTTTTTTTGCGTTGCAGTTTGAATTAATTAAATTTAAAGATTCATTTACATCGGAAGAGAATCAATACAAATGGTTGCAAGTCTCATATCAATTAGGAGTGTTTCTATCTCGTTCGTCGGTGAATTTGTTTCGAATTCGGTACATTTGGATCATGTCGCTATTGCAGGTAATTTCAATCAATTTATTTTATTGCTGCATTATTGATGGTCATTAATGATTTGTTCCAGCTTGCAAATGTTGCCATTTACACAACAGAAGCTATTTTTTATTATATGCCAACTTTTTACATAGTGATCGCTCTGACTTTGTGGGAAGGATTTTTAGGAGGTGCTGCATATGTGAATACTTTCTTTAACATTTCCGAAGATGCAAGTTGATCGAAAATTTCGATTTTCAGAAATTAAATAGGCTTTTCTTGCAGATTCCAGAAGAAAGAAAACAATTCTCACTGGCCATGACCAGTTTTTCAGATTCCATTGGTATTTCTTTAGCTGGAGCTTTTGCTATATTTGCACATAATAAAATTTGCGATCTTCCAATGCCCGATAGGCCCTAACAACAAATTAATGTGAACATTTTAATTAAATTAGTTAATAAACAGAGTTTTATTAGAATAATTATTTTTATTATCATGATTAGCTATAACGTCTAGCGTCTAGTCAAAAAGACTAGACCAGAAATTAGAATATCAGTCTTTTTGAATATTGTTGAGTTAAAGTTAAATTCTGTGGTTAGATGCAAGGAACAAGTCCCAGTTTATTCCAATACCTAAACAGTTGATTGCATAATGTAAGGGGATTGTAGTAAATAGACATTAAAAAAGTAGGAAATAAAAATAAACAACGTTTTATACGGTTTAAAAAGATAAAAACCTATATACATTTGTTTGTGAATAATATAGTTTCGCAGTTTCACTGCAAGATAGCGACTACTATATAATTATTAATTGGTAGAAAGATTTATAGTAATTGATTTTAAAGGTCATCTGATGCAAATCTTAAAAGAAAAATAATGCAATTTAAGATAAAACTCATTGTACTATTTAACTAACTTAAAAGTAAAATATTCAAACAGTGTTAAACAGTGCCCTCTATACGTTAATAGAAATAGATATTTTTAACAATAACGCATCGTGTGATACAAGCAAACTAAGTATTGTCATGCGTATCTCACACACAGCGCCATTTTTACACTCATCATCTTCGGTTCGTACTTCGTAGATATGTTTGGTGAAGTCGATGTAAAGTTGTAATTCGGTGCTTGTTTTAAGAGTAAAATTTCAACTTATTGCACCGTAATATAGTACGATAGTGTTGCCAAAAGCATCAGAAGAGTGTTGGAAATATGTCCGACACCGAAAGCAAGAAACTGACAGACTTAAGGGTGATTGATTTGCGCGCCGAGTTGGAGAAGAGAGGGTTGGATAGAAATGGCGTAAAGCTGGTACTAATTGATCGACTATCCAAGGTAAATACGACCTCCAAATCGAAATCAATATTTTATTACTTATTTTGCATTGATTATTCACCTAGGCCTTAAAAGACGGCGGTTTGGATCCTAACAATCACGTGTTCGAGATCGAGAAAAAGGGTCGCTCCAGCATTCGTAAGTTGAACAAGTTACCGAAAGCTTAGTTTAATTTAGCGGAATTATATATTCGAATAGGTTTATCGGTCGAGGAAGAATCCGCTTCACAGAGTCAGAAAAACGAACTGGCCGAATCTATTGAATTGGACTGTCCCGAAGCTGATGCTGACGCTGAAGCTGAAGTTGATACGGCCAAAGACGAAGAAGACGTTGCTGATGAAGCGAACGCAGACGCAGATGAGGTAAACATCCACACATTTGTTATGCTATAAATCTTTTAAAACCTATCTTGCTTTGTAAAATGTTGTAAAAGCACAAAAGCAGATGATTTCATTGCAATTTCAAATATTCCAAATATTTATATTGAAAATAATCTTGTATTGATGTTAAAAAGAACAATAACATATTTATTGAAGGTGACTTATTTAACAATAGAAGCTAAACTTTTTATCGAAACAATTATTATATTTATCATGCATTTATAACGATTCATAAATTATTAAACTATATGAAAATGCAGGTTAATGAAGCCGTTGTTGTTGCGAATGCTGACGACGAAGTAGAGGAAAAATCAATAGAAACCGCAGAGAAGACCGTTGTTGAGGACCGCAAGCCAGAGGTGATTGAAGAAATGGATGCTGTAAGCCAAGAGTCTCCTATTCGCTTAACGCTGGAAGAAGAAGAAACTTTACAGGATGATGAGGTAAGTGTTAATAATTTTTAAAACATCTAGATATAATTACTATTTGAAATTGATATTTGACCAAAATATGTTAACAATCTAAAATTGAATAGAATTAGGTAGTTTAATAAAATCTAAATTTAGTGTTTCAAATTAATTAATGAAAAGGTATTTCTTTACATAATATATGTAAAACTCAAAAAAATTAAATTTGACTTTTGGGTTTCAAAAATAAACTCAAAAATATCATGATTTGTCTATACTATTTAAAAAAAAAAACCAGAGTTAAATTAAAACTTTTACAAAATTGGTGTAGGTGTAGTTTCTAATAGATTTATTTTTATACATTTTGAACTTTGTCCTTTTTATTTAAATCTTAATGGCTTTTCAAAAAATATTTTTATTTTTAAAAATTTAAATAATTACTTACATTGATTGATGTTTGCAGATTGAATGCCTGCCTATTGAGACAAAAGCCGCAGAGAGCAGGAAAACAAATGGTAAGTCGATTTGAACTTCTTGGATTAATGAGTTCGGGTTTAAAAAGTGCGCCTAAAAAAATACATTTATCGATCGAAAAACTAACTGCATATACAGCATGAAGAAGAAAGTAAAAAAACTGGAACCAAAATGGAAATTTACTGGACTTGGAGTTAAGCTTGGACCTTTTTTTGAATTCCACCTTGAAGTTTCGTCGCTCGAGGAAAACCTTTCATTTATATGCAGTTGGTTTTCGATTTGCGGTTTAAAACATGTTGGTGCAAAAGTGAAGTGTATATTTTTGGTTAAAAGCAAAAAAGCAAGCAATGGATTCGATGGCTATGGCAGTCCAGATTTTAACCAGTTCAATAATCTCAAATTTTAAATGTCACTTTTTTACGCGTAACGCGACGCGACTGCGGCGCACTGACATAAGCTAGAAAGCCGAGGACAAAACAGTTTTGAATTGTTTCTATATCAACGATTTCATTTCTTCCTGTAGATAATAAGAAGCACAACACCAAAGAAGCTACCCAGGGAGGCATCTCGTCCGAAAAAGTATCCTCGACGTCCACCACCGTACTAGATGGTTCCAAATCGACCAAATCGAAAGACGGAAAGGACTCGTCCGACAATAGGTTCGTTTCATTCTACACTTTGCATTCCCGTGTTCGCCAGGCAAAACAAATTATTTACACAATCAGTTCCTTTCAATTGATGACGGAAATGTGGACATGATTACATTGGCTTGGTTGGATGATTGGATTAACAAGATTGTCTTTTTTCGAAGACAATTGAAGTCGAAGCAGAGCAAGAAAAAAGAACGGCGAAGATTCGAGGATTATTTCTGGTCTAGATAGTTGTCTGTCAAAATAGTGCGATAATTTTGTTTAGTTTTCTTTCCTGGAACGGGTAAGGCAAGGAAGCGAACAACTTGAGGAAAATCAGCAGAAAGTAGTTGATTTATATTTCTGTTACGTTTCTTGCACTTAAGACAAGGAATTTTGTTTTGAATGTTGCTGACATGTGCGCTGACATTACTACAAAACGCTAGTTTAGTATATTATTCAAATTATGCAGAATGAGTTACAATGGCGATTTCAATTCATTCATTCAGATTGAAAGCACTTAATTAATTTCAGCCGCCCGAATCTTGTAGCTTAATTTTTTTTTTTTTTTTTTTGAGGCGAACGGCCATTCTGAGTCGGTTAATATTTATTTAGTTTGTAATTAAGCAATGATTTATTCAAAAAGCATGGCATTTCTGACAAACAGTAATATTTGTTCAGTTCCGTCAATCGGTCGGTCGATTTGCTATGTCTAGAAAATACTTGGACAGTAAAAATTAAATTAAAAACGTCTCTTTCTTGTTCCTGTGTAGGATATCGGTAAAGACTAACATAGTTACACAACTCTTACTAGTAGCACACTTTTTTAATTAACCATTATTTCAACCTTATTAGTCGAGATTTTTTCAAATTTAATTGCTAATTACTGCCAATGGAAATTATTTACTCTTGAAAACGTGGACAAAAAAATAATGAAATAGTCAGTAAATTTTTTGAGTAAAAATGTGGTTTGAATTAAAACGAAATTATACGATAAGCACTCAAATTGGATTGATGCTTCGGTTTGTTCTGTTTTATCATTGTGCTAAGAACAAGCCGGCCGTTCGATAGATGTAAACAAGCACTTTTGAATTTTGTCACATATTTTAAGATGATTTAGTTATTGTTGGATTTGTCATGGAAAGCCTAGTTTAATGTAGGAGTTGATTTTTTGTTTTTGATTCGAGTGAGATAAGTTTGTTATGAGTAATTTTGTGCAAATATTCTAGCGGTGGCAAAGCTCAGGATAACAAGAAGCGCAAAGTGTCGTCGAATCAGAATCCGAAGGTAGTGTGGATTAGCAACGTTGCTCAGAATACGCGAGCCAACGAATTGAAGCAAGCGTTGTCGGTTTGTGGAAGAGTGACGGGGGCGAAAGTGGTGGTGAATGCGCGATTCCCAGGCTCATGCTGTTTCGGTTACGTAACGATGGGCTCAGTCGATGATGCCAACAAAGTGATTGCGAAACTTAATAACACCGAATTGAACGGGCAGATTATCAAGATTGAGAAGGTAATTTCAGTTAAGACCAATTTTTACATTTAATTGGCCGTGCTGCCATTGGCATAACTAACGCATTTTCTTTTGACTCGTCTAGTTCGATAACGTTCGAGCTGAACAAATGAAACAGCTACGACGGCCAACCGAGCCGGAGAAAAAGAAAGTCGAACGAAAAAGCGATAAAAAGGATGCGAATAAGGACGACAAAGTCAATGAGCCAAAAAAGGCGGGTGGAAATGACGACAAAACACGCACGCCTGCGCAGAAGAAAGATGACGGCTCCGTGAAGGATTTGACGGGGAATAAGAAAAATGGAACGGGCACTGCGCCGGAGGAACGAAGAGTACGCACTTTTTATTTATTTTAAAAAAAAAACTATACATGGGTCGCACAGTTTTTGTTACAAATTCTTGGAAGGAGTCACTTTTTACAGTTTTCTGCTAGTTCGTTTTATGATAGATGACGCTTGGAGGTTTATTTTTATTTTTCTACACAATAACTACACACTAACATATTTAATTATAAGCAGTGGTTGGTCGTATAATTTGATTATTTTGGTTTCTAGATGAAATTAAAAATTAATATTGCTGAATGTAACACGGTGGTCTTTTGTTGATTCAGGGTCTCTATCGGTGTTATAGTTAACTGAAATGCAAAATTTTTGTAAATTGATAAAATACATTACAAATTTCATTATCAGTGATAATTAGAAGTTAGCAGTTAACAATATCTGTTTCAGATATTCATTTTGTTTAAATAGTTTTTAAAATATGGCGTGAGTTACATTTGAACGCTATGTTCAAAGCAATGAAGGCTTTGATCTACTATTACTTATTATTTGTTGTCAATTGAATTTAACTCAAACTGTCAGTCTCTCAGTGACAATTTGTCGATACAAATTGCATTAAAACATGAGTAAAAGTAGAAAAAGGAATAGAAAGCAAAAGCACAAAAGCTATTCTATCAAAAAGGAAGAAACGAGTTTAAAAAACAAGCGATTCTTGGCAAGCAAAGTAAGCTTAACCCAACAATCACTACTAACATAACATAGAACATATTGCATAAACAAGTGCATTGTTAATCAATTGAAATAAGGTAATTGTTTTGCAGAACTCTGCAGCTGGGGCTTCATCTGCGTCGCAAACCAGTCGCCCACCAGACCGCACCAGCGGCGAGCGTGCGAAGCGCAGCATCTCCAAGGAGGATCGCTCAGTTGGAAAGCCAGTGGCACGTACTCGTCATCATCCGGATGTGCTCACCTTCGACAAGATCCGCGACGAGCGTGAACGGCAACGGCTGCGCGAAAAGGAACGCATTTTGCGCGAAGAGGGGCGGCGCCGCCATGAAGAGGCTTTGCGACAACGAGAGGTCGAGCGACGGCAACGCGGCGAAGCGCAACGTTTGGAACGCGAACGCGAGAAGTTGCGCATTGAACGCGAGAAGATCGAACGTGAGAAAACTGAACTGATCCGTATGGAACGTGAGCGCCAGCGTTTGGAACGCGAGAAACTCGCAGCAGAGAATATGGAGCTGGAGCGCACGCTTATCCGCCTGGAAGAAGATCGACGCGCTGCGAAACGTCCTGCTCCGTATCGCCGCGATGAGAGTTTTGACGATCGCAAACGCTCTGCACCTGAGCGTCGCTTTGACGAACCACCGCCGCCGCCTAGGTTCGATGCGCCTGCAAAGTAAGTTTTATTGCAGAGTTTGATAAATTGCGGTGATTCTGGGGAAATTGTTCTAAAAACTAGTTTGAGTTGTTGCATAAATAATTAAAAACGTAATAAAATATACAAATAGGCATACTGTTGGAATGCCCTTGATGTATGCAACACGAGGTCTTTTGAATTTTGTAAAAATATTAATTTGCATAAAAGTTATTAAAACGGGCCGAAGTTGTTATTTCAAATTTGAAGAATTTTTAAAATAATCAATTAAAAACGTAATAAATTATACAAGTAGACATACTGTTGGAAAGCCCTTGATGTATGCAACACGATGCTTTTTGAATTTTTGAAAAATATTAATTTGCATAAAAGTTATTAAAACGGGCCGAAGTTATTATTTTAAATTTGAAGAATTTTTAAAATAAATAATTAAAAACGTAAGAAAATATACAAGTAACCATACTGTTGGAAAGCCGTTGATGTATGCAACACGATGCCTTTTTAATTTTTGAAAAATATTAATTTGCATAAAAGTTATCAAAAAGTGCCAAAGTTATTTATTTCAAATTTGATGAATTTTTAAAATAAATAATTACATTTTTTAGCCATTTTTTTTTTTAGACATTTATTGACAAACTAATGCATTACATGCGCACTAACCTATTTATTTTGTCTATTTCACAGGCTCAACATCAAACCGCGCGAGACAACCCCAAAGAAGTTCAATGCTTCGAAGGATTACAAGTCACGGGGCTCTTTTGAAGGGAAACATGATAACTCGTACGAGGATAAGCGAGGACGCGAGTTTCACGTCGAACGTCATGGTGGACATCAGTCGATTGTCCGATCCGCTGCTTCGAATAGTAGTATGAATAAGTATGATAGAGGCTTTGATCGCGACTCCAGAGGGGGGAACAGCAGTGGAAGTAGTCGAGTGGCGCCGTCCAGGTCGAAGGATTCGCGCTATGTTGAGCGAGAACGCGACCGCAGTCCACATTTCCGCAACGACAAGCCGGATATTTCGATCAGTCATCGCTATAGTGATTCGTCCAATGGTAATTCAAGTACGTAAGACTTTGCTTTCTGTCATTTGCCACATAGTATAGTAGCACGATTAGAAATTAATAAAGCGCTTTAAACGTTTCGAATTTTATTTGCATTTAGTTGATTTTAGTTTGTTATTTTGTGATATTTCTAATTCTGTTGTCTTGTATGCGTTCAATAATTTGCTTTTCTCTAGTCTATTCTATTGCTGCTTGCTCGTTCTTGCTTATGGGAATTATGGGTATTATTAAATGATGGTGTTCGCATGCAGATTTATGGTTCTTGCTTGGTTGGTGTTCGCTTGCTGGTTTATGGTTTTATATTTGTAGAGAAATAGAATTGTAATTGTATACGTTGTATGTTTATAGAACCGGTCAGACAGAATAATTGGAATTATACAAACAAGGCATTTGCCGGTGGCAATACTCCTAAGATCTGGACCAAGGATTGGCGAAATGAGTCAGGTAGTGGTGGTAATGAGCGATGGACAACAACGACTGGCACGTTTTCCGGGAACTTAAATGCAAACATAACGCCAGCTTGCCCACCACCACCGGGCATTAACAATTATCCTGACCGATTTGATTACAACAAATCGCTGAACAGTAATTTGAGGAAATATTAATTTTCTGTGCGTCTAGTTTTACTAATATTTTTATTTCTTTATATTCTTTTATAAATCATATTTTATATCTAAATTCGAGTCGGTGATGTAATTAAACTCTTTTATATTTGGATGTGAATTGGAGGCAAGTTTTTTGTAATTATTATGATATTGCATTCAGTACAAGTACTACTTGTACAACTTAGTTTCGTCAAATAGCGTTCTTGTCCTCTTGTTTTATTGATTAGGATTTCGATTTAATATAGCGGACTTAGCTTTAATTGATTGTTTACGTGTGAGTTTTCATATATTATGTTTTGTCATTTGCTGTTTTTTTGTACAAAAACGAAGCAAAATATTCTAAAATAAAGTGACACCATGTCAGTCAACTTAAATAAAACTCCAACGTACTCAAAACGTTTTTATTTCAAAAATATTCTACCAACAATTATTTCAGCTTTTTAGACGAAGCTTTCTCTGCAACCTCCCGCTTCCTCTTTCTATCTTCCATGATGTCTCCAAACAAAGCCCTCAACTCATCCTCCACCTCCTTCAAGCACTCATCAACCGCATTCTCATCCGGTCCGACGTCCTCGATTTCAGGCACAGGCTGATCAAGCAATTTTGCCTTAACATACGTCTTTTTTTTCAAATAAGTCGCATTCGGCAGAACGCCGAACGAAAACTTATCAATATGCAAAGCATCAATAGCTTTCTCAATGACATGTCGCTCGGCTTTGCCCATTTCGATGTCACAGTCCGATACTGGCGCTGGCACGTCGATATCGTTCCCGAACGGAATGCTCTTTATCATAAACATGCGCGTTTGCTTAATGCATTTTGGGATGAGCTCCACATAGCGCACTTTGTCGTTAGAGCGATAGCGACATGCGCAGACGAGTACAACACTGTTACTCGCGCAGTACTGCCAGTAGCTGTTGAACAGCTGCTCGAATTCGCCGTCGTCTTGGAATTGCAGCAGGGAATTTTTGGTGATTGCAAATGCACGTTCGGTTTGACGTTTGTTTATGTATAGAAGCGAAATTCCGACTGGAATGCTAGTATCGATTAGGCTAGCGCTTTCTAAAGCATCGAAATTGTAATTGTCCGTCTCAGAATCTAATTGGTACCCATCGTTAATGGGTGCGTTTTTGAAGCGTTTCTTTAAAACTGTGCCATCATCAGCGGCGACATGCGCGTTGTTAAAGAACTTCATGCGCTTGACGTAATCGACTTTTATTGTTTTAATGAAGCGTTTGGTATCGCGTAGGAATGGATAGAAGTTCAAGCGTTGTGTCGGGAACTTATGCGAAATGGCGCTAGATATCTTGTCGATGAGCCCGGCTTCGTCTACGCAGATCTGTTCGGTCAACTCCGACTGAGCGAACAGTTCGTTGTAGAATTTGCTGTAATCAAATTTAGCGTTCGTGCTGATTGGCTGGAAATCAATGTTCAAATCTTTCAGCGTTTGACATTCGTTGAAAGCTGTGAATCGTTTGGCTGAGTCACCGGCGACCGGATCATCATCGTTGGTGAAGTAGAGTAATTTCGCATTGTAGAGCATTGTAGAAGTGATTGAGTTGATTTCGATGAATAGTTTCTTGCAAGTACGAATGAACTCGGCGAAATCGAAGCTGCTTGTTCGGAGATGGTCGGTCTCGGGTGCGTTGCGTTTCGCTTCTAGTAGCTTCATAGACTCGAGCAGGTTCGATTTAAAGCTGAACAGCGTAGATTGGTCTGGATTGTTGTCGGCGAATACAACCGCGAATTGCTTGTAGCTTTTGGTGTTTGCTTTTAGAATTAGTGAGTCAGCTACGTGATAACAAGCATTGAGTATGTTGCGAAACGGAGTGGCATCAGAGTTTTCGGTTTTGATAAACATGGACGGGTGGGTGTCGATGGCAATCAACACGTAGGATACCTTGTACTCAGGAGTGTGTTTGTGCTCGTCTTCCATCTAGATTAAATTGAATTTATAGTTTTGATTTTTATAAAATTTCAATAAATGCTTACATTTTTAGGTTATGTCACTTATGTTTTCAATTTTATTCTTTCTTTAAATGTCGTTGCCGGTGTGTAAACTACATTCGGTTTTTGGCGCAGAACTAAATGTGCGAAGCAAGCCGATGCATTCCGCGTAGTGTCGACAATTTGACACAGACAGCTTAAGTGCTATTTACATTCAATAAGTTACGTGAGGAAAAATTAATAAAATCAGTAGATTTAAATTTTAATGAGGTTGATAAATGTAAATTATCTTTTAATTTGTTTCAAGGGCCACATAAAACAACTTGATATGGACTATTTTTTTGGTGTTGAATACCTAAATAAACTGATTTCAAGTCGTGGTTTCAATCTAAACGTCCCTTTAGAGTTTAGATGACAGACAAATGACAATCTCGACTCGATGACAGTTGACAAATAATTGTTTACATAGGCATTAACAGTGTTATTCAATATAGAAAATTAGTGATAATGCCTGCACTGCATGTGCAGTGAAAAGTTGCAAAAATATTTATAGAGGAACCAAAGGAACTGCTGTTCATTTTTTTAGATTCCCCACCGAAGAACAACAAAGATAATACATTGTACACGTAATACCAATGTACTAATAATAGTAATATTAATACTCGGTACTAGTAATTAGTACTAGTATTCAAATATAAGATAGAATAATCATTCAAAAATCGGTTTTATTCAGTAAAGTTCGGTGAAACTCGCATAATGAGTTCCAATTTAATTTTTCTTCAGCCTGCGCAGTCTCAGCAGTCGACCATACCAGTATTTATAAATCTAGATAAATAAAGAATCTTCTTATTTATCTAGTATTAGCAAATCTTATCTTATATATTTTAACCCACCATGGTTGGCTGAATTGTATTGGCTTATACAAGGTTACGTCAACGAGCAAGTCACTGGTGGAATATTTTAAATCATAATAGTAAAAATCGAGTAGACACTCAAGCTAAGACTTGAGTTGAGTGTCGGCTCAAGTGAGAGCCGGCTCAAGCTCAAGTGACTTGAGCGTCGGCTTCCACCAGCGACCTATCTCGTTGACGTAACCTTCGACAAGTTCATGGCCGGTCCAAGGTTGAATTCAACCTATATTGTCCGGTACCATGTAGAATAAACTGTTAGGCTCAAAAGAAGTGAGCTGAAAATATTAGATATTTGACAGGAAAGCGCTATCTGTGCGAAGTAGCTTGAAGGTATTGAGTTATGGCCGACTAGAGTTTTGATTTATACAATAGGTGCATGTAGTGCAGTTATTTTTAAGTAAAACTATTATGCGTTGGCATTCAGTAAATGCTTGTTTAATTAGTAAATATCATTAGCAAGTATAGAATTGCAAGTTGAAGTAACTTGAAGCAATTTGAGTGAGTCAATCAAGGTGGCCTTGATTCGCACGTCGATGCACATGCGTGAAACGGTTGGAAATAAAAATGTACTATTGCGACTGATTTAACATGGCCGCATGCTAGTTACTGATTTTTCTTTATTGTTTGCCAACGTATGTAAAAGATTTAGTAGTGGTGTTTGGTTGGAGTATAAATAAACGAATTGTTAAAGAACAAGAAACGTGTATTGTGCAGCGGAAGGATAGTGTCAACAGTTTGTTTTCGTCGAAAATTAATGGTACCGGTCTGTTGATCTACTCCTCCCATCTGATTTTTTAGTAATTCGTCAAAATATTCATTTCTTGGACTTCGCAGCTTGACCAACATGATCCAAGACCATCACCATTTAGCACAGAATGGAATACAGAGAAACGCTCGGTATGCTACTCCCCAATAATGATTTTAATGGCACTAATGTTTTCTGCTCTTTAAGAATGGGTATGCAACAAATGGGGCCACCCCCGAACCAAAGGACACAAATGTTGATGAGTATGCCAGCTGCAGGTAACAAATACAAGTCAAAACTAAGCATGGATCCCACATAATCCTTCCTGATCCCGTCCAAAGGAGACAATCGCCAATCGGTTGGTTACTTGCTACCTATAGCCCTTAAAAGTTAGATAGGTACATTACATTTATTTTTATAATTTACGTATTTTAATTATAAGACTCATTCATCGAACGTCGTCCGATTAGCATACAAGTTCAATTAATTGCTAAACTGGATGCTAACCGGCTACTACACTGTCTCGCCTTTAAGAAACCCTAATACGGGTTTTTGGCCCGGTTTTTTTTTCTCTCATTCAATAACATAACAGACAAGATTCACATGCAGATGATAGGGTAGTTTAATGTGACACCGGCTGCTGATTTAATCACATTATCTGTGTGACATACTGTTGATAAAACAATTTGTGTTTGTACAAGAAATTGCACATTCACCAGAGCCAAAGCATTTCAATTAAACTTGGCTCCACGAATTGTGCAGCATGAAGTGACACGTCAAGTGTCTTCTAGCTAATTTTGTGGTCTGTTAGAAAAGTGAGTGCAAATGTATTCAAATCGAACCCAATTCGCAGTGGATTAAAACTTGAGTGGTTGACAAAACAGTATTTAGAAAACTTGCAAAGAATATTCTTTTTTGATAAGCTGAAGAATAAAATAAACTGAATACTGCGCTAGTAAAATAGTATTTTTAGATTGTTGATCCAGTACAGGAGAATTCGGTATAAAAACAATATGTTTTTATATTATGAAATCTTATTCCAATTTAAATAAGGGGTCGTAATGAACTTAATTACGTAAAACATCGAAACATGTTGCTAAAACTTTTAGATACATGGATTGTTGTGCAATTTTATTGACTATAAACTATGTACACAAAATAACCATAAAAATGTGTTAAACGTTTTGAATTCCAGGGGTTTTGGTCCCAATGACTGCCGGTCCAGCAACAATAATAACCGCCCAATCAATCCCGCAGGCCCAACAAGGCAAGCCAAACATCCCACCACAAGTATTTCATTACGAAAATGCTCCAACAAGCGAAGCAGACCTTCAAGAGCAACAACACCAAAACACTAATACTTCGTCTGTGCCCAATTCAAATTTGGCAAACATAAAAGAAAAAACACCAATGTGCTTGGTGAATGAATTAGCAAGATACCGCAAAATCCAACATCAATACCGGCTAACCGGCGAACAAGGGCCGGCCCACAAGAAAGTCTTCACCGTCAAACTCAAGCTCGGCAACGAGGAATACGAAGCCGAGGGCCTCAGCATCAAAAAGGCGCAACATTCAGCCGCCGCTATCGCACTTGTCAGCACGAAATTCAAAGGTCCGCCGCGAATCAGCCGCAATCGCACCGGCACTCGACCAACAAACTCTGGCATCGTCACGCCCACCGTCGAATTGAACGCGCTTGCCATGAAACGCGGCGAACGCACGGTCTACATCGTCGAGAATGGTGCGCCGCAACATTACACACAAGGCTACATACCGCAACCGGTCTACTACCCGCGACAACATCTCTACAATACGCAAGCGCCACCTCGGTACGGCTACGACGCACGGCGCAACCTTCGCGGCCATTACCCACACCACAACAATACGTATTACGGCGCAGCCTCGCCTTACCATCAGCACCAGAACCAAAGCGACCCGTGCACGGTGCGATTAAGAGTGGGCGAACGCGAGTATCCGGGCCAAGGCGACACTATCCAAGCGGCACGACATGACGCCGCGGCCAAAGCGATCGAACATATTAAACAGTTGGGCGGCGGAGTGGAAGATGGCGGCGAATCTTTGTCGCCGTCCGAACAAAGCGAAGGAGGCAAAGTACAAATGAACGACAGTGTCAGTAGCGACATGAATTCTGATCTCAAATCACCAATATCACTAGTTTATGAAATAGCTTTAAAACGCAATCTGGACGTTACGTTCGATGTGATCAACGAGTCGGGCCCGCCTCACATGAAAGTGTTTGTCACACATTGCCGCGTCGGCACGTTCCTAGCCGAAGGCGAAGGGAACGGGAAGAAGATATCGAAGAAGCGAGCGGCCGAAAAAATACTCGAGGAATTGTCCAAGTTGCCACCCATTCGTAATATGGCAAAGCGCGTACGCGTCACTAACAAGAAGAAAACGAAAACTCGAAACTTGATTAAGGTAAATATGGATAAGACGTCAAAATCGAAAGCGGCGGAAGAGATTAACCCGATATCACGTTTGATTCAAATCCAACAAGCGAACAAGGAACGCGAGCCGATTTACACTGTTATTGAAGATCGGAGTGGGCCTCGACGTCGCGAGTTTGTGATCGAAGCGAGCGTGAATGGTCAATCGTGCACTGGAGTCGGACCGAACAAGAAAGTGGCGAAACGGAACGCAGCTGAGGCGCTTTTCGTTATGCTGGGGTACGCGAACGCCACGACTGTGAGTGTTGCTAAGCCCACATTGAAAGCGGTAGAGAAGGAAGTCGCGACTGCGACTAATGAAAAGAGCAGAAAGGTGACGTTCGTTGAGGAGAAAGCGGAGCTACAGACGCATCAGTCGGTTGGGGGCAGCGGCGGTCGGCAACTGGTTCCCGGCGTTCTCTTGGTCACCGAACAAAAAGCCGCGTTTCAAGGCAAGAAAGAGGGTGGAGCTGGAGAAAAAGCAGCATCAAGTCAGATTAAGTCGACGAGTGCACCTATACAGGGTGTACGTTCGAAGGACAAATTGCTGTATTTGGCGCAGTTGATGGATATCACGGTGCAGTTTTCCGATTTTCCGAAAGCCAATCATGAGATGTATTTGACGCTAGTGTCGTTGAGCACTAATCCGCCGCAAGTCTGTCATGGCGAAGGGCCGACGACTGAAGCGTCACATGAAAAGGCAGCGCTTGAAGCACTTAAGGTGCTCTCAGAGTTAGGGTTGGATATTGTGCAGCCGCCTACGAAAGAGGTTCCCACTACCACTAGTGGCGATAGGTATGATCATGATTCCTATTTTTCATGGCTTTAAAAAATTTATAACTTTTACCATAAAGAGATATTCAAAATAGTCAAAGATACGTCAAAATCTCGCGAATTTAATTCCTGCTGAAAAGTCAGTTGTGGAGAAAATGTTATTGATCTATTCTGGGAAAGAGACACCAATTCAGTTCACTAAGCTCTTTGACATATTTTGTTGTTGAATTTCTTGTTTGATTCTCGCTTCGAATGATAAAAAAAATCATATTTGTTTCAGCTCAACATCCGGAACGGCAACCAAGGCGGGAATTCAAAATGGCGTGAAAAAGTAACTTGATTATGAACTCTAAAATTAATTTTGTACCAATGAAGCTTATTTAGTGGTGTTTGAACGTAACAAAAGAAGAGATACGTTTGATGCGACATGTTCATTGGTACACTTTCAATGTGTAGGAGTTCCATGTGGCCATGTAAACAGCAACCAATATGTTACATAAAATACTTTTTGAAAACTAAAAACAAAGAAAAAAAATTAAATAACTTAAATAACTAAGAATTATTAATTGACATTTTTTTATGTAATTTCATTGTAACCATATGATGTTATATGAAATGATTTCATGTATCGATGTAATTCTGGTTATTGCTTCTCAGCACTGGCATATTTATTGTAAATCAGTGCATACGTCCATTTTCGTTTTTGTGGGCAAAAAACGAAAGTGGATTACAGTAGTTCAGAATTGGTTTGAAAAACAAAAAAATAATTAAAAACAAAAAAATATTCACAATTCACATTGTTACTATGAAGTGCATCTTTATATTGATTTAATCATTTTTTTTTTCGAGCTAGATTAAATATGCTGGACATTTTCGTGACAAAGTAATTAAAAAAATTAATTATTTGTCGTGAAATGGTAAACAAATGGAAACTTTCTTCCCTAGTCGTTCTATGTAGATGCGATGCAATTCTGATCTGCTGATTGTTTCACAAATTGTCTGTAGATTGATTTCACTATTCCAGGGGCGATGCGAATTTATTTATTTCATTTGGGTTCATCCCTATCACCACACGAAACGAACAATGCGAAACGTGCTGTTCGTTTATTATTTATTTATTCTTTTTGAAATTATACTATTATTTTATTTTATTGTGTGCCTCTTATATTGAATTTGAAATCAATAAACAATTCACTTTAATCATTTAGTTTTTTTTTAAAAAAAACCTAATTATCTTAGGAGTATTCCAAGGGGCGGATGGATTCAAACAATAACAGTGAATGTGAACGAAATATTTATTTTTAAAGAGATCTATAATATTGTACAATCATTGTTTAATTATTCTAAAGTTAGAGCAACCGAAATATATTTTTTTTTAGTGCCAGAATGTGCTACCTACGTCGCAGGCAGGCTTGCAAAAATTAAATTTGCATGTGTGCCCCGTAGAAACGCACGTTCTTCTAGCCTTGCTACATAAATTAATTTAACTATTAATTTACAAAATCATACAAAAACTACTATGTTAATACTGATTTCTATCTATTCGTATGTCTCTTCTTAAAATACAATCACAGTTCTTTCCAATCAACAAAACGTATAATATAAGTAAAATAAAAACTCTAGATAACATAAATTAGTAAGTCTGATCAAAATAAAATTGCTTTAGAATTAGAATTTCCTTTTCTTTAACCTTAAATTAAGTATAGGTACACAAATTATTTACAATTTTACAATTTGTACAACTACACGAATAAATCACAACGAAATGTAAACCAATTTTGTACGAACTCGTAAACGAAACAAGTAAACTAAAACACATACATCTATCTGTCTATAACATGAATGAAGACTAGTCGAAGAAACTATTGCGGATTAAAATTCAGCGGAAAAATTTGAGTAATTTCACCTGTACCCTTAGCAGCGCCCTCTCTAAAAAGCAAACGCTGACCCACCGTCACATACTCAGGATGCAACTTGAACTTGAACAGCATTGAATCCCTCTGGTTCGTTTGAATGCACTTGGACGCATAAATCCCAATGACGACTGCCGTTTGCCGAATGTTCCCAATATGCACCGTCGTTTGGAACCCAGGGAAAATTGCAGTCGCGTGAAATAGCACCGAAACACTCGCCTGGAAAAACAGACAACCTCGAGCATTCTCATCCAAGCTCAACAAAACCATTCCATTCCGCAAATTCGGGATGTAAGCATCCAGGCAAACCGCAGCGCTTTGTCCAGCTCGCACCATTCTACATGGTACTCGATTGCGATGGATAGACTTGACCGACACCTTCTCAAAGCAGCCATCCTTCATGGGACCAATCTGCATCTTTGTCCCTTCAGTAATGACGCCTTTCGTCAGCAATCCGCCCAGAACTTGACCAATGTCGCCTGCTCGGAAGTTCTCGTCGATGTGAAATTCCGGAGATTCCTGCTCCAAACGCTCCTTTTCCTTCGCACTGATCCCTGGTGGTAATACGTGCAAGAACTTGAGAAGCAGCTCTAATCCTTCTCCGCTTACACTCGAAACGCAGAATATTGGTACGACATTTTCGGTTAGTTGATTGGCACCTGCAGTTATGACGTCGTCCAAGCTTTTGATTCTTAATGGCACACGACGACTGCCGACCTGCTTTAGAAATGATTCTAGACTTTTTAGCGTGTTCTGTGGCGAGATTAAGTCGGTTTTTGTGATGACGATGAAGAAGGGCACGTTCAATGCCACTGCGATGGTTAAGTGCTCATGAGCCATGCCGACTGCTCCGGCTGTGCTTGAAATCTACCAAATTAATTTACTTGTGTTATTAACAATAAAAAATGATCCAATAATCTAGCTACATGTAAATTATAGTAATTTCCATAAATAAAACGGATATAACCTGAATAAATAATGATACATTCATATCTTATCAGTGTGATAAGACTTTTCAAAAATGTACATAAATTATCCACAGTAAGAACACTTTCTACGAGTAGTGTGACTCAAACAATGCCAAGGAAAAAGTTGATCATCGTGGGTGATGGTGCATGTGGGAAAACATCGCTCTTAACATCATTCACGACAAACCAGTATTCCGAATACTACATCCCAACAATTATCGAAATACACGAAAAAGAAATCTACGTCGAAGAATTAAATGTGACAGTGAACTTAACATTGAACGACACAGCAGGAGAAGAAGATTACGACCGTTTACGTCCATTGGCATACCCAAAAACGGACATAGTGCTCATTTGTTTCTCAGTCGACAATCCGACTTCTTTAGAAAACGTGCAGAGAAAATGGGCACCGGAAATCAAACATTTTCTGCCAAATGTGCCGAAAATCCTAGTGGCTACCAAACTAGACATCCGAGACAATTTGGAGACAATTCACTATCTCAAAATATTCAATCAATCCCCAGTGTCGCATAAAACCGGTGCACGAATGGCAAAACGAATTAAAGCCGACGATTACATCGAGTGTTCAGCTAAGACTATGTTCAATGTTAGAACCGTTTTTCAAACTGCAACGCGACTTGCTTTGGAGGAACGATCTCCCTTTCGTTGTGTACTTTTATAACAGTTATAAGTCGATCAATAAATATGCATTTTCTGTGATTCTCTTTGTATCAAACTGAAGAAACTATATACGTATGTATTGAAATGAAAACACTAGGCATTTTTATAGCAGTAGTTTAACCCATTGCCCACTAACTGATTTTGATCATTATTTCCTCTTACAGAGGAACTATTGTAATATTGATAGATAGATTTTACATAATCAATAACAAAAAATGGCAAAACTGGAAATGCGAGATTCCACTAATTGATTTATACTTACAACAAGCATTGCATGATGCGGCGAATAACCAGACAATCCTTGAATCGTAGTGCGAATGTACTTCTTATGGCCCGCCAAATCCAAGAACGTCACCAACTTTGTCGAACTGTCGCAGATCTCTTCAGCCGTAATCAACTCGCTGTAGCTATAATTAATTGCGCCACCTTGCGAGCTAAAGCCCAATATTTCGTGCGAAATGGACGAAGTCCTTCCACTTTGCACTTCGTGCAAATGACGGAACATGTTCAATCTGGCCTTACCCCTTCCATTATCCAAACTGCCTTGGGTCAAAACGCCGAGCAATGTCGACTTGCCGGCATCGGCATTACCAAGCACCGCCACTCGTATCTCGATGTTGTTCTGATCGTCCGGTATTTTGCGAACGAGCACTTCAGCTATGCTCCGTCCATTATCCAGCGTGCGTTCACGTAGGATTGTTGTAGTGGCGCCTAGTTTAATCGCCATCTGATGCAAGGTCGCTAAACTAGCTTTCATGTCCCATTTCGATAATCCAGCCAAAATACCGCTGTCTTCCACGCCGATTTCGTAGATTGCTTCACCGTTGCCTTCGCGGAGTCGCCATTTCAACTGGAATTAAAAAAATTGATAAATTTCGTTTGTTTTCATAGCACTTATTTTTGTTTGATTGATTTAATGATCAATTTGACATACCCGGATTTTCATTTTTTATTTTATTTTTTGACATTCTAGATTGTGTAGATCCCGAAAATCATATACATTAATTTCTGTCGATAGGTCTGTCTGACTTGTTCAAACTCAATTATCTTAAAAACTACTTAACCGGTTATAGTTTAAGGGGTTTCAGTAAGTATATAGTATATCCAGTAGCTACTGAATATATTGAGATGTTTCAATAAGTCATCTCCCTCTGGCGGCACTAAA
Organism: Cryptophagus acutangulus; assembly: GCA_963556235.1. Classification (NCBI taxonomy): domain Eukaryota; kingdom Metazoa; phylum Arthropoda; class Insecta; order Coleoptera; family Cryptophagidae; genus Cryptophagus; species Cryptophagus acutangulus. Next base: position 69,992 of record OY744558.1, on the reverse strand, counting down.
CTGCACTAATATCTAGACGCAGCTCATTTACATAAAACTTCTTACGTGTTACTTACGTGTTTACAAAAAAACTCTTCTGAACCGAGATCCGATTTAATCGGCTTGTTAATTGGTTGAAATACATGACGCTACATCGAGAGACTAGAAAAAGTGCCAATAATTGTCAAAGCAGTTTTGTCTTTGTTATAGCCTCTAGAAAATATTTAAACAATTTAATCGCTAATTAACAGAAACCAGTGAAAAAAATATACGAAATACATATTTTTACTATTTTTCAGAAGCGTTCGATACCAATGCTTAAAACTTTTCCTCGCTCTTGATGTGACGTCATGTTTCCTACTAATAAATAAAGAATGAAATTGGACTGATTTTTCCGATTTCATTCCAACTACATTTAAAGACATTTTTTTTTACATTGTTTTGTTCTTGTAGATTCAGTAGCTACTGGATGTGGTATACATTTATTTACTGAACGCACCCTCACCCCCATAAAGAAATTAACAGAACGATGGAATTGAATATCATTTTCGTAGTCTATGCTTTATGAACTAATAAGTGGTAACACTTGAACTCACTATTACTTTACTTGCTCTACCAAGCAAGTAGGTAATAATTCAGTCCCAGATGGTTCAGTTGGAATCAAAACAAAAATATTGGAAAAATACCAAAATTTGGTAAGTGCTTGCGTCGATTGAGCTCGGCTCCTAATTTTAGCAACAAATATTATTGCTTATACTTACACAGAACGTATCATTACTAACAAAATTAATTATGAATCACATCAATAAAAGAGACAAAATATTCACGTTGAGCAATAATTCGAATTATTGCAAGAAAAAAAAATAGCGCGAATAGTTTACCTGTGTAACTAGGTGTTCGAATCGTTGCTTGGTTGGGTTGACAATTTTCAGTTTGTACTCGACATTGCCTACTTGGGGCTCCGGGGGCAGAGCCGTTTGGTTGTTCATGTTGTCAATTCCAAAGTCATCGTTGTTGCAATCATTGCAAGTGTTTGGGTCGAACAGGCTCAGAAATGAATCCATATTGTCTATTGTAGTTGGTCAGGTCTGCAAGAAAGTTTGTCAAAGCTAATAAGTCACCTCGTCAACATATTGTTGTTGACTGTTATGAAATTAGGTGAAAGTGATTTCGATTTTGAACACATCACAAAAGATTGCAAAATCAAATGCAATATTGTAGCGTGCATAAATCGTATCTAATCACCAACAATATGCAATAACAGTATTAATAATAATAATAATAATAAAATGATAAGAAACTAATAAAAATAGAAACAGCAAAAAATATCTACATATACTGCTTGTTTACAAACTAACCTTTTGTTTACGGCGATTTGGCTACTTAGCAGCTCTGACACCAGTTAAAAATAAACATCGCTTTTGTTTTGAACTCCTATAAACACACTGCAAGGTACGTACGTTTCGAAATGTTAATTCAACATAAATAAAGCCATAATTAAAAATATACCTCTGACTAAACTGGCACTGAACTGATGTTCGATGACGTTGGATGCGGTAGCAGAGCGGGTAGCGCGAAGCCAATCGGCATCGCGATAGCCAATAGGTAGCACATTTTCTGCGCAACAACCGATGCATTTATTATTTACCTACTTTTCTCGAAATATCTGGAATTGAAATTCCACGGTTAAAATTGCCAAAAATTAAATGCAAACCGATCTTAACAAACATTTTGTACACTTGTGAGGTTCACCTCCAAGACGTAAACATTTGATCGCACTGGTCAATAAACAAGATTCGATACGATTATTATATTCATTCATACACTTATATTATATTCATACACTTATTCTTTATATTTAGTTCATTGTTACTCTTGGCTATTGGGTTTATCCCGTAATAAATAAATAAATAAATTATTCTTCTACCGCGCAATTTTATGTATATTTCGCAGTTGTATATCCAAAAAGGTTAATCGTATCGAATTAAGAGCGTTCATTTTTGCATAACAGGGTGAAGTATACAGATAGTTTTTTTTTTTTTTTGGGGGGGACAAATCCGCATTAAAATGACGCATGTCATGCAATAGCGTCAACCGCAACCGGGTTCGACACAAAACAGCTTTAGTGACTTTGACTTGTTTAGTGCTTTTGTTTTACGAGCGCCATCTCTAGTATATTTGAATTAGTTTAACGTCATTGTTAAAGTTATCTACATACAAAACTGCAAGTTTGCTTAGCTATTTATATTTTTCATGAAGAAACAAGTTATATTTAGTAACTTGTTTGTTAGGATTTTTAAAAAGGATACATCTTGCAAAACATCAAATCCTTGTTCGATGATTTGATGTTATTTATTATTTAGGTCAATGCTAACGACAATTCAATATATTTCAATCTAAATAAAATTACGAAACAGTAAGAACATCGAGTATTAGTAAATAATTGGTAAGAACATGGTTCTACGAAAAGTCCGTTAAAATATCTAGAGAAAAAAAAAATTAGATCCATCAATTCTATTGTTATTTGTTACTGCGCAAATCTCACGGACATGTTCAAACTTGTCAGGACTTGCTAAAGTCCAATGACGCAATAGCAAGAAAGTTGACTCATTCTGTCATCTTGTGCAGTTCTGTAGTGTACGACGAAAACAATTTTTCTTGAATATCCATTGATTGTTGCTTAGTTACAACCGTAACTTAACAATACCTTTGAAAACCAAGCATCCGGGTAAGTTGAAAAACAAAAACTGAACAAGTAGAAAGCAAAAAGCAAAGAAAAAAGCAATAATTTTTTTGGTTGTACGCATTCTTTTGTTGTTTTTGCGACTTGAACTCAGTGTTTTTCTGTGCAGGTTGTAGGCCTGCTCTTGCTTTTGCTGTCGGAATGGTTGATTTGGTCCTAGTTGGTTGAATCAACGGCTCAGGGATGGACCAAGGGAGCAAAAGAAGGGGCCGGCCTGTTCCGGATGCTGTACACATGAAGCCAATCGCATTTAAGCTGGAAGAAGCTCTCGAAGACGAGAACAACTACAAGCCCAATTTTCTGCATTATCAGAACACACGGAATCCGGAGGAAGTAACACTGTTAGCTCGCGATGGGGCCCTTCACATTCTGCGATTTCTTCGCATTTGGTTCGACGTGCCACAGTCCATCTTCTTCTCAGCGGCTGCCTATTTGGATCTTTTTATCACCAAAATGAAGGTACGCTAACGATTTTTTTTATTCGAATTTCTAACTTTCACGAAATCATTTTCCTTCACTTTTTGTTACTGGTTACTGGTTATTTGTATATAGTCCTGACACATAACTTAAATGCTCAGGGAACATGTATCGTACAATTTGCCTTACGTAAAGCTTCTAAATAACACGGGCAGGCGGGGTAAATAGGTACTTAGGTACCAACTGCCAACGCGATCTAAAGTTGCTCTTGTGCTTTGTTTATGATCATATTCATGCAAAGTACTCGAGCAAATGGGAACCTGACGACTTTAAAAAAACAACAATATTTTCTAAAAACTGTGTTTATTTTAAAAATAAATATATTTTTTCCAGGTGCAAGAGCGATACTTGAAGTGCCTAACCATAAGCTGCTTTTACGTGGCCGCAGCAGCGGAAGATGTGAAAATTGACATAGACCAATTGGTTACCGTTTCCCAGAGCAAATGTTCAGTTAAAGACATGCTCCGCATGGCCGCCATTCTACAACAAAAGTTGGATCTGCAAAATGCGTCCGCCGTCACCACTTGCGCGGACTTTCTCGGCATTTACACCGACATTTTGGAATTGCTGCCGAACGACGACATGTCGGAGTTGTTCCATCGCGAGAACATGCTCACGCGATTGGAAGTCATTGTGGCAGACAATTCCTGCTCGTTTTACAGACCAGCTGTGTTAGCGCTAGTGCTAATTCAGATAGAAATTGAGAAGCTGATGAAAGAACGCTCGAACTTCTATTCGTTGAATGAGTTGCTGCAATTTTTGAGTGTGCTGAATGAGCTACAGCATACGTGCAAGATTCGAGCAGTTGATTTGAAGAGTTGTTACGGCAATGTGGCGAATGTTTTGAAGCGATATGATGGTCAGGATCGAACTGCCCATTGCCAGAATCTGCTGTGGCGATTTTCGTCGTCTACGTTAGCGATGTGCAATAAGCATCGCAACTTTCAATTGGAACTTTATACGATTGATGAGCAAAACCAAATCATTTAGTTTCTTTCTGTTTACTAAATCGCTTACGATGCAAGCATGTTTAGCGGTACTCATGTCATGTTTTTTTGTTTAAGTGTTTTTCAAAGTAAGTAAGATAAATTTTAAATGTTTGTTAATATATATTTTTGTGATGTATATATTTATAGTGTATTGTGTAATATTTATGATAAAAAAAAGTGATAATTTAGTATAAAAAAAATTATAAAATATTTATTTAAACGTAAAAAAAAATATAGAAAATGTATAAATCGAAAAGTGCACTTCTTAGTTAGTTGGATGTAGTGGTAGTAGTGCTTGCTGCTTGCATCAAGTGTATTATTTATATAAAATTCTGAATCTGTCGATTAATTCAGTTTGTAAATATTTGTACCCTATGCTAGTCGTGTTACTTTCTGTTACCATAATGGCACTTATGATTTAATTTTATAATTCTCAATAAATTAAATGAACAAAAACCATTAGTCATTACTTCATCTTATAACAATTGATTAGTGCGCAATCGGTTAACAAATACTTTACTGTTTCGTTAATACTCTATACATAAAAACATAATTATGCATAACAAGTTAATTGTGATTTTTATTATTATAAGAAGCAAAGAAAAAGTATGATTTTCATTACTAGAGACAGCAAAGAAAGATATCAAATGGCCTCTGAAATCTTCTCGATATATTTTGTGGCGTCGGTGGAGTACGTCAGTTACGATTGGTTTGCGATTCTAAAGTTTTCGGTAAAGAAAAACAGCTCCTAGTATTGGTGACGTCATTTTTAAACCAGCACGATCCGGGTTCGTCACATAAAGACAGACATCTTTAAGAGGTTTCTTTTAGCGTTTTTGATTAGTTGCACCGGGTGCAAGATGAGAGTATCTCTGTCTAGTGTTTTAAAACAAGTTGAACAAAGACACAGACACGTTTACTGTGCACTGAACTAGCATTTTTAACAACCTGAGGTGCAACCTGAACGGTGTCGCCATTGGCGCAACGAAACGCTAGTTCTGTAATTATAATATTAGTGACGTCATTTTAAACCAGCACGATTGCAGCATTAACCGTGTTCGTCACCTAACAACAGCTATAAACTGTTTTTTGTGACAAACCCGGTTTGCGTTATTTCCTGACGTCATTGACGTAATAAAACCATATATATTTATAATCGAATATTATTACCTATGTGTATATTTATCTATTACATGACATGCTGGTCTATTACATATATAAATAAAATGCTGTTAGTTCCGATGCTGGTGATGTCATTTTTGGATCAAACCACGAACTGGATACTGGGTTCGTCACAAAGAAGCGCTTTGGTCTTCTTGGTTGCATTTCATTTAACATTCCAATCACAACCAAGAACAACCAAAGCCGTTCTGTCTGTCTGTCAATTTTCTCGATGCGCTAGAGATACGGACGCGCACAGCACGGACGTCGGGCTGTCACAACACAATCATGTATTGACATGTCGTTTTTGTCCTTTTTGTTTATATTAAGTTTTTCTACCTATTTTACTGATTTTGATTCCAAAATGAAAAAGAAACGTTACGCCAATATTATCCACAATAAATACATAGTTAAGTAATTAGTTTTCTTTATAAAAGTGAGTACCTAAATATGAATCGTCGTCACAGTAATTTTGTGTCAACATTGTTGTTGTTATTATTTTTAACACATTTTGCGGTATCTAGTAGTAATGTTGATATTAAGTACATTGCCGGAAAGTTGAGTGAACATTTCAGCAGCATCAAAAATGATGAACTAGGTGTCACGTTCATTGGGGTAAATATTTGACCAAATATTCCAATTCATTTTCCTTACAATTGAATTATCTTTGCAGAAACTGTACAACAGCTTCAAACATGTTGCCAATAACGTGAATTTGTCAACACATGCCCGAACAATGGCCCTCAAATTGGAAACGAAAATAGCAGATTGTTTCAGTGCTTTGGAAAATGCCCAGGCCATTTTTGACGAAGCAACCAACTCGAATTCCAGCACGAAGATACCTTCCACTTTTATTCCATGCATACAACCGACGAATGACAAAGATTCACAGGCGTACGATTTGTTTTTCAATCGACTATTCACGGATAATTCGACCATTATTTCGGATGATTTGCAAACCGGTTATGGTGAGCATCGATCAGCGATCTAACAAAAACAAAACTATTATGATAAGATGCAAATTTTCATTCTCTTTCTGTATTTAAATTCAGTTTTGCAAAAAATGCGAAGAAATATGGGATCCATTAAGTCCGCGGTGAAGCAGCAATATTTCATATCTAGTGGTGACGTGAAGTCGATGCAAGTCTCTCCATTTTCTGGATGCTCTGGACAGGATAACACTATTATTTGGAGTAACTATATCAACAGGAATAAATATGTTCGGAAGAATATCATCCTTGTTTTGGACCATGGTGGTTCTTTGAGCAAACGGCAATTCGTCATTGTAAAATCAATTGGTAAATATTTGGAAGTGAGATTGCTCGGTACTATTTAAGATTAATGTTTGGTCGTATAAGCCCCCCTAAAAGGCCCAATTTTCAAAATGAACCGAAGAACATTTCGGAGGTCATTTGATAAATTTACGAAATTATCTCAATAAGCAAATAGGTCAGGTTAACATTATTTTCTTGCAGCCAAACAATTAATCTCTTCATTGGACGCCAACGATCGAGTGGCTCTGATTAGTATAGCTGCAGACTGGTTTGCTCCTGCCAACTTCAGCGATTGCCTTCTACCAAGTCAGATTCCACAAGCAGTGAATGTATTGCCCAATTTAAAATTGGCTGAAAGCTCGCACAAAAGTACCCTGCATTCATTCATCGATACATTGACGCGTGGAACTGGTGAGCTAATAATGAATAAGATCTCGAGTAATATAAAAGATTTGTTTGTTTGTTTACCGTTCAGGTGCTACTAATCACACTTTGGCCATGCAAAAAGCTTTGGAAATGATCGAATTAGAAAAAGCGACCCTTGAAGGCGACAGTGCAATGATTCTGTATATAAGCCGAGGGCTTTTATCGTCATTGACCGAAGCGAAGGCTGTCTTAGAAACGATTGCACAATTCACAAACAGCATCACTGTTCCAATTGTTATCAACACTTGCGCCGTGATCGACGACACCAAACCTGTAATGTACGAAACTCACTTTTTGCGAGACATTGCTGAGCAAAACTACACGAAATTCAACATTACCTTCCAGCCAAACTTGTATCGCAAAATCGGTTTCATGTTGTCTGTGAATTCGACTGAAAGCTGTGGCTTTGCTGTCGGTCGCTTTTACGATTTCTTCAATTCGAAATCATCTTTCGATACGCAACAAATGATTTCGTTGCCTACATGGGATGATATCAGTAGCGACTTCACCATGTCGTTCACGATCGGTTGGCTAACGAGAGCCAATCGAGACTTTGCAGTTCTAGGCGCCGATGTCTACTTCTCCAACTTAGTGGAAGACGTAACCTACTACAGCAGCAATCAGCAACAATCGTACGCTTTCTTAGTGGATGTGAACGGAAACATCTTGGTGCATCCGTCTTTTCCGCGCGCATCGATCGTCAACGACAACTTAAATTTCGTTGATATTTCAATGTTAGAGGAAGAAATGAAGACAAATCAAGCGCTACGCACCAATCTATTGACACAAGAAAGTGGCGTTTACAGTGCGAACGGTACGAAGTACGTTTGGAATCGAGTGCTCGACTGGTTTGTGGTTTGCATCAAAGTGAACACAAACTATGCAACTAATAATAAAACGTACAAAGCCATTTGGTACCCAAATAACAAATTGGTCTACCAAAACTTGCTCGATGGACAAGATTACAAACTGTGCAAGCACATGAATCAAGTATCGACCTTAGGTAATTGAAATATTCTTGTTAGAATTTGTATGAAATAAATCTGATTTTTAAATTTTATTTCATCTTCATTCCAGATGCAGCTACATTATATCTAAGCCTCTCATGCTTCCAATCGCCATTTTCCGCTTCGCGTGCCTCACACGGCACCATGCAATCCTACTTGGCCTACCTGAAAGACGACACTCGACTGCTCGCTAATCCCGGCTTGAAAGATGAGGTGCGCGACGAAGTAGCCACTTTGGCCCGCGTCATGGACCTTTTACGAAAGCGACACATGTCTTCCATTATCTCCAAATATACTGTGCGTCGATACGCCGCCTCCCGCAACGGCGTCCTGCAAGTCTATCCAGGCGTCATCGTAAACAACGAAAAACTGGAACCCACTAAACGTCCCTGGTTCTTGCAATCCTTGCGACACCGAAACAAATTAGTTGTGATCCCACCTTACTTGGACGGCGGAGGAGCCGGCTACATTGTCACCCTGGCAGTGTCCACGCCGCAATTAGTCGTAGCCATCGACTTTTCCTATCGATACATCTTCAAGATAATGCTCCAACACATGCCATTTTGTCTTGACGAAAAAGTCACTTGCTTCTTAATGGACGACCAAGGTTACTTGATCTACCATCCCAACTTGCTCACGGACGTCAACGGCGCAAGACCGATCGAGCAGCAGCATATTGTCCATAAAGAGTCGTTAGTTGCTAATGATATACTAAACCACAAGCATTTTATCCGCAAATTGCTCTGCAACAACTACGGCGACAGTACAATTCAGCGCTACTATCGCTTGAATACTAGTTTTAACGACGTCCTCAGCAACGCTGTACCTGGCGATCATTGCCTAGCCTATCGCATCGCTCTAGTACCGAACACGAATTTCTTCCTGGGCATTGTAAACGCTACGTGCGACTTTGTGGCCACTTTTTGTCCTTGCAGCGTCGTCGACCGCTTGTGTCTGAACTGCAATCGCATGGAGCAGAAGGAATGCGAGTGCCCGTGCGAGTGTCCTTTGCAAGTCGATGCGGAAGTGTGCAAAATGAATCGCAGCGCTAGCGATAATCCGACATGCACATTTTATGCGGAAAGTGCGTCATTGGAGCCGAGCTTCAGTTTAGTCGATGTGACTAATAAGCCACTGGATAGTTGCTTGCCGACGAATTGTCAAAGCGAGCAGACGTATTTCGATTGTTTGGGCTTGACGAGTTGCGAATGGTGCAAGCATGATGTGGATGGGAATGTGTTGCGGAAGCCTTTTTGCGCGTCGCAGCTCACATGTTTCAACGGTGTCTTGGGTGCAGCTAGTCCTTACAAAAACGACGATTTGATGGAAAGTGTGATTCCGTACGATTCGGATTATTCGCCGATCGGGCCGATTCTAGGCTCGGTGATTGCAATGTCGGTGTTGCTCATTTTGTTGTTTATTTGCTACCGTTCGTACACTTCGCCGTCGGCCGATCGGCTTTACATGTCTTCCGCACAAGACAATCAGTTGCGAATGAGTGACTTGAATGTGAACAATGACAATTTCGATTTGGGGGCCAGTCATCGCGATAAGCTTCTGCAGGAGGATAAGCCAGATCCGATTTCGCCGTATTGTGTGGCGAGCACGTATCGACGGACGGCTCCACCGGCGGATTCCGATCATGGGTATTCAACCATGACGCCGCATGATGAGAGTGAGCATTTGTCGCTGGCGCCAATAGAGGTCGATTCGTTGGAAGATGATTTGACTTCGGATAATACTTCTATCAGTGTGTCGATGAAACATCATAATGATCACGTTTCTTCACCGGCGATGTTCACTCGGCTTCCGGCGACTCGGAATTGCATTGTCGTTCCGGTTACGGTTCATAGGAATATGGAAACTACGTGACCACTTTTGAATTATTTGTGTCAATGATTATTATTATTATTATTAATGTGTTGATATAGTTAACTAATTTTTAGGTTTAGTAAACGCGGAGTTTTGACTTATTGTTGCTACGCATTAATGTTGCATTGACTTTGTAATAACACACTTGCCATATTTTTGTACAATGCATTAAGTATTATTTTATAATGTATATTTTTTTAATTTAAATTATTACTCCTATGCTTTGAATTTTTGACTGACTATACAGGGTGTTTTTTATATTGAAACTAGTGAAAGCTATTACGTCCATTTGTTTAGTGTACAAGAGAAATTAGGCGTTTAATTGATAATAAAACGAGTTTGCATGACAGTTTTGACAAGTTGTACCTGTACTGTACTTATGTAAATTCAATAGCATTTGATTTAAATGTAAGCAAATAAAATGTTGATAATAACTTATTTTAGTCTTGTGTTTGATTTTTGTAAAGTGAAATTTTTTTTTTATCTGGAATTGAGATTCCACACGGTAAGTATAGGTACTGTGGGCATTCAATAAAATGTGTCTGTTAAATTTATCACTTGGCCCTATAATAGAAGGGTAGATAAATACCCAGTAGTATTATTTGCAACTTTCTAGAAGCATGTTTCGTAGCGCCACCATCATTCATTATGTGTTCCAATACTCCCTCTACGACTCTACGAGAGAAGTGCGCTCGTATAGGTAAGAGGTAATAAGGTTGTAAAGACAATTTTGTAGCTGGAGACATTTTTGCAGCTCGAACACAACGTCATGTCCCACAATGCAAAATAAAGAAAGTAAGCTGACGGAAATTATAGATATTTAGAATAAAAGTGTGAAAATTGTATCATATTACAAGAGAAGTATAGTAGTAGGTAGTACCACAAAAATGCGCGGATTACCAGATATTTTATAATCTCCACTTGAGATAACAAAAACATGTTTAGTAAATAAGTAACCAAATAATAACTATCTAGTAATCATTTAATAAAATAAATAAAAAATATAGCATGACAAGAAACAATTAAGTGTTATTTTGTCTGTAATAAGAATATACACATAATTGGCATAAATGCACTTGAAAATAAATAATTTCCCAACAATTATTTTGAAATAACATGAATGCTATTGTTATTTGAAATTTCAAATTACCTAGTGGTGTACATATACCTATCTCTCTGCTATTCATTATGAAAATAATGATGCAATACATGTTTAAGACTTTAAGTATGATTAAAAAAAATATATATTAATGTTCTACAAACACAGACGACCTCAAACCTGCTAGTACTAATCCTGCAAGTATAAAGAATTCAATATACATAATAGCTATTTATAAAACACAAGACAGTAAAGTGACACTTTATCGAACGATGAGTTTGAATTGCGAGCCGAGACTTGCAATCATGCGAGTTCTATAAAGACTGCTGCACTTCACTGTTGTGTTGCATACAAGGCGATTTTATCGACTACCACCAAAAGAACAATCTTATTCAACAAGAGAAAGTGTCCAAGACTTTACTTGCCAAGACAGATAAAGTAACAATTTCTCTCGCTTATTGGGTATTCAATAGTGGTAGTTGATAAAAATAAGAAAAAAAACAGCCCATTATTTATTTAAATAGGATTTAAATAGAATTGTTGCGTCCTATTTCAAATAAGACGCAACTATAATCTTAATAATATTTAAGTTTAAATGTTTAAGCATGTTTGTTTATATCTTTAGTTTATAAGACCAACAATCCGAGAAAGTGCGGACCATTTGTCGCGTGACCACTCTAATATGAACTTGTAAGTAATATTTAAGGTAATATAAAGTTTTGCTTAAGTAATTTATGCGCACACTTATTTTTAGAATCAAAGAAATAACTTTTTTTATTCGCGATGAAAGGCATACAGGTGAATAATTATCTCCACATTTTCTAATTAATATTTTTATTTAATACATTGTCGCATATGTAATTAACAAACAATTACACTTTTAGTCGACGCATCCACGGTTTCTCCCGAAACCACCTTAAATTCCTACTTAAGAAACAAATTGCATTTCACTGGCACTAAACGAATGTGTAATGAAGGCGGTTGTGGCGTTTGCATTGTTGCTGTTTGCAGACAAAATCCAATTACGAACCAGTTGGAAACATTCGCCATCAATTCGGTTAGTATCATTTGATATAGTCAAATACATATTCGAATTCAGGCTTCCACAAAGACACTGACTTATAAGACTTAAGAGGCCGGAGTAAAAAAGCATAGTATGCATAGTCCAATCAAGTTAAACTTAAAAATGGCAAAATTGGGAGGATCAAGGAATTTCCAAAGTATTGACTGGACGTCAAGGGTCATTAATAAGGGAATTCTCCTGTGCGTCATGAGAGATAGAGGTGATATAGGGTAATTTTTTATTACTCGGCAAACGGATTCTACTGGTTCAATTGAAAAAACTCACCTCCTAAAATTGCTTATAACATTTTGCTTATATACATATTTTTTTTATAAAAGCTATCGAAAAAAGTTTCAGTGTAAAGAAATATTTGATTGAAATGTTCCATTTCAAACGAACATAAACATAATAAAAATCACCCTAATTATTATGCTTAGCTCATAACGCACAAGAGAGTTTTGTTGTATTTTTGCGGCTTTGGGTTTTATTAATGACCCATTTTTAATATTCTGTCAAAAATTTGGCCATCCTATCCAGTTTACCTATGAATTAGGTACTTTTTGATCTGTTTTGGTTGGACTATAACAATGCCTTCTAGCGCCAGTGCTTATCGATGCCCTCCTTATTAGGAAGTGGAACTTGTAAGGACTTATAAGTTGCTGTAGCAGCAACTTACATTGTGCATTGTGACGTGTTTTGTGTCCTCGTTTCTCTCAACGCAAACATCTTCAGTATATTCGCAATTTCGAAAAGTTATAGTCTTTAGAGGAGCCTGACTCGATCAGTCAGTAATGCAATCAAAATCTAAGGTCTCAATCTTTCAGTGTTTGGTTTCAATATTTTCGTGCTATAATTGGCATATTTATACAATCGAAAGTATTGGAAATCAATTTTTAAAGCACCCTCTTCAAAACGTATTAGCCAATTTCAATGGTACTCAATGCGGCTACTGCACTCCAGGCATGATAATGAACATGTATGCTTTGAATGAACAAATGGAAAACAGACCAACTATGCAACAAGTTGATAACTCGTTTGGAGGCAACATTTGTCGTTGCACTGGCTACAGACCAATTTTGTCGGCATTTAAATCTGTCTGCCAGGATGCTTCAGAGGAACTTTTGGGAAAACATGATGTGCTTACGGACATTGAGGAGCTTTCGAAATTAAAAAAATGCGATTTTAAATGCCTGAGTACTTTCAATAAGGCGCCGTTTTATTTTAAATTTAACAACAATTCGTATTCTTGGATTAAAGTTTACGAGTTTAAGGATTTAATGCAAGTCATTAAAACGTTATGTAATGCTCATAATTATATGCTGGTGGCTGGAAATACAGCCAAAGGTAAATAATATTTAATCATTGTCTACTATAGGTACTCTGTGGCGTTTTGGATCTTGAGCTATACTTCATCACGACGAACGTAACGTGATAATTAAATTTGTTTAGTACTGAAAAAACTGAGTTATGACGTAAAGCCCAAGATTTAAGCGCCAAACTATACCGCGGTTATATGCAAAACTGTGTATATCAATATATCAAAGGTGATCTGAAATGATAAACGTTTGAAACGGTTCTGAAATGAAAGAAATTATTTTAGAATTATTTTTGATTGTCAAAATTTCAGAAATATTTGCCAAACAAGCTCTAGTAAAGTTTTCTTGCTATTGTTCATATATTATCCGACCTAGTTATAAGCAGTTTTTAAATTTTTCTATCTATCTCTCATACGAGATAGATCTACATATATTATATGATTTTCAATTTTATTCCATAGGAGTTTATAAACCAAAATCATCTCCCGAAATCTATGTAGACGTTCTGGATATTCAAGATTTAAATAAGCATGAACATTTTTTGAACAAATTAGTGTTAGGAGCCAATATTTCCCTGACAACTGCAATGGAAATATTTTCAAAAATTTCAAAAAGCCATCCAGAAGGGTTTTCGTATTTAATGAAACTTACAGACCATATTGATCTAATAGCAAACGTTCCTGTTAGAAATGCAAGTATAATCTACAGTTCTTCATTATATATAGTATATATCTTGTTTCAAAAATCTTTTAGGTGGGTTCCTTGGCAGGTAACTTAATGATAAAACACAAAAATATTGAATTTCCATCAGATGTATTTCTAATTCTGGAATGTGTTGGAGCAAAATTAGAAATAGTAGATGTGATGAATGATAAAACAGATTCTTACTCCTTAAAAGACTTTTTAAAAGTTAACATGAAAGCAAAAATAATCAAATCTATTATACTATTTCCTTTGAATAACTCATTTAAATTTGAAAGTTACAAGGTGCTTAAATATTTTCTAGACTCGATATTGCATCTACTAGATCTTATATTTTGCTTGCAGATAATGCCACGTGCTCAAAATGCACACGCCTTGGTAAACGCAGCATTTCTGCTAAAAATTAATAATGAAGGCAATAAAGTCGATTCGGCATCAATTACATTTGGGTGCATCAATCCGAATTTCATACATGCGACCAGAACGGAAAGCTTTGTGGTTGGCAAAAATTTGTTCCAGAACAATGTACTCCAGTCCACTTTTCAACATTTGGACCAAGAGTTAGAACCTGATTTCGTTCAACCTGATCCCCAACCAGCATTTCGTAAGCAGTTGGCGATTGCTTTATTTTACAAAGTAACGCTAACGCAGCATCAGTCTCATAAAATTGTGTTACTTATTGTATTTTGTTATTTTTGTTGCAGTTTATTTTAAGCATAGCTCCAAAACATCTGATGCATAATGTCTATGTTTCCGGAGGAACTAAATTAGTTAGACCAGTTTCAAGAGGCACACAAGATTATCAAACAAATGAATCACTTTATCCTCTAACAAAGGCTATTTCAAAGATTGAAGCCGTAGCTCAAACTACTGGAGAAGCTACTTATATAAGCGACATGCCAGATTTGCCAGGTCAGCTCCACGCTGCTTTTGTCTTAGCTAAAGCTTCCCCGAATTCGAATATTTTGAAAATATCCGTTGAAAAGGCATTGGTACAGTTATATTTACTGAAATCTAAGACCCTATTATTTATTATTATTAAATTTATCAGAAACTGGAAGGAGTGGTGGCTTACTTCGATAAGCATAACATTCCTGGAAGAAACACGTTTACACCAATTGAGGCTGCATACATGCAAATTGAAGAAGAACTATTCTGTAGTGGAATTGTTAAATATTTTGATCAACCATTGGGAATAATTGTAGCAAAAACGCCAGAACTGGCTGAAACAGCAGCTGAAATGATAATAGTCACTTACAAAAAGCCAGACCAAAGTCCGTGCATCTCCATCAAAGATATTTTATCTAACAACGATCAAAGCAAAATTACTCAAGATAAGATTATTGAGGCCAAGAAGCGAGGTAAAAATGTGAAGAATATTATTAGAGGCACATTCGATCTGAACTGGCAATATCATTTTCACATGGAAACGCAATGTTGCAACGTAGTGCCAACTGAAGACGGACTGGACATGTTTCCTTCTTCCCAGTGGATGGACTTGTCGCAAATATCTGCTTCCGTTGTTCTGGGCATCCCTGCCAATAAGTAGGTCAACGTATTCTATTAAAACTTTTTAATTAATACTTCATTTTTAGAATTAATGTATCGGTGCGTCGAATCGGGGGAGCTTTTGGAGCAAAACTCATACGAAACGCTCAAATTTCAAGTGCAACTGCTCTGGCAGCTTACAAGTTGCAAAAGCCGGTCAAGATGTGGTTACCTTTGCAAACCAATATGTCAATTATTGGCAAGCGCTATCCATTGTCCAGCACATATGAAATTGGTACGGATTCGAACGGCCAAATTCAATATCTCAATAACAATTTCTACTACGACTATGGAGCTGGTGGCAATGAAGCGGTCTTATCTCTATTGTTTGAAACATATCTTGAAACTTATAACACTGAAACCTGGTATAGTAATGCTTCCATTACGCATACAGACATGCATCCAAGTTGTTTTATTCGTGCACCTGGTTCTGCCGAAGGCCTTGCAATGGCTGAATCCATTATGGAACATGGAGCCATGGCTAGCCACATTGATCCATTGGAGTTCCGAATCAAGAACATCAGCAACGCTCATCCCAAATTGCTGGAGCATATTTACGATTTGAAAAAATGGGCGAACATTGACCAGAGGAAACAACACATCAGGCAATTTAATTCAGTAAAACTTAATGTTTTTTATTAAATGTACAGCATGAAATACTATAATGGCTCTCATTAAAGGGACATCGATGGAAAAAGCGAGCTTTATCAGTTGTTCCAATGGTATATCCTTTTGGCATATTCTTCAATTACAACGTCATTGTTTCGATTTACAATTCAGATGGTAGTGTTGCAATTGCTCACGGTGGAGTTGAAATTGGACAAGGCATTAACAGCAAAGTGGCTCAAGTTTGTGCTTACAAACTTGGTATTCCCATGGACCAAATCTCCGTGAAACCAAGTAACAATTTAATAGCACCAAATGCTTCTATGACTGGTGGTAGTACGACTAGCGAGCTTGTTTGTTTTGTAAGTTTCTTGGTCTTCTTAAATTTGCGTAAATTAGGCATTCCATTGCTTCATTCTATTCCAGGGAATCATCAAAGCTTGTGATGTTCTGCTTGAACGAATGGCAGCAGTTAAACAAAGAATGACCAACCCAACGTGGCCAGAGCTTGTCAAGCAATGTTTCAAAGATTTTGTCAACCTTTCGGTCGTTGCAATGTAAGTGACTTCATTTAATTATTCATCAATGATTGTAAAAATGGTTTTAGGGCATCTCCAAAAGACGAAGAACTAAAAAGTTACAGCGTCTACGGAGTGTGTGCATCGGAAGTTGAAGTAGATATTCTGACAGGACAACATCAAGTCAACAGGGTGGATTTGCTCGAAGATGTTGGAAATAGTATGAGTCCTGAAATTGATATTGGCCAAATTGAAGGCGCATTTATAATGAGCCTTGGGTATTTTACATGTGAGCAGATAGTGACTAGCAGAGAGGGTGAAATTCTAACAAATCGTACATGGAACTACAAACCTCCAGGCGTCAAAGATATTCCAGTGGATTTTAGAGTCAAGATTATCCACGACAATCCTAATGAAGTTGGAGTGCTGAAATCTAAAGGTGCTGAAATATAAATAATTAGTTATTGTTTAACGAGAGAATGAAGGGAGATGTTCATTGTTTGTAGCGGTTTCTGAGCCTCCGTTTTGTCTTGGAGTGTCTATTCCGCTGGCCATTCGAAATGCGGTGGCATCTGCTAGGACTGAGTCGGGAGCCACAAGTGATTCCTGGTATTCAATGGGTAAGGTGTAGGGGTAGAGTAATTGAGGGGTACCTAGTAAAATTGTACATTTTCGGTTTAGATGGACCATCCACTGTGGAAAACACATTTCAGAACAGCTTGCATGATTCTAAACAGTATTTGTTGTAATTTATTTAAATACTCGTAGTTGTTATAATATTGAATTATTATCTAGAATAAATAAAAGGTATTCTGGGAATGTAACTTTATTTATATTAAAATTCTCAGGGCCGGACCGCTAACTTTGGGGCCAAGACTAACAACACGGTGACCAAGTCGCCCCACCAGCCCAAACGCAAGTTTGGGTTGGTGGGGCGACTCACTTGCGAAGAGTGCCCTTTGAGTGAACGAGGCCCTGTGTTGCAAGCCCATAAAGACCATGCCTAAATCCGTCTCTGAACATCCTGCGCATAGTGTCGTTGCGCCTTAAAGAATTAACATTCCATAAGCTTGGTCTTGCTCGTTGCTCCCCATGTCCTGTGCTTGGCTAGTGAGTGCATTGCATGTGCATGTTCTTCATGCCTTCGCATATTCTGTGCATGCTATGCTACTGCAACTGACTCACTTGTAGCGTCGTCGTTTCTTTTGTTGATTTTTTGTTTTATTTCGGTTTTATGAAACAAAATGTGGTTAAGTGCTAATATAAATATTCTGTTTATTTTAAGTGAGTATTCTTAAGCTAGTTCCCATTCATTTGAATATTTTTTTTTATCAATTACAGATGTGGTTGCACTGGATGTTGCTGCAGCTATGATACCAGAAAAACCTCCAAAACCATCGGACAAATCAACGTACTACAGAGGTATGTTGGTTGATTACGTTTAACAAAAGCTTGATTTTACTTTTTGCAATTAATACTCGCGTATTTAAATATAAATTATAATTTTATATCGTGGTGTTAAAAAAAAAAAATGTAATCTGATATTTTACTACCTCGATTACAACTAAAGATGATTACACTGAATTTTAATTGTATTGTATTTTTTGATCATGTTTCTTAAATATTATACACATATAATATACAATTTACAGTCATTTTGAATAAATTATTTTTTATCATAAAATTATTAGTTACTGTAAACACCGGAACTGAATAAATATTTATTAAAACACATTATTTAAATATTTAAACCTCAATTTAATAGTAGCATTATATCCATCAGGTCTCAGATTGTGATTTTGCTTACAATCAAAATATCCAAAACTTATTTTTGAGGTATATTTTAGAGTTAGCATCAGCATTTTTCGTGATTGTGATTCATTTTATATTATATTACTACTAATTACTAACAAAAATAAGTGATTATATATATAATATATATATATATATATATATATATATATTTAATATTTATTTTATTATTTTTAGCAGCATGCTTTGTTTGAGTTTAGATAGCATATGTAGGTACACTCATTCTCAAGCTCAATTCAAATAAGATATCTGCTATATTTTAAAAAATAAAAATTGATATAAAAACAATGAAAACAACAATAACATGCAGGTCGATTCAGTACGACCGAAGGAGCCGTCCGTCTCTGTGTCTTAGAATACTTTCATGTGCAGAACCCGGCACTTAACGACTGCATTGCTTCGGACTTTCTAGATCACCCTCTACAAAACGTTAAAGATATTTTTCGTTTTGCTATTTATTTTTTCATAATTTTCTACAATTAATTTTTGCTTGCTTGCACTTCAAAAAGTAGATAATGTATTGTTACTCTTTAGCAATAATTAATTAATTATTTAATTTGGCCCATATAACTAATATTTATTGAATGTTGCAGAGCTGTATGAAGGATCAAACTGGAAAACAACATTAACAATAATAGGCAGTGTATTATTTTTTGTGATACTGTGTTATGGCACGAAATGCTTTTTCGTTTGCAAAATGTATTTTTTTGAGAGACGAACGAAAAACTATACAAAAATGGATTTGACTTCTCAAGTGTAACATGCGATACTCCAACTCGTCACAAATACCTTCATGTGATATATACCTTACATAAACTATATATATAATTTACGCTCTCTGGCAAAATTAAATAATTGTTGAGGAATATGACTTCAAAACTTTCCAGCTATGTACCTATGTTAAAAAACCATTTGAAGTGAATTATTAATTTGTTCGGGTTTCGGAAATCTGCGTCAACAAATTACTTACGATTACGACCGATTAAAACATAAAACTTTAAATGTTTTGGATATTTACTTATATTTAATACACTCCATTCATAACATATTTTCAATACCTAGGGGTGCAAGTTTTATTATTAAAAAACAACGACTTATAATTTCGCAAAATACGTTTGTTATGCTAATTAACAAAAAGCAGCAGAAAAATTGTATTCACATACGTTTAAAGATATATTTTTAGATCATCTTATCGAAAAGTTATTTTTTTGTCCTGTAGATTTTGCAGCTACTACATAAATGTGCTATCTGAACTCGCTCCCTTAAACGTATTACAAATAAGTTATTTTAAAACCTAGTGTGATGCGTCTGTAGGTAACAGGGTAATAATCTGTTGACGCCAATAAGCGGCGAAACGAACAGTGTTATTGTTAAAAAAAATGTTAAGCCATCATTTGACTTATATAAGACTTATTTACATATTTATGGTTAGTTTGATAAGATGATATTTAATATTGTATGCCTTAAATCATGTGTTCGTTATTGATAAGATTTTTTATTCAAACAGACAGCCAAAGAATCCCATTTCGTTTGTTTCACGATGGAATAATAGGTAGGTTTGTTCGATTAAGCAGTCAGAAACGTCCGAGCATGCTCTTTATGGTTTTTGCGATGTTTCACGTTCATGCAGCAACGAAATTGTTGGCTGTTTCATGAATTCATAAACAATTGCAAACGAGTTTGTGGACACTCAAAAAAGTTTGCGAACTTTTCATAAACTTTTCTGACACTGATGCGCATGCGTGACTGATACAACTTTTTGTGTTTACTTGAAAATTACTGTTTTACATTAAAATGTACTTATTCTATCAATATGTATAGTAAGAAATTTATTCAAAACTAGACATACTCGTATTTAGCGCATGCACTTTATTTTCGTTCGTTGGCAATGTAGGTAAATATGTTGCTGATGACTAGTTGGAATCTGCTTGATAGAATAAACTTAATATTGACAATTTACAGCCATATTTATTATTTTCTATACTTATTGTAATTATTTAAATATATATCGACGTAAATAAAACGGAATTTTTCTTATTCTCCACTGCTTATTGTCAGAAAAAAAAAGGTGTAGGTATCGTGTATTTCTCAGACAGTTCAAGTCCAGTGGAAACAGTGTTTTATTAAAAATAATTAATACAAGACTGTTCTTAAAAATATATACTAATCGAAACTTATATTAATATAAAAGGAAGCTTATATTTTACAAATCGAAACAAATTCGCAATGCATTTATCCATTTTTATAATTCATCTTTCTCATCCAACTCAACATCGGAGAGATCAATTTCTTCTTCCACTGGCAATTCCCCATCCTTACCATCCCAAGTTTCGACTGAACTAATAGTAGGCAATTGCATACCACGCAGCGACGCAGTGTTCCCTTTACCATAAGACAAATCTCTCAAAAACTCATTGATCCCATCTTTTGAAAAAGATCCTCGCAGCATGGAGTACTTCACCTTCTTAATGTTAATCACGGCCAACGTTGGATACCCAAAACCACCAATATCGAGAGCGTTTTCCAATTCTGGCTGTGCTCCGGCTTCGGACCAAACCCAACCCCACAACTTATCCTTGAACTTCTCTCCGAGTTCAGTCACCACCTTCAAGTAATCATTGCGACATTTAGATTGGCAATCTAAGATGTGTGGCAGAAAAGCGACGACACACAAGGATTTCTCTTTGCAGGAATCATCGAATAAAGATTGATCGACAACTTGTCGAACCTCTGGAGGTTCCACATTCACGGCGCCCAACTTGTCAGTTGACCAATTGACAATATCTGAGGAGGTGCGTCCTCCATCGTAGTCACTGACGGAATCTGACGATTTCGGACCCGATGCGAAAAATTTGATGGTTGGAAAGCCTTCGATGCCGTATTTGGACGACTTCAATTGATGCACGGTGGCGTCCAACGCTCCCAGTTTGACTCGGCCCTTTAATTCAGAAGCTGCCTTTTCCCAATGGGGCGCTAGGTTCTTGCAATGGCCGCACCAAGGAGCGTAGAATTCTACCAACCACATATCTTCGGATTGCAGCACCAATTTGTCGAAGTTATCGTCAGTCAATTCGATAACGTCGCTTTTCTTCTGAAACATTATTTTACAAAATTTAATAAAGTAGGACTTGCTATTTTAGGGCTGTGATCAAACCATTTTTTTTTTTTTTTTTTAATGGGAATGTTACATGTTAGCAAAAATATGCCGCGATAAGACGAAGATGATAATAGCAAGATGCAAAGGCGCGATTAATTCAAAAATCAAAATTATGAATAACACAGCCATATTCATCAAATGTGTGTAGAAATAGAATACTGATTTTCTATAAAAAAAAAAAAACGCTAAGCGATTTTCACGCACTTGGATGCGTTAGAATATCGACTATAGTCGTAAGTATTATAATAAATTTTATTTATCGGCAGATTCAACTATTTTAATATCGTCATTACCGCTTACTCACTATCAGTGCCTAGTGCCCATCATGTACAATTTATGAGTAATAACAATGACAAATAAAATTATTACATACATGAAATTGAATGTAAAATTATAGATAACAAGATAAACAACCATAGATTAATCATTTCTTCTGATTGTCCAACATAAACAGCATTTCAAACAATGTTGGCAAAATACCTTTTCTTTGTCATAAATACCAGATATATCCTTAGATATTATTGTTCATAATGTAACTTACACCACTGGAACCACCGGTGCTGCCACCACCTCCCAAACTAGCTTTAACTTTGCTTTTGACGGCCGCTAAAGCAGCGTCCACAATACCCTGCGCCGTTCGGGCTCCATTGAAATCTTCCGGCATATTTTTGTTAGCCCCAAAAATTTTAATCGTAGGAAATCCACGAACACCGAACTTTCCACCCAAATCCTTGTGTTGGTCAGCATCGACTGAGCCCACTTTTACGACCCCCTAAAATGCATCGAATTAGCGTCAAGCTGGCTAAAGTAGAAGCGATTACATACTTGTAAAGCCTTTGCTGCTTTTGTGTATTCGGGCACTAGACTTTTGCAGTGACCACACCATGGAGCGTAGAATTCGACCACCCACACTTCCTCGCCACGCGTAACTAGCTTATCGAAATTGGTGGGTGTCAAGTCGATCACGGCTGAGTTTGATGAATATAAGGCCCATGAATTGGCCAACATCAATGTGCACCCTTTGGGAGAATTTTGAGTTAGACAAATATGTAGTTTATTATTTTAAGTGTGAATAAAAGAAAAATACTTACATAACAAAGTTATTGTTCCTTTCATAGCTGCTTTTCATTCGTTAGGTATGAAATAACTACAAAATCTGATAGAAGTTAGTTCAAATCATTTACTTTTGAAGCCGGTGATGTTTCCAATTTCTACCCAGGGTTAATTCGTGGTTGTCGCTGATTGGTGCTACTTTGACATTTGATTTGAGACAGTTGTTGAACTAGCCGATGGTGGCGCCAGCGTTTTATCATAGATCATGAAGACACATATATTCGCGATATATTTGCCGTTTTTTGGTGAATCCATTACAATAATGAAAACAATTATTACGAAGGTACAATTTTTAAACTAAACAGTAAATTACTAATCTCTTAATTATTATTAAAGCTAAACTGCAGTTAGATCGATCAACGAACGACCCTGAATAAACGAACGACCCTCAGTTAGAAAACGTAACAAAAGAGAACGTCAAAATTAATTTGTCACTATATAGAAAATAATAATAATTAATATATTATTTACGTGGATACGATGGCAGTAGCAAAATTAAACGATGATATAAATAACATACCACTAGCGGACGATGATCCACAAGGTATAATAACACAAATATATAATACTACGAATAAATTTATTGCCTCAATACAATAAATATACAATCAGTATTAATTACAGTAATCATAAATGACGAGCACGACCAAAATTCGGTATCCGAGGGAAATTTGTCTAGTATGATGCATGGTAGAAGTATGGATTCGATACAATCAACTTTCACCAACGGCAGTTCCAGTCCGCAGCACAACAGTTTGGAAGCAGATAGCAGTCCAGACGAACAGGAAGAAAAAGCGCGACTCATATCGCAGGTGTTGGAACTTCAAAACACATTAGACGATCTTTCGCAACGAGTGGACAGTGTGAAGGAGGAGAATCTCAAGTTGCGATCCGAAAACCAAGTTCTTGGCCAATACATAGAGAACCTTATGTCAGCTTCGAGTGTGTTTCAATCCACGTCGCCGAAAATCAAAAAGAAGTGACTTGTTTTGTACGATTCGGAATTCGTGAGTGTGCACCCAGAACAGTTTCGTTTCCTTAAAATGCACTTGAATGTATTCTATTTTAGCCTGTGATTCAATCAATTGTTTTTATGCTGTGTGAGAGTATAGAATATACGCTTATGCAATTTGTTTAAGAGCGCTAGTTCACTGTGCTATTACAGAGTATTCCTCGAAGTAGGTAGTTATCCCTTTTATGCTTTGAAATATCTGAGGTGCGAGTTCTTGAATGAAATGAAAATGAGATTCCAATACAAACGTCGTATACTAAGTTTCATAGCTATAGCTTATAGCTAATATAGCTTATAGCTATAGCTTATAACTATAGCTTATAGCTATAGCTATTTTTATTTAGCAACTTTGATCGAGTTGGTGTACAACTCTTCAAGAAAGAATATTTGGTATACAACTATTTGTTGATATTTAGCACCCATCAACGAATTTGAAACAAACACACACACTGAATACATAGAATTCTATTTTCATTATTAAAAGAATACCTCAAATATTTTGAATCCAAAATGTAAATGGTTTAGCAGAATGGAGTTCGTTAATTCACGGTCACATCAAAATTGCGAATAAACAGTTCTCGACTGAGTTATTATAAATGCCCGATTAATATTGTTAATATTAAAGCATCATTAATTTAATAATTTGTTATTTGGCCGTGTTATGTTTTTCAAAATCATTATACTGCAACGTCAGTATTTTGCAAAGCAAATGGATTTTTTGTTGAATTTTATATACCATATTATTGATATTTTGTATAGTGCTTGAAACATCACATTTCGGGCACCTTGAAACTTGACATGCCTGAAGTTCTAAGCAATGTTTCAATTACCACATGAACTCGGCACTCGCCCCCCTTAATTGAATTTAATTGAAACGATGAATTTTGATTTGATTTATGCTTATTTTTCGATTTGTTTTAAATAGTCTGTAGGTACCTATATTATATTATAAGCAACGAACCAGTTGAACGATTGTTCAAATAAAATCCAATTAACGTTTATTATATTTATTATTGTAAACAACTCCCAATGTGGGAAATAAACGATCACTCATACAAGCATAATAACTGTGAATAACATTTTTGGTTAATATTAATAAAACTGTAGCTGCAGCAGCAATTTAAATTCAACATAGACACTAACTACATAATTGTGGTTAATTGTGGTAAAAACATTTGTTAATTAATAGTAATTCCATAAAATCTACTGAAATGACGGAGTAAAAAATAACTGTTACAGTTGTACTTAGCGATATTAGCAACAACATATAATTCGCGCCCTATTACTGATGAGATCATCACCAACCATCTCGAAAAAGCGAAAACTCCAAAAAGATGGAGCTGATTTTTAACGACGATCATATTAAACTCCATATTGCAAGCTTTAAAATGGCATAGAATATGTGAATCTATCGATTACATGAATAAAAAACAAAATTAAATGAAATGAGATGAGAAAGTATGAAAAGTAGAAAGGGTCTCCAGTCGTATTGGACGACATGGCCGGTGACGGCGGCGTGCATTATAATTTATAAAAAAATCGCAAAAAGGAACCACACTATGCTTTCATACATACAAGTCTGCTATCGGTCGTTCGTATCACATGAGACGACAAATTGTTTCGAATCAGCAACGTTCGTTGAGCATTTCAACAAGTCTTTAGTCGTAGTATGAATTGTCAGCAACATGATGCTTATTGAGTCCGTTGTACTTAAGTTCATTGCTATTTCGCTTCAGAGTCGTTATTTCATATTCGTCCAAGCGCTTCAGCGATTTCATAGTCCCATTCAACGGATGGATACTTGAGGCACCCGTCGAATTTAGTCGTTTGGGTTTATCACGCGTCGGAACTGAAATATAGGGGTTTTGTTCCGCACTAATATAATGCGGCGAACTAGGAATTGTAGTCTTCTTTTTGCGATGGCACAGCCACAGTTGGAATGCAACCATTAGAAAGAGCGACACCATGGTAACCACGAAGAATGTGATAGCCGATGTCAAACAGGAGGAGGAAAACGTGGCCAATTTCGTGATTTCTGAAACAAACAAAAAAGAGCATATGTGTCAAAAACGGAAAGCGATGCTGGGATAGCGATTCTACACTTACCAGTATTTTCCCCGCTCACGCACATTCTCGTTTCAATTTTAGGCCCTTGGCACATTTGAGGTCCGGGATTTTGTTTCCAGCATTTACGCTTTCTATGCTGCTCCAAATTCTCGTCACAAAGTGACCAAGTCGTCCAATTGCCCCAGCCCAAAATCGATCCACAAGGTCGGTTCTCACACGGCATTTCTTCCCGTTCGTCGCCTACACATTGACTGGTCAGACAAGTCCGCAATCTTGTTTTGATTCCCCAACCACAAGACACATTACACGGAGACCATTCCGACCAACAATTCCAATTACTTCGACGCTCTATCTCATTACAGCTATGCTTATTGCAATCTTTCGTCTGCGTTTGTTGCGACATTCCTTGACATCTGCGTGCCTTACACGTTCGACTTCGATTTTGCTCTCCTCCACCACACAGAGCAGAACATTCACTCCAACTTGACCAACTACTCCATGTCTCATAATCAACATCTTCTGTATAACAATCATTATTATGGCATACGTCTTCCTTAACCACCAATTTAATCAAATGCTGGTGCTTAACTGGCGCTTTGCAGAGCACTTTGTACCGAATCTTCTTTTGCTTCTCATTGCCAATCCATTCAGTAAGCAGCGACTTCCTCTGTTCCACGCAACTACTCGAACATTCCAAATACTCCATATCGTTGCCCTCACACGAATTGCCACCGTAACTGGGAGCAGGCCGATCGCACTTTCGGTTGCGACTTTTAAAACCAAGGCAGCCGGAACATTCAGTCCACGGAGACCAAGGACCCCAGCTACCATGCTGTGGTTTAATCGGACACGGTGGTATTTCAATGCAGATTGCCTCAAAGCGATCTTGACCAACGCACACACGACCTCCAAATGCGGGCGCCGGGTTCGAGCAAGTGCGAAACTTGGTTTTAACAGCTGCACCACAAGTAGAAGTGCAAGCTGACCAAGCGGACCAATCCGACCATCCGCCATGCACTGTGCAATTGGCCACTGCTACTGATGGACCTTCGCATCCCAATCCGTGGTTTGTAGGTGTCGGGTTGTTGCATTGTCGTGTTTGGCAGAGACAATTGTCGTTGGCGGAATCGAAGGAAGAGATGCGATGAATGCAGGGAGACCAAAATGACCAGCTGCTCCAACCTCCATCCACTGGCGCGTCCAGAATCGGACACACAGAAGCATTTTGAATCCAATTCTTGTCCGTTGTATCTCCATTCGGTGGCGTTGTGCAAGTTTCTTCTCGTTCATTCCAGCCGCAATACGGATCCATTGCGTTCAAGCAACTATGCTTGGAAGTATGCCTTCGACAATGAGCGGCCGGAATTTGCATTAGCTCTTCGTCCGTTGTGATGTAGACTGAACTGGTCTCTTTTAGAAAGCGCATATTTTTTATTGGAGTTCGTGTGTCCCTCACAGTTTGCCAAACTTCGACTAAGCAAGTCGCTTGCGTTCTGGGTAGTAATGTGATCTTCTTGATGAAACCTTCGAGAGTAGCCACGTAGATGACGTTGAGTGCAGAGTACAATTTGGTGGCAACTACATCGACGGTTATGTAAGTGAACCGTTCAAGCTCAGCCACGTGCAATGGGCCGAATGTGGTTGGTTGCACTGCACTGTCCATCAGTTGATACTTTTGTGGATTTTCGTGATGAGAACTTTTGCATTCGAAATGGTCTTGATGGACGTTGGCGTGCTTCTGCCAAGCACTGTAAGCATGCTCTTGGTACTTGAACGGTCCGTCAAAAGCTGCGTTAATGCCAGTCAGATTGAAAGCGCAAACTGCGGAGCCTGCAATGCCACTGGGCGAAGTCGTAAACGTTGCATAAAATGTATTCTGGTCAGTCACATAAAAGAAGCTTTGAATTTCGTTGAAATAAAACGGATAGTCGCCACTGGTTGAACAGTTCAATCTGGCCTTAATAAAAGTAGTCCAGTGATCTTTGAACATCATTTTCCCGCCAACGTCGTTTTTGCAGATGCGAGCAATCCTCGAATAGACTGCTTTGCCGCAATTGATGTACTCGACGGCCGACTCGCGAAAGATGAAATAAACAAATTTGTCATTCTCAAAAGTGCCAACGAATTGGGGCTCGTTCAGCCAGAAACTGTTGTACTGGTTCGTGTGTAATGTGGTGAGATTTCCCACACTTTTCGAAATCAACGAAATCGAGCCAAGGAAATCCGTCGGTCCGCCATAATAGTAAACGCCATTTTCCGATATAAGACTGGTACCATTTGCTGCTGGATTGCCAGGACATTTTGCAATTCCGCTAATGTATTCGGTCACTTGCGAAATGTTCTCGATGTCGCGTAACGAGCATCGCGGCACAAAAGCATGCGTGCCACAAGCGAAAATCTCTCTTCCATTTGTGACCAAGACTTTTATGTAGTTGTGGCAATTTTCCTCGGTTTGTCCTTTGCTTATGCATGCAAAACTGTCATTTTTAGTTGCTTTCCATATTGCTGACTCTAAGACTTGGAGCTTGAGCAGCGACAGTCGATGGATGGAATCTCTGATGGATATTGATCGATAATATTGATCGGAAATAATTCTAGATATTGATTATAATATTTACCTTGCGCCGACCAATAGTTGACTTCTGGAAACATCAAACAGTATCTCTGAAAAATTGTTTACTCCATTCGAATAAAATTTGTTCAATGATCCCTGTAAATCTAAACAAACAAACAATTCATATCAATTGGACAGGTAAATGCAAAGCAAATACGGAGCGATAATTTATATTGCTCCTAAGAAAAGTGTCAAGTATAATAGAAATAAATATATATATAATAGATAGAAATAAATTTATAGAAATAAATATATATAGAAATAAATTTATATCTATAATTTCAATTTGAACAATATTAGATTATAATAATAACAATTATTTCGTGGCTGTGTCACACCACACACTCTTATCATCCTCGTCGTATCATTCGCCTATTTACAAATATGACAAAGACAATACGTACTCGCATTATATGTAGGTACGGTCCGGTCGTATCATGAGTACGGCAAAAGATGATTGATTGATTGACTACGAGTTTTATTTTTTTTTCTAAACATCGATAAAGTTTTACGAGAATGTTTATAGAATTAGAACTATTATATGTCTCAGTCATTTTGAAACGCAAAAAATTAATTAGTCAGAGAATCAGACTGGCTGAATAATTTGTTTAATAAACATAATGAACATCTTTTAACCTACTGAGATAAGCGCGTCTGAACTTTAGACGCATAAATGCTATGAATAGTACATATTTAGATGGACTAAGGACTTATTTGGAAATATTTCTTACCTTGGTATGAAATGTATCGAAAATCATGTTCAATTGACGATACAAAATTGACAGTAATTGCTATACAAATGAAAAACACTAATCCATTAGGTACCATATTCTTGCATTATCTACAAATAAAAAAGCGAGTAAAAAATCGTTTCAACCACATACCTACTAGGTACATAATAACATTATCGTCTAATAGACAATTTACATTTTATGCAACATTAGCGCAAATTAATTTTATTCATTGAATTGGCTAAATTTATATCTAACACGTATTTCCGTTTTATAATTCAAGATTTTTAAACATATTCTTTTTACTTTTCTTCTCACAGAGAATAATAATAACATTCGAGTATAATAGAGAAAAAAAGAAAATAATGCTCAAAACAAAAGATATTAATGTGTATATGAAACCCTTTAATTTAAAGGGCGAAAAATCGATTCAAATTTGGTTTTTACTCGACGGGGGCTCTACTCGAGTGATTTTAAATCATATTTATAAACAGTAAAACAGTGCCGGGGAAATAACATTTGCCAATTTTTTGATTAGTGAATATAATTAGTTTGATGCAAAAGATTTTCGATATATACATAGTAGAAATATAATAAAAATGTACATATCAGCTTGCGCATTTTTAGTGCCACAAGCATTTTGTTACATGAACTTTTTGACCTTTAATTAAAAGAATATACTCATACAGTAGAATGTGGATTAATAATGATACTTCTCAGAAAACAATAAATTTTATCTTATCTAGAGTAAAAGCGCTGTTTTGAAAAAGAAAATTGTTGCGTGTGCGCTTATGACCATATGGTTCCGATTTGTTCAAAATCGAGCCCAGATGTATTTTCAAGTTTGTTAAATTTAAAAATCTACTTATCAACTTATCGTTTGTTTCTGTAAATCTGTAATTGATAACAGCTATACTTTTTAAACAATTATATTGCACCGTTCCATTTGGAAATAACAATTTAATCTTTTTAATCGTCCACGCGTTACATAAATAATAAACAAAACAATCAAACAATCGGTACTACTGTACTATTATAATAGGTACTACTGTAATCAAAATCATGTAAAATTCATTGTAATGGGATAATGAAAAGAGTAATTGACTATTGTGCATTTAATAGTTAAAATAAAAGAATTTAAAGATTAAAAGCCAGAGTCGCACTCGCAAGAACGCGACCGTTTTCGGTCTTACCCTTCGCAACATCGCTTATAATGCGCTAATTAGAAAATATTTCGAGAGTATCTACATATAAAATAAAGATAAAAACTTACTACTACTATATGATATTTTAAGAGCTGCTGCATATTGCGGTAGCAAATATTGAAGAGGTCATAATAACAGAAGTGGGATAGCTCGAAAACATTGCAGCTACACTGACAACTTTCCACACCGAGTAAACGCAAAATCTGTTTAGAAATTCGCCAATAACTAACTTATCACTGAACTAAAGTGAAAAACACTATCACAGATGAACTTGAATAGAAGTAATAAAGGATCTATTGATGTTAAGAGTTTGAAAACAAACACACACAACGCTTCACGATCGTCGGCTTCGTTGTAAATATTACAACAAGATATTTTGTTGATGGTGATGATGATGTTGGACGACCTTGCTTTGCTTTAGAATGATTGGTAAGGTTGTTTACTGTTTAGGTAGATGTTATGTTGGCTTTGCGCTTTGCCTGCGTTTCTACTTCTTAGCATGTAGGCAGGAAGGCAGGTAGGTATATGCACTCAGCATTCGCTTGGGTTCATTGCTATTCGATTGGTTCGGTCGGGTTTCTTTCGCCTCTTCGCCTCGTCGCTACCTCACTCGATTTGCACTTCACTTCTTGATTTTTGCTTTGCTTTTTCAATCTACTCACTACTCAGAACCGCAAACGTGATTTCAGTCTTGCTCTCGCTATCTTGTATATTACTTAATTCATAAAAGTGGCGTTGCAATTGTTTATGCTGATGATTTCGTTTCATTTTCAATTAGAATTGAACTGATGTTTTTGTAGGAGATTTAAATTAGGTACTTTATTATGAGAATTTTATTTATACTTGGTTCAAAATTTCGTGCTAATGTTTTGAAAATTTAACGAGTTACAGAGCTCTATATTATCGCAAAATGATTACGTAATTGATACAATAAACTAGATGGCGCTCTTCCAGCGTTTCCAAAGTTGTGCTTAAATTTGAATTTTTGTCAGGGTATTTTGAAATTCTCATATGTTTAAAGAAGCCAACTAAAAGTTGTGAACTTTCCAACCTATATATCATATATATATTTATATACGAGTACACATATGAATTTTATATTACAAGAGTTAAACCGATTTTAACCGAACGTTAGTTATGGCATTATAGTAATGACTAAAAAGGCGATCCCGTCCCTTGGTTTTTTAGGAGGGCGAGTTTAGTAAATATATGTATAGCCCTTTAGTGAATCTACAGAAAAAGAATTAAATATGTAGGTGGATCAGAAAGTTTGAAAATATCGCCAACCTTCAAAATGATCGAATTTTAAGGTGGTCTTGCAAAACTATATTTGAAAATTTATAAAAAATTCACGAAAAAAATTAAAGCCAGCAACTTTTTGTCAGTATTTCATCTAGGGCTATTGCATAGAAAATAAAATAAAAGAAATATGAAGGATCTCACATTATCTCATAACAAAATGTCAAACAATTTTTTTTTGATATTTTTTATAATTCCAAAAAAAAATCATAACTCAATTTTGGAATGTCTGCTGCAGAAACGGATAACAGATTCGTTATCTACCAATTAGTTAGAAAATAATTAATTACGTGGATCAGAACTTTTGAAAATTTGGCCAAAAAATCCATCGCTTTGCCTTCAAATTTTATCAATTTTTAATTTTTAAGTCTTGAAAAACTTGAATTGAGGTTGCAGAAGGTAGCAAATAATTATAGTTTAAGATACATAAAATTATTTGGAAGATCTATAGTGAAATAACGTTAAAATTAGCAATAAGCAAAATATTTATTTGTTTCTTTAATATTGGAACACTGATTTTTTCCAAAAGCTATAAATAGGTGCGCAGGAGTTAGCCTCCGTTTAGTCTAATTTCATCTGCTGTTGAAGCCGCGTCGGTCTTCTTTAAAACTAATTGACAGTTGTGACATTAACAGTAACAGACTGATTTATTGAGGTTAGGTTAAAAGGGTTGTTTAGTTAAATTTAGGTTGATAAATAAGTAAATGATTTTTTTAAGTTTTCTTAAGAATCATATTAACTGAAGTGAAATGAACTAAAGTGAAGTGCAATTAAAATTATATAAACAAGTGCGTGTTAAATTGAAGTGGTGCTTCTTTGAGGATTAACACGACGATCGACTGGAGGCAAATCAACAACTTTTCAGGACTTTTAACTTAAAGGATTACCATAGAACTAGGAGGATTTAAGGTAGACACATTTGTACAAGTTAGCATTTTTTTGAAATTTGATGTAGTTTTCTGCAACGATGCCTTGTTTTTCTAACTGCTTTGTTGCTTGTTGCGGTATTATGCATTTGTATGCAAACAATTAATTTCAACGTTATTTTTGATTTACGCATTTTTACGTTTGGTTTGCACATTATGATTGCAATTTTGCGATGCATTTTCGGCGCCATTGAAATAATGCAACTGCAACACTAGAAACCGTTAAAGTTTTGAATCGTATGCAGGATGCGCTAGCATTTGAATGCACTTTTATGCAGTTTTCTGCAATGATATTTATTTTTAACCCGCAATGCGATATTAGTGTATTGTGTATTGCCTGTTAGGTGTCTGCAGTTCTTTCCAGGTTGGGATAAAGTGGACATGGTTGGGATAAAGTGGCCAATGAAGTTTAATTAATGATTGTTGATGATTATTTATTGTTATCGTTTATCAATATTTACTAGATATTTGATCTACTAAACATGCATTGAACATAAACTGTACACAAAATTAGTTTTGCCAAAGTAACGTATTTATTTACCACTTTCGCATAATCTAGAAGATGTTTCTCAGTCTCAGGTACGCGCAACAATTTTATATTTTTAAGAACCATATTGTTAGTGCTGTGATAGATATTATCAAAATTGAAAATTCAATTAATTGTAAATGAATTTATCCACCTAAGTTTGTTTTCAAGTTTGAGGTTATGTAGTCAATTGTAAAAGTTTAATTCACGTTTAATTGTACATTTTTTATCGTTAATTATTGTTAATTAACGTATTGTATTCAGATAGCGGAAAATGAAATACAACGACCGAGAAATCTTGAGATTGACGGAAAACAAAGCGGACTTAGAAGGTGTCCTGCATCACATGAAACCACAAGGAAAAGAATGGTCGGATTGGTACCAACAGCCTTCATTCAAAGAACGTCTGTTTAAATTGTGTTCGAATATATTGTTCTATTACCGCATCCATGAGACAGAACCATTAGGCTTGCTTGTATTGGAAAACGCGCAAATTGCGTACGAGCGGCCCCATAAAGGTATTCCATTCGCGTTTTCAATCACTTTTAAAGTCAACGACCGGTTTCGCGATAATGAAGCGAAACATATATTCTCGTGCAGATGTGATAGTGATGTCAGCAAATGGGTAGCTGCTCTAAAATGTGCTTCGTACGAATATTGGCGGTCGCAATATTATATATTGAAAACGAAAATAAGCATGAAAACCGGCACGGACCCGGTTTTAGATTACATGAGAAATAAAACTAACAACATCTCGAATTCTACCGAAACCAGAATTGAAGTGAACAAGAAAAGTAAAGAGAAGAAGGCGACGTTCTTCACGCACATCGAATCTTCTAGCTTTTATGAAAGCTCCAGCACCTATTCCAGTTCTCAATTGGTCTCTTCGACCGACAATGTGGAAAATCTTATTGATTTATAATAGATCATGGTTTTAGATTCTGTCTGTCTTGCCGTATTGCAGTTCTATAAACTATATTTTTATATTCGAAATAAGTCTAGTCAATTAGCAAGCGAATCTTAATTGGTTTCAATCGGTGCTTTTAATTGAAGTACCAAAATGTCTTTTAAATTTTCATATCTAATTTATTTCATTAATATCTTTTATTTTTAAACCGCTGAATTGTCGACGGATTTGTAAAGTCTAATTTTTACTATTAAAAGTTGATTTTTTTATAAAAACAATTTGTGACAAAAATTAAGATCAACTACTACTATCAGAGAATGAACTTATTCAATAAATGTAAATGAAAAACATTTACATTTATTGAATTGTAGTGCTATAATAGTACTATAATAGCGATAGTGTTGATTACTTTTTTATGGTTTATTATAAAGTAGAAATAATTACTTATTCAATATTTGAATTGAATAATACTTCAAACTGAACTGTAATTTGTTTCATCAACGTTATCATCCTGGTTAAAGTATTCTACATTTTATAATTGAATTTATTTATAAATAGGAATAAAAGTGTTAAAAAAATAGTGTAAAGAACGTGTTTCATACGTTAAATTATTGTACTGATGCTTTAAAGCGCTCCTCATTGAGCTGCGTTCTAATCTAAAGCTCGTGCATTAAAAATGATCTTATGAAACAGATTCTTTAATACAAGGTGTTTCACATACCAGAAAACTCACATCCCATAAAAAATGAGGCAATACGGAATTCTGATGTAAACTTTGGAAAAAAAAACAAACAGAAAAGATTTACCACAAGTTATTCGAGAAAATACCCATTTAAAATAGACCAATCAAAGACCTGCTTCCTTGTGGTATGTGGACGGTAACTTTCCGTTGCTAGGTTTTCATTAAAATAATCGAACAAAAAAATCGTATTTAAAAACCTACCAAATTGCAGCACACATACCTTAAGAGAGCAGCCCTTTGATTGCAGCCAAATTTAAATAATTTTTTCTCAAATAACACTATTTTTTAATTTAATATATTTTTTTCAAAATTACGCATCTGAATGCCTCACAGTATAACCTACTTTTGTCTGGGGCGCGAGTTGCGAGGCATCCTGAATACTATTGATTTGTAATTTTGTCAACATTTTTATTAAACTTCTGATAGTGATAGTTGGTTTAGATTCACTTGCTAATCCTTCTCGTATGTAATTGTACTCTCTGCACTAATTTTCTGTCAATATTCAGGTTCGTCCATAATATATTTATATCTCGTAGTCGAAAAGCTATCCAAATCTTGTAATTAATTACATCACTTATATTAAGAAAACACGTAATATAAATATTTAATTGATAAATCAATTGAAAGTAAAAAATAACATTTTTATATATTGGAATGTACGTAGCGACTTTATTTAAATTGACTTCATTCGAGCCATCAATTCCTCTAAACTCTCATTCTGATCGCCTCCAGCGGCTGCTTCTTCACATTCTTCAACCGATTGCGTTGGCACTGTATAAGCCAACGTCACACCTTCAGTCACTTGCACGTTCTCCTTGACCTGCACACTCTCATCCACCAAGCAAATGCCCCAGTCGTTGTCTTCATGCAAAGGAGGCTCCTCTTCTTCCTTCGCTTCCTGCGCTACTTCCGGTCGAGGCTTAGCCGCCACTTCTTTCTGACGCATCCGGCAATTTGAATCCTCGCAATTCGGATTGGGTTTCAACTTCATAGTGGGGAAGAAATCAGTGAGCGCACTGTATCCAAGATAGTTCGTCACTTGGCCAAACTGCAACAAGTATTTCAGCGCGTTTTGCACCAGAAACCCGGCTACTATTCCCATCGTGGTTGGCAAACTAGCAGCGCACACTCCGTCGCGTTTCAGAGTTTTTTCATCAATGTTTGATGCCACTATCAGGGGCGGTGCACACTGCAACCCTCTCAAATGATGTATCTTAAAAATTATTTTAAACACAAATGCTTACAGCAAAACAAGCAGTTTCGCCAGGTATTATAAATTGGATGTGGCCGGAGACTGCATTTTCCGACACACCAGACTCGAACCAGTTTAAGTTGAATTCATTACAAGCCGTGTTTATGGCAAACCGAGCCTCAAAGTTATCCACGCAACTTAACACCAAATTCACTGGGCCATTAGTCAAACTGCTTCTCCTACACAAAGAAATTCAGCAGTCACAACAATTCAAAATGAGTTAACGGGCGAGTTAACCATATTTAATTAACACATTAAATTTGTTTCACTCGGCCATTAAACATTCAATTAATTGCATTGTACATTAACGAATTAGTAAAATTTTCGAAATTATCAACGGTAGTAATATTGTAATTGCAAGTTATAATGTCCACATCTGGATTGATGTTACGTAGTGTTTCGGCTGCAGCGTCCACCTTACTCAAACCAGATTGATGAGGTTGAAAAAACAAGCGGTTCATATTGGCCAGTTCTACTTTATCGTAATCGAATAAAAGCAATCGTCCAATTCCACATCGTGTAAGCATTTCAGCGGTGACACTACCCACACCTCCAACCCCAACCACTGCCACAGTGTAATCACGGATCCTTTCATAATTGCTTACGATTCCCATACGCTGTAAAGCCATTAATCGACTGAAGAACAGTTAAATTGATTAAAATGGCAATATAAATCAAAACAGACTCACCTGTAAGGATTAGAATCAACTACTTCCGATGACATCGTTACTATTTTATCCCGAATAACCACATTGTGTTGGTCTAGTTTAGATTCTAGCAGTTGGATTTTAGCTTTTAGTGCTGCAATTTCGCTCATTTTTCTTTTATACTTTATAATGCCAAAACAAAAACATATGGATTTACAAATCGGAGGTTTACCGATATATGAATGACGTACGTCGTAGTTTAGTGAGAAACTTTTAAGAACCCCCGTATAACAAAGATGGACGTTTGAGATGTGTTCGTTTTATAAACCAAATAAAAGAAATTGAATTTTAGTTAACATTTCAGCATTTTAACATTGTTAGGAAAATAAAATGTGTTATTGTGCTCGAAACAAGTTAGAAAATATGTTGATAGGGCACGTTTTGCGAGACAACTAATCGATTGCTGTAATATGTAAACGAACGAGCCCCGGATTGCAAATGCACAAAAGTGTTCCCAATTCTTAGTAAAGAAATAAATTCCCTAAAAATTTGACATATGACAATGATATGACATGTGCTTGTGTTAACTAAAAATGTATAAACAATTATTTAGCTCCAATCATTTATTATTGAAATTGAGTTGCGGTAAAACAACGCAACAGTAAGAAGTAGCTCAATAAATACAACAAAATCATTCAACTCCCTGGATTCAGTGTACAAGGTTTGAGAAATGTTTGATGATGTTCATTAATCCACTTGTTACAAACTAGAAAATGAATGTTATTAAAACTTCACATAAAATATAAGTCAATCAGCACCCCATTTGTTTCCAAGTAATACTGGACAACCACCATGCAAAGTTCGAATATCTGGATTACCATCCGAATGCAAATTGTACCAAAGCACTGCCGTACTTTTAATGGGTTTTACCGCAGTTTGCAACACCGGAAACGCTGTTGCACCTCCTTCTTTGACGTCATTCAACTATATTATATTATCATACCGGCATTGAATGCCTACGAACAACTAAACAAAGAAAAATACTCACATAAAATAAGACCGTGGCAATGCGGTCCGAAAACTCCTTTTTTCTCTTCATTCGAATCTATGTAACAGAAAAGAGAAACGCTAATGTAAAAAAATAAGATGCATGCCTTTAGGTATAATTTCTTTATATTCTCTAAAAAAGCATTGACTAGTGCGCAAAGTGCTACTTTAGTGTACGTGAGTGAAATCCGCTTCGCGTCGTCAAATAATCACTCGGGGCACTAAAGAATAGGCATTTTCATTGTTCATAGCACCTACCTCATCGTTTATAGTGGCATCGTAATGCATGTTGTACCATCCCCCAATGCCATAATTTACAGTTTGGTACGCTTCTGACTGCTTCATTGTCATTGAAGTCATGTCTGAAACTCTTCGATTAAGGGTGGTCATCAGTGGGTGATCCGACTCGTACAACCAAGCGGTTTTACTAATTCGATCATGTCCAATTTTGTCAGTATCAATAAGCGAGCGATGAAACTTTTTGGTTGCTTGCTGCTTTATAATCGAAATTTCACGATCAGAAATGACTTCGTGGAAAACAAGTATCTCGGGATTCCTAAATTTCTCTTCCACTTTGAACGGTGCCAAAAGCAAAAATGAATTACCGTTGGAAATATATCTGCATTTTAATTCGGATAAATAAGTAGCTGGTAATAATTCATCGCCTTTACATAACTTTTGATAAGTTAATGCGTAATACAAGTCAAAATTGTCGAAGTCAGAATCTGGCATCTTACTTAAATAGCGCTTATATTCGACTTGATTTCCTAAAAATATTGAGAAAGTAAATTAATGAGTGAATCATGTGACTTTTTGTGGGAATGAAGCAAGTGGTGTGCGAGTGCGAAGGTGGAATGCGTCTTAGGACGGACTAATTCTTTACTGAGGGAGATATTATTAAGACTACTTGCTTAATGCAAAATGGGTCCTGGCCAAATAGACACGCAAATCATTCAGATCGAGGAAGTTGTCATCTTGGTTTTCCGATTGATATTTTCGTTCCGCTTCTTTGAACCATAAAAGCGCCTCTGCATATGCTTCAGCATCAAAAAATTGATATCCAATTTCAAAGATGTCACTGCTACTTAAATTCACCTTGTAGTTGTTCTCATTCACATTGCCATCAACAAATGTGCTAACATTTAAGTTGTATGTTTTTCTGAGCTTACTCAGTCCTTGTACGGCTCCCAATAAGTCACTACTATCTGGCAGTTTAGATGTGTCTTTAATGTTTAAGAATTTTAGTTTTCTATTAAGATATTGTCTGGTAGTAATTTGTACCAATTGTAACATCAGAGGGTCGTAAAACACGATGTAAATCATGCCAATTAGCACTTAGCTTTTTGATTAAAGAATATGCATTCAATGGATTGTTTAAAAAGGTCTCGGCATCTTCAGACATCGATTGGTACTGTTGTCGATATTCTTCTAAATTACTTTATCAACAATAAAAAGGAAAAACTTTTATTCAATTCATCTTACGAATCGATTTTTTCCAGTCTTTGGTATTCGTTTTCAATATAATTTGTGATTGTATCGATAAGCTTCTTTTCTACTTCAATTAAACTTTTCAGTTGAAATGTTGATGTAAATATATCAGATTTGGCAAACATCACACAAGGTAATAATAAAATTGAAAATAAATAATAAACTAAATGAACCATTTTAAAACGAGGACAATAGTATTCTTACAAACGCATAGGATATAAGACTCGATATAAGATATCTACTTATACACAAAAACAAACTTTTTATCTATCGTACAACTTTTTTGTATGCTGATAAGAAAAAATATAATTAGTATAAAATGAATTTCAGGGTCTCTACATGGTTTGTTGTTACAATAACTACTCGTATATATACAAGTTTCAAATATCATGTTCTTTTAGACCACATGGTTTATGAAAAGCTTGATTCAATTCATTTATCCATTTGTTGCAAACTGGAATCAATCAAAGATCTCTCAAAATGCTTTTTATTTATAAGGGCAATAGGTTTTTTACCCCATTTATTTCCAACCAACACTGGACATCCACCATGAAGCGATTTGTCATCCACGTTTCCATTTAAATGCAAGTTGTACCAAAACACGGCCGTGTTTTTAATTGGTTTTACTGCCACTTTTAACAGCGGAAATGCTGTGCCACCACCTTCTTCGACATCATTTAACTACAACATTATATTAACCTACTATAATCAGTTATAATTTGATTCCATATCTACTCACGTAAAACAAAACGGTTGCAATTCGATCGTGGTTTATTTTGGATCGGGGTCCAAATATCTAATAACTCCGAATTAAAATTGACCCATAGTTAATACCTGTGATTAGGTAGGTAATCAATCTATTGTATACTTACAGGATCATCTGTATCGGCATCGTAGTGTATATCATACCATCCACCAATCCCATAATTAACTGTTTGAAAACTTTCTGAATAGTCCATTGAAAGTGATGTCATATCCGCCACTCTTTTGTCCAGGTTTTCAAATATCTTATGATCAGAATCGTCCAGCCATGCAGTTTTGCTGATTCTAATGTCCGATACATCTATATGATCAACTAGAGATCTTTCTAATGAGGTGGAAGCTAAATTTTTAATAAGCATATTTTCCCTATCTGACAAAATGTCATGAAAGAGCAGCACTTGAGGTGATTTGTGTTTCTCTTCTACTTTAAAAGGTGCCAAGTAACGAAACGGTCTATCATTATGTGCATATCTGCATTTTAGCTTCGACAACATTTTGCTACCTAACAGTTCTTCACCTCTACATAGTTTTCGAAACAGGTACTCTTTGTATTCTTCGATGATGTAGTCGTCTTTGTTAACGATTTGGTTCTGGTATCCCACGGCTTCAGTATAATTTTCTGCAATACACACAAAATGAACTAATACTAATGAAAGTGAAGTGAATAAGTGTTGGTATATAAATACTATGTATATACTCACTTAAATTGAAATATGTTTTGCTTAAAAAGTAATAAACGTCGTCAGGCTCTACAGCTACACCAACGACGTCGTCCTGCTGATCGAATATCATTAACTTTTCGGTTTCCTTCAGCCACGAAAGACTATCGGAAAAATGTCCTTTTCCGAAAAGCTGAAAACCAACTTCAAAAAGATCATCAGCACTTAAATTGACATTGTATTGGGTTTTATCTAGTATTCCTTTTGCAAAAGCGGATACATTTAGTCGATATAGTCTCGATAGATATTGCAATCTATCGATGGCACCCAGTAAATCAGCTTGATCTGGTAATTCGAGGTTTCCTTAAATGTAATTCGAAAGTTTCAATAAGGTTAATTTAGTTGATGATGACGAGTATTATATCTACCCAAATCAAAGGGACTTGCTGCAAAACACTTCTTTGTGAAAGTCCAATCAGCACTCAACTTCTTTATAGTTGAAAAGGCATTTAATGGATTATCGAAAACCATACTTTCATCATCTTCCATCATTAAATTGTAATGCTTTATAAAGACATTTAAATGTCTACAAAATACACACATTATTTTTATTGTTTGTTGCATAAACGATATTACTGACTGTTTAATGTCTTCAAGGCGCTTGTATTCAAGATCTATGTAATTTTCTACTTTTTTAATAAGGGTACCTTCCACGTCAATGAGTCTTTTCGAACGACTTGTAGATGAACTAATTTTCGAGTTGGAAGGAAACAAACAGGAATTTGTTATTAAAAAGAAAATCCAACTTAAAGCATATGCACGACACATTTTGCTACACTACATGTACTGTTTATAGTTATCAAAAATGTAAATAATGATTAATTAATGAATATCTTGCTTTTACATTTTTAATGAATAGATAATGATAATAATTATATTATGGTAGGAAAAACGAAAAATGGAATGAGTTTGAAATAAAACTGCACTTTATAACATGTACTCGTATTAGTTAAAAGTCTTTACATTTTTGACAATTAATATGTTTGTAATTTATTTTGCAGTCTGGACTCCATAAATTAGTAGTTAATGTGAAGGCACAAATTTTGTTTACGCCATTATTTATATAATTATATATACTTCGAAATCTGCGCTGATGTGTGAATCATCTAAATAGTACCTTACACTTCTAGCTACATTTATGATATACAATACATTATTCTATCTAAACCTACGAAAAATCACAATATTTATCATAAAACCCTGAATATTAAGTGAAATCAAATATTCGCATCACTTATGGATTATAGAAAGTGTCGGTTTTTAAATCGAAATAATAAATAATTATAAAATACAGAATGGCCACGAGCTTGCTGAGCACGATGAAAAGAAAAGGGATGGAGTGGTTCAGTCGATGCGATGTCGACTCTATGCAACGCAATGTAGGTTATGCAAATAGTGGTAAGGAAACTTGCGCATTGCCATAGCAACTTTAAATCTTGAGACGATAGTATAATACCACTATTAGACGCAAATGTGTCGGTGCGCCACCCCACTATTTGTCCAACTTACATTGCATTCACCCTAACGTGTTAAACGTAGTACGTAAATTCCAATTACTGTATTACTGAACGACTACATTTGTATTCCTTATTATGTTGTCATTGAAGTACTGAAGCCTAGTACTACCAAAAACGACGTAGTTAGTCGGTATAGCAATATAATTCTGGTGTTTGATCCCCATTAGCCGAATTACCGAATACTGAACCCCCCCACTTTTCTTTCTCACCATGTACAACTACCTACGTATCTTGTGGCTATTGATGACTATGCTTGAACAAATTTATCAACTAATTAAATGTATTCCTGGATTCGTACTGGTTTCAAGCAGACCAAAAACAAGAAAGAAAGCTTAGCAACAACTAGAATTATTGTAAGAATAGCTAGGTTTATATTTTGTAACATTTCTAAACACTCGGTCCATCCTCTAAAACTTAGGTTAATAATATGTATTTCTTTATCACTAATATGGACAACAAAGAAATAAATAAATAATAATTAAATTTACATAATATGCTGCCAACGATCCACATACATTGCAAATATTGTCAGATATTTGATATTAAATAATGAAGCTGCTTTATGTACAATCATCTAAGAAATTCAAAACTTCTTACTGAAATATTTAGAAATAAATATCGTTAATGGTGCACAGCCATTTTACCAAAATAGATACGACTAGAAAGTAACACTATGGCGAAAGGATGACTAATAGGTGAACATTTCTTTTCTATATGCATCAGCTATAGTTTACTCTACACAAATAAACATTATAGTCCTTTTACAAGAGGTAAATTAGACACTGCAACCCTGTGTCACCTCTTCATTCGATTGCTGGCTCCAGCGATACTGATGGTTGTTGCTGCTGCTGCTACTACTGTTGCTGCTGCCGCTGTTGCCACTACTACTACTGCTATTGCTATCACTTCGTAAACTTTGTTCTAATTCTAATAACTGGCCCATAAAATTTAAATTTGGTGAAATGATGGGTCGAGCTTCTTTGACTTTCTTGTAAGCCTCCACCATGGACATTTGCTTGAACTTCATAATGTAAGCAATGGCAATGGTAGCGCTGCGAGACACTCCGGCCTGGCAATGCACTAGCACTCTGGAGCCGTTCTTCCTGGCATCTTCTGCAAAATTCAAAATAGGTAATCTAAAAATAATGGCGAAGGGTTGAAATGTTGCAAAAGGTGAATGCCGAACCGAAATACTGTGACCCAGATCAGGAGGATGACGAATTCATTCGTCCGTGCAACGTCTCGTCTCGTCAGTTAGCAGGTATAGAAAGAGACGAAGTCGAGTATGAGTCACATTTAAAACTAAATCTGTATTCTGACGCGTTTGGTTTATTTTAGAACTAGTTTTATGAGCTCCTGTACCAATTGCTATGCGGATTTTCAGAATACCTATATATATATATATACATTTAAATGCGACCAGTATTTACCATTTTTGATACAAATGCGTATCTTTAAATAATGTTTCATTGCATTTTGTTTGTTGCTAAGCATTTGAAATTGATTTTCTGATTACGCAAGTAAAATCTGACTCATACTACTCGTTCGTTGATTAATGATTATACTAGATACCGCACTGCCATAAACAAGATATAAGTATAAATTGTTTTGTCGATTTGTTTCAACCGAATATTAACTGAATAATTGGTTGATGAACGAGAATGAAGAATTCTGATATAAATTGCGGTCTACTAAAAATGAAAATTGAATAAAGATAAAAAAAAATTCAGTGGAGTGGCGTAATACGACTTAGGTACTCTTTTACTAGGTACTACTCCAATTCGAATTAGAATGTTCAATAGAGTTAAAATTGGTTGTGAATGAAATTTACCATAGGAAAAATTTAAATTTCAATTGCATTGCGTAATACATCATTTGTTTAGTATGAAACAACAAACAATAATGAGCGCAATCTGCCGCTGTGATTAATTGATTATC
The DNA here is from genome assembly GCA_963556235.1 of Cryptophagus acutangulus. NCBI lineage: Eukaryota > Metazoa > Arthropoda > Insecta > Coleoptera > Cryptophagidae > Cryptophagus > Cryptophagus acutangulus. The sequence continues at coordinate 25,731 of OY744558.1, read as the reverse complement.
AGTGCGTAATTCACGGAGTAATGGGTCGCATTGTCGAATTCAATACACAACAATACTACCGAACCTAGCTCCATTATTATTATGAACCACATTATATTGTTACGGGATAAGGGCAATGAGTCACAGGATCCCGGCGGCCCGACCCGACCCGGTCCGGCCAACGGCCCTCGAACAATGACTACGATGAGTAATAGTGCTGACTCAAAACTGTTGACAAGGCCGTTATGCAAGCACGATATACCAGAACCATTCATGAGAACAACAAACACATCACATGCCGCCTAACCGAAACTTTCTCCGTTGGAATGATTTTGCGTGTGCCACGATGTCATTTACACGTAAAACGCAAACTCAACCATTTCTATCTATCTATCTATCTACGAGTACCAAGTTATAACCCTAGTAGTACCTACTGGATATTTTGGAACTTACCAATAAATTGAAAAGCCTCTTCGAAATACTGTTTAAGATTCTGGTGTCCGGAATCGGTGGCGGGTATTTGCTTGTAGGTAATGCCGCATGTTTCGTGGTAGCCAGGCAGCTGTGAGGTGACATTTAATACACAAGTGGTGCCCAAGTCTTCCAAACATGAAAGGTCCGCAGCATCCTTGCTGTTGCCCAGGTATAAATATGGTAAGACTTTCGAGGCAGGATATGAGTCGACATCTGCCAGCGAAGGGCACGATGTCGACGATGGTATGGTTCTTGTGGACAAGCCCGAAACCAGCGTGTCCTCGCACAGTTCCTTGTGCTTTCGATGAAACTCTCTGTGACCCCCTGAAACGAACGAACAAAATATTCCAATATGGTGTGTCAGTCAGTGTGCTGGTTTGTTTATTTATATTTATTAGGATGACGCACAACAATCGTCTCGAATGTGTTCGAGTAGTGGATTATCATTAAATATAATAATATGTTGCGTTTAAAGTGCAACTTTTTATTGCTGCCAGTGCCAATACATTCTGATTGTATTTTTTATTTATTTTACTTCTTCTTTTGTCTGTTCTTTTAATATTTAATTTAATATAATATACGTCTAAATTCTCAAATATGATCTAGCAAGTAGCAACCAATTAATGCTGATTTAATTAATTGATTCCACACTTTTCAATGACTAAATAACAAACATTTGTTGACCAGTCATATTTGAGTCGTCACGCATTATTATTTTAAATCTAGTCTAAACAAAGGACAGGTATGTATAAGCACTTATCGACTCAGTCATATTTTATCGGAAATCATCAGAGGCAATTGATATTCGTTTCGGGCTGAGTCCCTGAGTGATTCATCAACTTGAAACCATGAATAGTTCCAACCCTGATAAGGTGGTGTGTGTGTGTGTGTATTTAAAAGTGGCCGCTGCACTGTGTGACTCATGCACATATGCAAGATGAGGGCTATCCCAGGCTCGATTCAGAAGCAGATTAGGAATTATAGATCATAACCAAGGGTCACTCAAGTCATTGTTACTGATAATCAGTAGTAAACACAAGTTTGCGGGAATCGGAAATTATAATGTTTTAAATCCATTAAAGTTTTTATAGATTAGGTACTACACATAATAACTCTGCCGTGCAAATTTAATATTCCAAAATTACTATTCGATTTATTCGATACCGTTTGGATAAATAAAATGTATGGATTTTTAAGTGGATAGGACGATAGGTGAATCACATTCTACCAGTCAGTAGTGTATAATTTATAATAATTCACTGCCTATCCACCGGTTTCCAATGCATTCAAAAATATCAACAAAACAATGAGGCAAATAAAAAGTCAAAAAAAGTAAAAAATAAATTAATAATGAATAAATAAAATATTTGTTTTTATTAGTTAAAAAGTCCTCTTAAAAAAATAGGTAGTAGAATGAAGAATAGACTATTTACTTTATGACAAAATTTAAATCAGAAAGTAGGCAAATGTAACTTACTTGTTGCTTGCTGCTGCATTGGTACAAATTGAAGGACCAAGCAAGAACTCGGCCGCTTAATCCTCATAATTAAAGCAGGGGTTAAGAAGGTTGAATTTCACAATAAACACAAAACACAAGTGAATGGTTGCAATGCAAAGGCAAGGATATGGTTCCTGTAGCTTGTGACTTGTGAAATGTCGAAATGCACATGCAAAAGAAAGTCAGCCAACCAAACACTGAATACGCACATGTGATGTGAGTGAGTCTCGACTCGAGAAATATGATGCGAGTCTGAGTACTCGAACTCGAATCGAATAATGACTAGTGTGCTGGTGATAGGACATTAGACAACAAGACATAGGATAGGGATAGCATAGGAGGTGATACAATCCGGTCACTACAGCTGTCGTTTTGGTTGGTGGTGGTGGTGGTGGGGAACACTACATGCTACATGCATTTATTTGTTATTGTTAGTGCTTGTGATTGCGAGTGATTCATTTACCAGTTTTATGTTTACGTCCTGCGTCATTCGCTAGACTGAAGGATGGATGAATTGGTTGGATCTACATGAGCATAAGCCTATAGCATGTTAATCGGCATGCTTTTTCCTTTTCGAGTAACTCGAATTCGGTCGATTTGTAATTTGTTTGTTTCTCGGTTTGTTTTAAATAAATCCACTTGCATGAAATTCCCAGCAACTGATTAATGATGTTATGATACAATGCCTTGAATTGCCTCACAACAATACTACTACTGTTACCGACTGACTAATGCAAGTGCTTGGAATTATTTGTAATTCATAATTAAAAAGAATTCACGCATAAAATGACTAGGCGCAATTGGACTTGAATTATTTATTGTAGTAGTACGAGTACTTTATTATCTCTAGATAGATGGAATATTTTGGGAAAAATCCAAAAACAGAACAGCAAATAGAACACTCACCTATTAACAAGGATGGTTCCTTGTTGTCCTCGACGAGCGACGTGAAAACGAGCAACAAGGGATGTCCGAGGGTAATTCTCTCTTTGTCGCATGTTGAATCGTCGTAAATAATGACTTCGCGGAAGGAGCGTTTTTTCAATACTTCCTTGCCTTCGCGCGTTGTTGCAAGGTCGGCCAAAGTTGCTTTTCCCTGTTGAAGTCGTCGTCTGTTAAACCTGTCCGAGCAGTTCACATTGATGGCCCCACTGATGTGATTCATGTTGTAGCTCATGAAAGGTCGACAATCAACCAGGATGAAGGACTTGGGCCCGGGTCTGTAGTCCTGCAACTTGGTTTTCAGAGCATCGGGATCCATGGTTTTGATGTTGTTTAGCACCCAAGCCCTTTGCAAGGTAGCACTTTCAGCACATGGACTGGTCGGCAAGCTGACACTGCAGGCTGAATCCAGTTTGAAGCGTTTCGGTGGACTTAGAGGTAGATGGCTGGGCGACACCACAGATGGACCAGGTTCACTAAAGCTTCTGTTCAGAGGGAGTTTGAGACCGTCTCGTGGCCGACTGCTTTCAAGACAAACTGACATGATGCCTTTGCCTTGATTCCGATTGAACGACAGAGTCTATATCTGGAAGAGCTACGAAAAAGTCGAACTTAGTGCCAACGAATGTTTTTCTCATAAAACGGCGTTCATTCGCTCATCCACAAACATTTCTCTCATTCTCGTTATGATGATGACTCAATCGCGACCACATAAAATAAGTATAAAGAAAAACAAGTACGTACAAGCGTATCAAGCACCCCAGTAATTTACTCTCGCAATGACTGCTTGGTGGGCTTGCCTTATTCGACACATTATTGTGTCTCTTAAATAATAAAATAAAACAAGGAATTATAATAAAATAATAATAATGTAATTCGAGAACCTTTCAACATTTGAGCAGTTAGTTCGAGGTATACAAACACTATCTTATCTTGAAGTGTACCTATAGCTTCAGTATGTGTAAACACAGTTACACACAGAAACACTAGGTATATGTACTCGCTCGTATATGTATGTATGTATGTATGTATGTTCGGTATTTGTATT